>CM077212.1:9227600-9582600 GCA_039654625.1 Rhinogobio ventralis | reverse complement strand
CCGCTCGGCCACGCTACCATGCAAGAGTGCCTTCCCTGGGCCATTTTCGCCTTCTTTCTTTTTTTAATGTCGCACTTCACCAAAAGTAAGTTTGTTGAAATTCTACGTGCCTTGAGGAGCTCTTCTACAGGTGGAAAGGCCTCCTAAATGCAGGGGTACGCAGTTACGCTCCTGGAGGCCCCCCTCCCTTCAGATTGCAATTCCATCTCTAATCAAACACACCTGAATGAGCTAATCAAAGCCTTTGGGCCTTACTCCAAAATGGCAGCTAGTTGTGTTGAAGTTAAACTCAAAATCATGAGGTAGTTGTCAATTTTCCAAAAACTCTCAATGAGTCAAATTCGGCTGCTTCTATTATTATAGACTATACGTTATTATTATATTCCAATTCATTTTTAAACTGAAATGACTATAATAGTAATTTTTTGTTGTCCTTGATTCAACAGGGTGCAGATTTTAAGCACTTTTCCACCTTTTCGCAGCAAACTTAAGGTATCTTGCCCTCTTTAAAACCACTGCTGGCAGCGGTGGGATTCGAACCCACGCCCCCGAAGAGACTGGAGCCTTAATCCAGCGCCTTAGACCGCTCGGCCACGCTACCATGCAAGAGTGCCTTCCCTGGGCCATTTTCGCCTTCTTTCTTTTTTTAATGTCGCACTTCACCAAAAGTAAGTTTGTTGAAATTCTACGTGCCTTGGAGGAGCTCTTCTACAGGTGGAAAGGCCTCCTAAATGCAGGGGTACGCAGTTACGCTCCTGGAGGCCCCCCTCCCTTCAGATTGCAATTCCATCTCTAATCAAACACACCTGAATGAGCTAATCAAAGCCTTTGGGCCTTACTCCAAAATGGCAGCTAGTTGTGTTGAAGTTAAACTCAAAATCATGAGGTAGTTGTCAATTTTCCAAAAACTCTCAATGAGTCAAATTCGGCTGCTTCTATTATTATAGACTATACGTTATTATTATATTCCAATTCATTTTTAAACTGAAATGACTATAATAGTAATTTTTTGTTGTCCTTGATTCAACAGGGTGCAGATTTTAAGCACTTTTCCACCTTTTTGCAGCAAACTTAAGGTATCTGGCCCTCTTTAATACCACTGCTGGAAGCGGTGGGATTCGAACCCACGCCCCCGAAGAGACTGGAGCCTAAATCCTGCGCCTTAGACCGCTTGGCCACGCTACCCTGCTGGGTTTCCTTTCAGGGACCTTTTCCTGCCCATTTTTCCGAAAAAGGGAAAACGTTGGGTGCGGACCTTCATGGTGAGGCTCTGAAGCATGTCGAGTGCGGCCAAGGAAAGCAAAAGTGGATGGTTTTGGAAGAGACAGGGAGCATGCAGTGTCACTTCTCCAGTCTTTTTGCTGAGGCATAGCAGCCACAAGAACCTTCTAAACGGCTGTCTTGGCAGCGGTGGGATTCGAACCCACGCCCCCGAAGAGACTGGAGCCTTAATCCAGCGCCTTAGACCGCTCGGCCACGCTACCATGCAAGAGTGCCTTCCCTGGGCCATTTTCGCCTTCTTTCTTTTTTTAATGTCGCACTTCACCAAAAGTAAGTTTGTTGAAATTCTACGTGCCTTGGAGGAGCTCTTCTACAGGTGGAAAGGCCTCCTAAATGCAGGGGTACGCAGTTACGCTCCTGGAGGCCCCCCTCCCTGCAGATTGCAATTCCATCTCTAATCAAACACACCTGAATGAGCTAATCAAAGCCTTTGGGCCTTACTCCAAAATGGCAGCTAGTTGTGTTGAAGTTAAACTCCAAATCATGAGGTAGTTGTCAATTTTCCAAAAACTCTCAATGAGTCAAATTCGGCTGCTTCTATTATTATAGACTATACGTTATTATTATATTCCAATTCATTTTTAAACTGAAATGACTATAATAGTAATTTTTTGTTGTCCTTGATTCAACAGGGTGCAGATTTTAAGCACTTTTCCACCTTTTCGCAGCAAACTTAAGGTATCTTGCCCTCTTTAAAACCACTGCTGGCAGCGGTGGGATTCGAACCCACGCCCCTGAAGAGACTGGAGCCTTAATCCAGCGCCTTAGACCCCTCGGCCACGCTACCCTACTGGGTTTCCTTTCAGGGACCTTTTCCTGCCCATTTTTCCGAAAAAGGGAAGACGTTGGGTGCGGACCTTCATGGTGAGGCTCTGAAGCCTGTCGAGTGCGGCCAAGGAAAGCAAAAGTGGATGGTTTTGGAAGAGACAGGGAGCATGCAGTGTCACTTCTCCAGTCTTTTTGATGAGGCATAGCAGCCACAAGAACCTTCTAAAAGGCTGTCTTGGCAGCGGTGGGATTTGAACCCACGCCCCCGAAGAGACTGGAGCCTTAATCCAGCGCCTTAGACCGCTCGGCCACGCTACCATGCAAGAGTGCCTTCCCTGGGCCATTTTCGCCTTCTTTCTTTTTTTAATGTCGCACTTCACCAAAAGTAAGTTTGTTGAAATTCTACGTGCCTTGGAGGAGCTCTTCTACAGGTGGAAAGGCCTCCTAAATGCAGGGGTACGCAGTTACGCTCCTGGAGGCCCCCCTCCCTTCAGATTGCAATTCCATCTCTAATCAAACACACCTGAATGAGCTAATCAAAGCCTTTGGGCCTTACTCCAAAATGGCAGCTAGTTGTGTTGAAGTTAAACTCAAAATCATGAGGTAGTTGTCAATTTTCCAAAAACTCTCAATGAGTCAAATTCGGCTGCTTCTATTATTATAGACTATACGTTATTATTATATTCCAATTCATTTTTAAACTGAAATGACTATAATAGTAATTTTTTGTTGTCCTTGATTCAACAGGGTGCAGATTTTAAGCACTTTTCCACCTTTTTGCAGCAAACTTAAGGTATCTGGCCCTCTTTAATACCACTGCTGGAAGCGGTGGGATTCGAACCCACGCCCCCGAAGAGACTGGAGCCTAAATCCAGCGCCTTAGACCACTTGGCCACGCTACCCTGCTGGGTTTCCTTTCAGGGACCTTTTCCTGCCCATTTTTCCGAAAAAGGGAAAACTTTGGGTGCGGACCTTCATGGTGAGGCTCTGAAGCATGTCGAGTGCGGCCAAGGAAAGCAAAAGTGGATGGTTTTGGAAGAGACAGGGAGCATGCAGTGTCACTTCTCCAGTCTTTTTGCTGAGGCATAGCAGCCACAAGAACCTTCTAAACGGCTGTCTTGGCAGCGGTGGGATTCGAACCCACGCCCCCGAAGAGACTGGAGCCTTAATCCAGCGCCTTAGACCGCTCGGCCACGCTACCATGCAAGAGTGCCTTCCCTGGGCCATTTTCGCCTTCTTTCTTTTTTTAATGTCGCACTTCACCAAAAGTAAGTTTGTTGAAATTCTACGTGCCTTGGAGGAGCTCTTCTACAGGTGGAAAGGCCTCCTAAATGCAGGGGTACGCAGTTACGCTCCTGGAGGCCCCCCTCCCTGCAGATTGCAATTCCATCTCTAATCAAACACACCTGAATGAGCTAATCAAAGCCTTTGGGCCTTACTCCAAAATGGCAGCTAGTTGTGTTGAAGTTAAACTCAAAATCATGAGGTAGTTGTCAATTTTCCAAAAACTCTCAATGAGTCAAATTCGGCTGCTTCTATTATTATAGACTATACGTTATTATTATATTCCAATTCATTTTTAAACTGAAATGACTATAATAGTAATTTTTTGTTGTCCTTGATTCAACAGGGTGCAGATTTTAAGCACTTTTCCACCTTTTCGCAGCAAACTTAAGGTATCTTGCCCTCTTTAAAACCACTGCTGGCAGCGGTGGGATTCGAACCCACGCCCCTGAAGAGACTGGAGCCTTAATCCAGCGCCTTAGACCCCTCGGCCACGCTACCCTACTGGGTTTCCTTTCAGGGACCTTTTCCTGCCCATTTTTCCGAAAAAGGGAAGACGTTGGGTGCGGACCTTCATGGTGAGGCTCTGAAGCCTGTCGAGTGCGGCCAAGGAAAGCAAAAGTGGATGGTTTTGGAAGAGACAGGGAGCATGCAGTGTCACTTCTCCAGTCTTTTTGATGAGGCATAGCAGCCACAAGAACCTTCTAAAAGGCTGTCTTGGCAGCGGTGGGATTTGAACCCACGCCCCCGAAGAGACTGGAGCCTTAATCCAGCGCCTTAGACCCCTCGGCCACGCTACCCTACTGGGTTTCCTTTCAGGGACCTTTTCCTGCCCATTTTTCCGAAAAAGGGAAGACGTTGGGTGCGGACCTTCATGGTGAGGCTCTGAAGCCTGTCGAGTGCGGCCAAGGAAAGCAAAAGTGGATGGTTTTGGAAGAGACAGGGAGCATGCAGTGTCACTTCTCCAGTCTTTTTGATGAGGCATAGCAGCCACAAGAACCTTCTAAAAGGCTGTCTTGGCAGCGGTGGGATTTGAACCCACGCCCCCGAAGAGACTGAAGCCTTAATCCAGCGCCTTAGACCGCTCGGCCACGCTACCATGCAAAAGTGCCTTCCCTGGGCCATTTTCACCTTCTTTCTTTTTTTAATGTCGCACTTCACCACAAGTAAGTTTGTTGAAATTCTACGTGCCTTGGAGGAGCTCTTCTACAGGTGGAAAGGCCTCCTAAATGGAGGGGTACGCAGTTACACTCCTGGAGGCCCCCCTCCCTGCAGATTGCAATTCCATCTCTAATCAAACACACCTGAATCAGCTAATCAAAGCCTTTGGGCCTTACTCCAAAATGGCAGCTAGCTGTGTTGAAGTTAAACTCAAAATCATGAGGTAGTTGTCAATTTTCCAAAAACTCTCAATGAGTCAAATTCGGCTGCTTCTATTATTATAGACTATACGTTATTATTATAGACTATACGTTATTATTATATTCCAATTCATTTTTGAACTGAAATGACTATAATTGTAATTTTTTGTTGTCCTTGATTCAACAGGGTGCAGATTTTAAGCACTTTTTCGCAGCAAACTTAAGATATCTTGCCCTCTTTAATTCGAATGATTCGAACCCACACCCCCGAAGAGACTGGAGCCTAAATCCAGCGCCTTAGACCCCTCGGCCACGCTACCCTGCTGGGTTTCCTTTCAGGGACCTTTTCCTGCCCATTTTTCCGAAAAAGGGAAAACGTTGGGTGCGGACCTTCATGGTGAGGCTCTGAAGCCTGTCGAGTGCGGCCAAGGAAAGCAAAAGTGGATGGTTTTGGAAGAGACAGGGAGCATGCAGTGTCACTTCTCCAGTCTTTTTGCTGAGGCATAGCAGCCACAAGAACCTTCTAAAAGGCTGTCTTGGCAGCAGTGGGATTCAAACCCACGCCCCCGAAGAGACTGGAGCCTTAATCCAGCGCCTTAGACCGCTCAGCCACGCTACCATGCAAGAGTGCCTTCCCATGGCCATTTTCGCCTTCTTTCTTTTTTTAATGTCGCACTTCGCCACAAGTCAGTTTGTTGAAATTCTACGTGCCTTGGAGGAGCTCTTCTATAGGTGGAAAGGCCTCCTAAATGCAGGGGTACGCAGTTACACTCCTGGAGGCCCCCCTCCCTGCAGATTGCAATTCCATCTCTAATCAAACACACCTGAATCAGCTAATCAGAGCTTTTGGGCCTTACTCCAAAATGGCAGCTAGCTGTGTTGAAGTTAAACTCAAAGTCATGAGGTAGTTGTCAATTTTCCAAAAACTCTCAATGAGTCAAATTCGGCTGCTTCTATTATTATAGACTATACGTTATTATTATATTCCAATTCATTTTTAAACTGAAATGACTATAATAGTAATTTTTTGTTGTCCTTGATTCAACAGGGTGCAGATTTTAAGCACTTTTCCACCTTTTCGCAGCAAACTTAAGGTATCTGGCCCTCTTTAATACCACTGCTGGCAGCGGTGGGATTCGAACCCATACCCCCGAAGAGACTGGAGCCTAAATCCAGCGCCTTAGACCCCTCGGCCACGCTACCCTACTGGGTTTCCTTTCAGGGACCTTTTCCTGCCCATTTTTCCGAAAAAGGGAAGACGTTGGGTGCGGACCTTCATGGTGAGGCTCTGAAGCCTGTCGAGTGCGGCCAAGGAAAGCAAAAGTGGATGGTTTTGGAAGAGACAGGGAGCATGCAGTGTCACTTCTCCAGTCTTTTTGATGAGGCATAGCAGCCACAAGAACCTTCTAAAAGGCTGTCTTGGCAGCGGTGGGATTTGAACCCACGCCCCCGAAGAGACTGGAGCCTTAATCCAGCGCCTTAGACCGCTCGGCCACGCTACCATGCAAAAGTGCCTTCCCTGGGCCATTTTCGCCTTCTTTCTTTTTTTAATGTCGCACTTCACCAAAAGTAAGTTTGTTGAAATTCTACGTGCCTTGGAGGAGCTCTTCTACAGGTGGAAAGGCCTCCTAAATGCAGGGGTACGCAGTTACGCTCCTGGAGGCCCCTCTCCCTGCAGATTGCAATTCCATCTCTAATCAAACACACCTGAATGAGCTAATCAAAGCCTTTGGGCCTTACTCCAAAATGGCAGCTAGTTGTGTTGAAGTTAAACTCAAAATCATGAGGTAGTTGTCAATTTTCCAAAAACTCTCAATGAGTCAAATTCGGCTGCTTCTATTATTATAGACTATACGTTATTATTATATTCCAATTCATTTTTAAACTGAAATGACTATAATAGTAATTTTTTGTTGTCCTTGATTCAACAGGGTGCAGATTTTAAGCACTTTTCCACCTTTTCGCAGCAAACTTAAGGTATCTTGCCCTCTTTAAAACCACTGCTGGCAGCGGTGGGATTCGAACCCACGCCCCCGAAGAGACTGGAGCCTAAATCCAGCGCCTTAGACCCCTCGGCCACGCTACCCTGCTGGGTTTCCTTTCAGGGACCTTTTCCTGCCCATTTTTCCGAAAAGGGGAAAACGTTGGGTGCGGACCTTCATGGTGAGGCTCTGAAGCCTGTCGAGTGCGGCCAAGGAAAGCAAAAGTGGATGGTTTTGGAAGAGACAGGGAGCATGCAGTGTCACTTCTCCAGTCTTTTTGATGAGGCATAGCAGCCATAAGAACCTTCTAAAAGGCTGCCTTGGAGGAGCTCTTCTACAGGTGGAAAGGCCTCCTAAATGCAGGGGTACGCAGTTACGCTCCTGGAGGCCCCTCTCCCTGCAGATTGCAATTCCATCTCTAATCAAATACACCTGAATGAGCTAATCAAAGCCTTTGGGCCTTACTCCAAAATGGCAGCTAGATGTGTTGAAGTTAAACTCAAAATCATGAGGTAGTTGTCAATTTTCCAAAAACTCTCAATGAGTCAAATTCGGCTGCTTCTATTATTATAGACTATACGTTATTATTATATTCCAATTCATTTTTAAACTGAAATGAATATAATAGTAATTTTTGTTGTCCTTGATTCAACAGGGTGCAGATTTTAAGCACTTTTCCACCTTTTCGCAGCAAACTTAAGGTATCTTGCCCTCTTTAAAACCACTGCTGGCAGCAGTGGGATTCGAACCCACGCCCCCGAAGAGACTGGAGCCTTAATCCGGAGCCTTAATCCAGCACCTTAGACCGCTCGGCCACACTACCATGCAAGAGTGCCTTCCCTGGGCCATTTTCGCCTTCTTTCTTTTTTTAATGTCGCACTTCACCAAAAGTAAGTTTGTTGAAATTCTACGTGCCTTGGAGGAGCTCTTCTACAGGTGGAAAGGCCTCCTAAATGCAGGGGTACGCAGTTACGCTCCTGGAGGCCCCCCTCCCTGCAGATTGCAATTCCATCTCTAATCAAACACACCTGAATCAGCTAATCAAAGCCTTTGGGCCTTACTCCAAAATGGCAGCTAGTTGTGTTGAAGTTAAACTCAAAATCATGAGGTAGTTGTCAATTTTCCAAAAACTCTCAATGAGTCAAATTCGCTGCTTAAGGTATCTTGGTATCTTGCCCTCTTTAAAACCACTGCTGGCAGCGGTGGGATTCGAACCCACGCCCCCGAAGAGACTGGAGCCTTAATCCAGCGCCTTAGACCGCTCGGCCACGCTACCATGCAAAAGTGCCTTTCCTGGGCCATTTTCGCCTTCTTTCTTTTTTTAATGTCGCACTTCACCAAAAGTAAGTTTGTTGAAATTCTACGTGCCTTGGAGGAGCTCTTCTACAGGTGGAAAGGCCTCCTAAATGCAGGGGTACGCAGTTACGCTCCTGGAGGCCCCTCTCCCTGCAGATTGCAATTCCATCTCTAATCAAACACACCTGAATGAGCTAATCAAAGCCTTTGGGCCTTACTCCAAAATGGCAGCTAGTTGTGTTGAAGTTAAACTCAAAGTCATGAGGTAGTTGTCAATTTTCCAAAAACTCTCAATGAGTCAAATTCAGCTGCTTCTATTATTATAGACTATACGTTATTATTATATTCCAATTCATTTTTAAACTGAAATGACTATAATTGTAATTTTTTGTTGTCCTTGATTCAACAGGGTGCAGATTTTAAGCACTTTTCCACCTTTTCGCAGCAAACTTAAGGTATCTTGCCCTCTTTAATACCACTGCTGGCAGCGGTGGGATTCAAACCCACACCCCCTAAGAGACTGGAGCCTAAATCCAGCACCTTATACCCCTCGGCCACAGTACCCTGCTGTGTTTCTTTTCAGGAACCTTTTCCTGCCCATTTTTCCGAAAAAGGGAAAACGTTGGGTGCAGACCTTCATGGTGAGGCTCTGAAGCCTGTCGAGTGCGGCCAAGGAAAGCAAAAGTGGATGGTTTTGGAAGAGACAGGGAGCATGCAGTGTCACTTCTCCAGTCTTTTTGCTGAGGCATAGCAGCCACAAGAACCTTCTAAAAGGCTGTCTTGGCAGCGGTGGGATTCGAACCCACGCCCCCGAAGAGACTGGAGCCTTAATCCAGCGCCTTAGACCGCTCGGCCACGCTACCATGCAAGAGTGCCTTCCCTGGGCCATTTTCGCCTTCTTTCTTTTTTTGATGTTGCACTTCACCAAAAGTAAGTTTGTTGAAATTCTACGTGCCTTGGAGGAGCTCTTCTACAGGTGGAAAGGCCTCCTAAATGCAGGGGTACGCAGTTACGCTCCTGGAGGCCCCCCTCCCTGCAGATTGCAATTCCATCTCTAATCAAACACACCTGAATGAGCTAATCAAAGCCTTTGGGCCTTACTCCAAAATGGCAGCTAGTTGTGTTGAAGTTAAACTCAAAATCATGAGGTAGTTGTCAATTTTCCAAAAACTCTCAATGAGTCAAATTCGGCTGCTTCTATTATTATAGACTATACGTTATTATTATATTCCAATTCATTTTTAAACTGAAATGACTATAATAGTAATTTTTTGTTGTCCTTGATTCAACAGGGTGCAGATTTTAAGCACTTTTCCACCTTTTCGCAGCAAACTTAAGGTATCTGGCCCTCTTTAATACCACTGCTGGCAGCGGTGGGATTCGAACCCATACCCCCGAAGAGACTGGAGCCTAAATCCAGCGCCTTAGACCCCTCGGCCACGCTACCCTACTGGGTTTCCTTTCAGGGACCTTTTCCTGCCCATTTTTCCGAAAAAGGGAAGACGTTGGGTGCGGACCTTCATGGTGAGGCTCTGAAGCCTGTCGAGTGCGGCCAAGGAAAGCAAAAGTGGATGGTTTTGGAAGAGACAGGGAGCATGCAGTGTCACTTCTCCAGTCTTTTTGATGAGGCATAGCAGCCACAAGAACCTTCTAAAAGGCTGTCTTGGCAGCGGTGGGATTTGAACCCACGCCCCCGAAGAGACTGGAGCCTTAATCCAGCGCCTTAGACCGCTCGGCCACGCTACCATGCAAAAGTGCCTTCCCTGGGCCATTTTCGCCTTCTTTCTTTTTTTAATGTCGCACTTCACCAAAAGTAAGTTTGTTGAAATTCTACGTGCCTTGGAGGAGCTCTTCTACAGGTGGAAAGGCCTCCTAAATGCAGGGGTACGCAGTTACGCTCCTGGAGGCCCCTCTCCCTGCAGATTGCAATTCCATCTCTAATCAAACACACCTGAATGAGCTAATCAAAGCCTTTGGGCCTTACTCCAAAATGGCAGCTAGTTGTGTTGAAGTTAAACTCAAAATCATGAGGTAGTTGTCAATTTTCCAAAAACTCTCAATGAGTCAAATTCGGCTGCTTCTATTATTATAGACTATACGTTATTATTATATTCCAATTCATTTTTAAACTGAAATGACTATAATAGTAATTTTTTGTTGTCCTTGATTCAACAGGGTGCAGATTTTAAGCACTTTTCCACCTTTTCGCAGCAAACTTAAGGTATCTTGCCCTCTTTAAAACCACTGCTGGCAGCGGTGGGATTCGAACCCACGCCCCCGAAGAGACTGGAGCCTAAATCCAGCGCCTTAGACCCCTCGGCCACGCTACCCTGCTGGGTTTCCTTTCAGGGACCTTTTCCTGCCCATTTTTCCGAAAAGGGGAAAACGTTGGGTGCGGACCTTCATGGTGAGGCTCTGAAGCCTGTCGAGTGCGGCCAAGGAAAGCAAAAGTGGATGGTTTTGGAAGAGACAGGGAGCATGCAGTGTCACTTCTCCAGTCTTTTTGATGAGGCATAGCAGCCATAAGAACCTTCTAAAAGGCTGCCTTGGAGGAGCTCTTCTACAGGTGGAAAGGCCTCCTAAATGCAGGGGTACGCAGTTACGCTCCTGGAGGCCCCTCTCCCTGCAGATTGCAATTCCATCTCTAATCAAATACACCTGAATGAGCTAATCAAAGCCTTTGGGCCTTACTCCAAAATGGCAGCTAGATGTGTTGAAGTTAAACTCAAAATCATGAGGTAGTTGTCAATTTTCCAAAAACTCTCAATGAGTCAAATTCGGCTGCTTCTATTATTATAGACTATACGTTATTATTATATTCCAATTCATTTTTAAACTGAAATGAATATAATAGTAATTTTTGTTGTCCTTGATTCAACAGGGTGCAGATTTTAAGCACTTTTCCACCTTTTCGCAGCAAACTTAAGGTATCTTGCCCTCTTTAAAACCACTGCTGGCAGCAGTGGGATTCGAACCCACGCCCCCGAAGAGACTGGAGCCTTAATCCGGAGCCTTAATCCAGCACCTTAGACCGCTCGGCCACACTACCATGCAAGAGTGCCTTCCCTGGGCCATTTTCGCCTTCTTTCTTTTTTTAATGTCGCACTTCACCAAAAGTAAGTTTGTTGAAATTCTACGTGCCTTGGAGGAGCTCTTCTACAGGTGGAAAGGCCTCCTAAATGCAGGGGTACGCAGTTACGCTCCTGGAGGCCCCCCTCCCTGCAGATTGCAATTCCATCTCTAATCAAACACACCTGAATCAGCTAATCAAAGCCTTTGGGCCTTACTCCAAAATGGCAGCTAGTTGTGTTGAAGTTAAACTCAAAATCATGAGGTAGTTGTCAATTTTCCAAAAACTCTCAATGAGTCAAATTCGCTGCTTAAGGTATCTTGGTATCTTGCCCTCTTTAAAACCACTGCTGGCAGCGGTGGGATTCGAACCCACGCCCCCGAAGAGACTGGAGCCTTAATCCAGCGCCTTAGACCGCTCGGCCACGCTACCATGCAAAAGTGCCTTTCCTGGGCCATTTTCGCCTTCTTTCTTTTTTTAATGTCGCACTTCACCAAAAGTAAGTTTGTTGAAATTCTACGTGCCTTGGAGGAGCTCTTCTACAGGTGGAAAGGCCTCCTAAATGCAGGGGTACGCAGTTACGCTCCTGGAGGCCCCTCTCCCTGCAGATTGCAATTCCATCTCTAATCAAACACACCTGAATGAGCTAATCAAAGCCTTTGGGCCTTACTCCAAAATGGCAGCTAGTTGTGTTGAAGTTAAACTCAAAGTCATGAGGTAGTTGTCAATTTTCCAAAAACTCTCAATGAGTCAAATTCAGCTGCTTCTATTATTATAGACTATACGTTATTATTATATTCCAATTCATTTTTAAACTGAAATGACTATAATTGTAATTTTTTGTTGTCCTTGATTCAACAGGGTGCAGATTTTAAGCACTTTTCCACCTTTTCGCAGCAAACTTAAGGTATCTTGCCCTCTTTAATACCACTGCTGGCAGCGGTGGGATTCAAACCCACACCCCCTAAGAGACTGGAGCCTAAATCCAGCACCTTATACCCCTCGGCCACAGTACCCTGCTGTGTTTCTTTTCAGGAACCTTTTCCTGCCCATTTTTCCGAAAAAGGGAAAACGTTGGGTGCAGACCTTCATGGTGAGGCTCTGAAGCCTGTCGAGTGCGGCCAAGGAAAGCAAAAGTGGATGGTTTTGGAAGAGACAGGGAGCATGCAGTGTCACTTCTCCAGTCTTTTTGCTGAGGCATAGCAGCCACAAGAACCTTCTAAAAGGCTGTCTTGGCAGCGGTGGGATTCGAACCCACGCCCCCGAAGAGACTGGAGCCTTAATCCAGCGCCTTAGACCGCTCGGCCACGCTACCATGCAAGAGTGCCTTCCCTGGGCCATTTTCGCCTTCTTTCTTTTTTTGATGTTGCACTTCACCAAAAGTAAGTTTGTTGAAATTCTACGTGCCTTGGAGGAGCTCTTCTACAGGTGGAAAGGCCTCCTAAATGCAGGGGTACGCAGTTACGCTCCTGGAGGCCCCCCTCCCTGCAGATTGCAATTCCATCTCTAATCAAACACACCTGAATGAGCTAATCAAAGCCTTTGGGCCTTACTCCAAAATGGCAGCTAGTTGTGTTGAAGTTAAACTCAAAATCATGAGGTAGTTGTCAATTTTCCAAAAACTCTCAATGAGTCAAATTCGGCTGCTTCTATTATTATAGACTATACGTTATTATTATATTCCAATTCATTTTTAAACTGAAATGACTATAATAGTAATTTTTTGTTGTCCTTGATTCAACAGGGTGCAGATTTTAAGCACTTTTCCACCTTTTCGCAGCAAACTTAAGGTATCTGGCCCTCTTTAATACCACTGCTGGCAGCGGTGGGATTCGAACCCATACCCCCGAAGAGACTGGAGCCTAAATCCAGCGCCTTAGACCCCTCGGCCACGCTACCCTACTGGGTTTCCTTTCAGGGACCTTTTCCTGCCCATTTTTCCGAAAAAGGGAAGACGTTGGGTGCGGACCTTCATGGTGAGGCTCTGAAGCCTGTCGAGTGCGGCCAAGGAAAGCAAAAGTGGATGGTTTTGGAAGAGACAGGGAGCATGCAGTGTCACTTCTCCAGTCTTTTTGATGAGGCATAGCAGCCACAAGAACCTTCTAAAAGGCTGTCTTGGCAGCGGTGGGATTTGAACCCACGCCCCCGAAGAGACTGGAGCCTTAATCCAGCGCCTTAGACCGCTCGGCCACGCTACCATGCAAAAGTGCCTTCCCTGGGCCATTTTCGCCTTCTTTCTTTTTTTAATGTCGCACTTCACCAAAAGTAAGTTTGTTGAAATTCTACGTGCCTTGGAGGAGCTCTTCTACAGGTGGAAAGGCCTCCTAAATGCAGGGGTACGCAGTTACGCTCCTGGAGGCCCCTCTCCCTGCAGATTGCAATTCCATCTCTAATCAAACACACCTGAATGAGCTAATCAAAGCCTTTGGGCCTTACTCCAAAATGGCAGCTAGTTGTGTTGAAGTTAAACTCAAAATCATGAGGTAGTTGTCAATTTTCCAAAAACTCTCAATGAGTCAAATTCGGCTGCTTCTATTATTATAGACTATACGTTATTATTATATTCCAATTCATTTTTAAACTGAAATGACTATAATAGTAATTTTTTGTTGTCCTTGATTCAACAGGGTGCAGATTTTAAGCACTTTTCCACCTTTTCGCAGCAAACTTAAGGTATCTTGCCCTCTTTAAAACCACTGCTGGCAGCGGTGGGATTCGAACCCACGCCCCCGAAGAGACTGGAGCCTAAATCCAGCGCCTTAGACCCCTCGGCCACGCTACCCTGCTGGGTTTCCTTTCAGGGACTTTTTCCTGCCCATTTTTCCGAAAAGGGGAAAACGTTGGGTGCGGACCTTCATGGTGAGGCTCTGAAGCCTGTCGAGTGCGGCCAAGGAAAGCAAAAGTGGATGGTTTTGGAAGAGACAGGGAGCATGCAGTGTCACTTCTCCAGTCTTTTTGATGAGGCATAGCAGCCATAAGAACCTTCTAAAAGGCTGCCTTGGAGGAGCTCTTCTACAGGTGGAAAGGCCTCCTAAATGCAGGGGTACGCAGTTACGCTCCTGGAGGCCCCTCTCCCTGCAGATTGCAATTCCATCTCTAATCAAATACACCTGAATGAGCTAATCAAAGCCTTTGGGCCTTACTCCAAAATGGCAGCTAGTTGTGTTGAAGTTAAACTCAAAATCATGAGGTAGTTGTCAATTTTCCAAAAACTCTCAATGAGTCAAATTCGGCTGCTTCTATTATTATAGACTATACGTTATTATTATATTCCAATTCATTTTTAAACTGAAATGAATATAATAGTAATTTTTGTTGTCCTTGATTCAACAGGGTGCAGATTTTAAGCACTTTTCCACCTTTTCGCAGCAAACTTAAGGTATCTTGCCCTCTTTAAAACCACTGCTGGCAGCAGTGGGATTCGAACCCACGCCCCCGAAGAGACTGGAGCCTTAATCCGGAGCCTTAATCCAGCACCTTAGACCGCTCGGCCACACTACCATGCAAGAGTGCCTTCCCTGGGCCATTTTCGCCTTCTTTCTTTTTTTAATGTCGCACTTCACCAAAAGTAAGTTTGTTGAAATTCTCCGTGCCTTGGAGGAGCTCTTCTACAGGTGGAAAGGCCTCCTAAATGCAGGGGTACGCAGTTACGCTCCTGGAGGCCCCCCTCCCTGCAGATTGCAATTCCATCTCTAATCAAACACACCTGAATGAGCTAATCAAAGCCTTTGGGCCTTACTCCAAAATGGCAGCTAGTTGTGTTGAAGTTAAACTCAAAATCATGAGGTAGTTGTCAATTTTCCAAAAACTCTCAATGAGTCAAATTCGCTGCTTAAGGTATCTTGGTATCTTGCCCTCTTTAAAACCACTGCTGGCAGCGGTGGGATTCGAACCCACGCCCCCGAAGAGACTGGAGCCTTAATCCAGCGCCTTAGACCGCTCGGCCACGCTACCATGCAAAAGTGCCTTTCCTGGGCCATTTTCGCCTTCTTTCTTTTTTTAATGTCGCACTTCACCAAAAGTAAGTTTGTTGAAATTCTACGTGCCTTGGAGGAGCTCTTCTACAGGTGGAAAGGCCTCCTAAATGCAGGGGTACGCAGTTACGCTCCTGGAGGCCCCTCTCCCTGCAGATTGCAATTCCATCTCTAATCAAACACACCTGAATGAGCTAATCAAAGCCTTTGGGCCTTACTCCAAAATGGCAGCTAGTTGTGTTGAAGTTAAACTCAAAATCATGAGGTAGTTGTCAATTTTCCAAAAACTCTCAATGAGTCAAATTCGGCTGCTTCTATTATTATAGACTATACGTTATTATTATAGACTATACGTTATTATTATATTCCAATTCATTTTTTAACTGAAATTACTATAATTGTAATTTTTTGTTGTCCTTGATTCAACAGGGTGCAGATTTTAAGCACTTTTTCACCTTTTCGCAGCAAACTTAAGATATCTTGCCCTCTAAATAACATTGGTTACTAGAAAGCACTTACCCCATCTTTAATCGGCACCGATAGCTGATTGGTAAAACAACTGGTTATCTGCAAAAATCCGTACTGATAGTTTTTCCGGGTTGCGTCCGTTGCTGGAGCGGCTGAGAAGGGTGTGCTGTCATTACACAGTACGAAAGTGTTTAGAAGGGTCTGCTGGCATTATATAGCACGAGAGCAGCCTCTAGAGGCGAAATAAAAACTATCACTGACGTTGTTTATATTGACAAGTGAGGCTGCGCGCTGCGCGCTGCACGGAAAGCACACTGCACAGAGAGCGCTGACATATCAGATGCGCATTTTACACCTACAGAGAAACGGTATGAATACAGAACACTTCAGTACATGTTGCCAAATCATAATAAAGTAATTCATTTGTTGACTAGATGCTGCATTAGCAGGGAAAAAACAGCAGTATGTATGCACTTTGTCGTAAAGGCTGAGAGGACGCTAACATTAGCAGTATTAAAACAATGTAACAACTAGTGATGTGAGAAAGCAAACTGTATCATCATGCAGCCGACAGAAATATAAACAAATCAGAAACACATAATATTTCAATAAATATTTTGTTATTTTGATTTTCTAAAAAAGCAGACTGTTTGGATTTATATGAAATGGTAATACTTTACAATACGATTCCATTTGTAACATTAAGTAAGGTTAATAAATGCTGTAGAAGTATTGTATACATTTTTAAATTTAGATTTAATTTGTATTTGATCTGTTAAACTTAGTTAATGCACTATGAACTAACATGAATGATCAAGGTACAATTGTATTGCTCAAATATTAATACAAGCTGTAAAATGTATATTGCATAATGCATATCGTTCATGTAAGCTAGCTAATACATCCATGTTAAAAAAATGGGACTTGCAAAGTGTTACCTATAAAATTTATTTCTAGGTTATAGCTAAAGAAACATTTATTTATAATATTATTTTACTGCACTATAAAAAAGTTGAGCTAACTTAAAATATTTATTTTCAAAGTTAACTACACGATATAAACATCATTTGCCTCTTAAAACTAGAGGCACACCGTTTACCCATTCACCCAGGCAAATAAGTTGCAAAGGTTGCATATACCTCAGCACGTCTCATGTCAACACAAATCTCAAACGTGATGATCAACAATTGTAATTCAGTAAAAATATTAACTCTGAACCATATGACAGCTAAATAACAGTGACAACAACAGCATAAATTAGCCATGGAAGCCAGCGAACAAACTGGGTCAGAGATCGCAGATTCTACCCAACCTAAAAAGCCTCAGCATCCATCAGATAATCTCTATTCATCTCTATCTCTAACAAGAGCATATTAAATCAACTCATCAACTTACAGTGTGGCTTTCATTGTCAATTGCACTCCCTCCTGTTGTGTCCTCAAGCCGGCAACCCATGTGAGCGTCGAGTCTGAGGAGGAGGGGGTGGAGGAAAAAACGCTCTCAAATATTTTACATTTGGACTGCAGTACCCATTTCAACCACTGTCAATCCTGCATACCGCATCTTTAACAAATAACTCAGGAAACATCAAACCAGAAAAGAACGATCCAACATAAAGTGAAGAGAGCTGAAAAAGAACCAAATGAAACATATGGTATTAATACACTGAACAAACCAATGAACGAAGCCCCCGTCCACACGGAGAAGCGTTTAGCTGTATACGTAAAAATGTTGTATCGTATCAGCGTTTCTCGCTCTGGTTGAAGGGCGCGCTCTTGCTTTCGCTCTGGTTGATGGGCGCGCTCTTGCTCTCACTCTGGTTGATGGGCGCGCTCTTGATTCAAACCCACGCCCCCGAAGAGACTGGAGCCTTAATCCAGCGCCTTAGACCGCTCGGCCACGCTACCATGCAAAAGTGCCTTTCCTGGGCCATTTTCGCCTTCTTTCTTTTTTTAATGTCGCACTTCACCAAAAGTAAGTTTGTTGAAATTCTACGTGCCTTGGAGGAGCTCTTCTACAGGTGGAAAGGCCTCCTAAATGCAGGGGTACGCAGTTACGCTCCTGGAGGCCCCCCTCCCTGCAGATTGCAATTCCATCTCTAATCAAACACACCTGAATGAGCTAATCAAAGCCTTTGGGCCTTACTCCAAAATGGCAGCTAGTTGTGTTGAAGTTAAACTCAAAATCATGAGGTAGTTGTCAATTTTCCAAAAACTCTCAATGAGTCAAATTCGCTGCTTAAGGTATCTTGGTATCTTGCCCTCTTTAAAACCACTGCTGGCAGCGGTGGGATTCGAACCCACGCCCCCGAAGAGACTGGAGCCTTAATCCAGCGCCTTAGACCGCTCGGCCACGCTACCATGCAAAAGTGCCTTTCCTGGGCCATTTTCGCCTTCTTTCTTTTTTTAATGTCGCACTTCACCAAAAGTAAGTTTGTTGAAATTCTACGTGCCTTGGAGGAGCTCTTCTACAGGTGGAAAGGCCTCCTAAATGCAGGGGTACGCAGTTACGCTCCTGGAGGCCCCTCTCCCTGCAGATTGCAATTCCATCTCTAATCAAACACACCTGAATGAGCTAATCAAAGCCTTTGGGCCTTACTCCAAAATGGCAGCTAGTTGTGTTGAAGTTAAACTCAAAATCATGAGGTAGTTGTCAATTTTCCAAAAACTCTCAATGAGTCAAATTCGGCTGCTTCTATTATTATAGACTATACGTTATTATTATAGACTATACGTTATTATTATATTCCAATTCATTTTTTAACTGAAATTACTATAATTGTAATTTTTTGTTGTCCTTGATTCAACAGGGTGCAGATTTTAAGCACTTTTTCACCTTTTCGCAGCAAACTTAAGATATCTTGCCCTCTAAATAACATTGGTTACTAGAAAGCACTTACCCCATCTTTAATCGGCACCGATAGCTGATTGGTAAAACAACTGGTTATCTGCAAAAATCCGTACTGATAGTTTTTCCGGGTTGCGTCCGTTGCTGGAGCGGCTGAGAAGGGTGTGCTGTCATTACACAGTACGAAAGTGTTTAGAAGGGTCTGCTGGCATTATATAGCACGAGAGCAGCCTCTAGAGGCGAAATAAAAACTATCACTGACGTTGTTTATATTGACAAGTGAGGCTGCGCGCTGCGCGCTGCACGGAAAGCACACTGCACAGAGAGCGCTGACATATCAGATGCGCATTTTACACCTACAGAGAAACGGTATGAATACAGAACACTTCAGTACATGTTGCCAAATCATAATAAAGTAATTCATTTGTTGACTAGATGCTGCATTAGCAGGGAAAAAACAGCAGTATGTATGCACTTTGTCGTAAAGGCTGAGAGGACGCTAACATTAGCAGTATTAAAACAATGTAACAACTAGTGATGTGAGAAAGCAAACTGTATCATCATGCAGCCGACAGAAATATAAACAAGTCAGAAACACATAATATTTCAATAAATATTTTGTTATTTTGATTTTCTAAAAAAGCAGACTGTTTGGATTTATATGAAATGGTAATACTTTACAATACGATTCCATTTGTAACATTAAGTAAGGTTAATAAATGCTGTAGAAGTATTGTATACATTTTTAAATTTAGATTTAATTTGTATTTGATTTGTTAAACTTAGTTAATGCACTATGAACTAACATGAATGATCAAGGTACAATTGTATTGCTCAAATATTAATACAAGCTGTAAAATGTATATTGCATAATGCATATCGTTCATGTAAGCTAGCTAATACATCCATGTTAAAAAAATGGGACTTGCAAAGTGTTACCTATAAAATTTATTTCTAGGTTATAGCTAAAGAAACATTTATTTATAATATTATTTTACTGCACTATAAAAAAGTTGAGCTAACTTAAAATATTTATTTTCAAAGTTAACTACACGATATAAACATCATTTGCCTCTTAAAACTAGAGGCACACCGTTTACCCATTCACCCAGGCAAATAAGTTGCAAAGGTTGCATATACCTCAGCACGTCTCATGTCAACACAAATCTCAAACGTGATGATCAACAATTGTAATTCAGTAAAAATATTAACTCTGAACCATATGACAGCTAAATAACAGTGACAACAACAGCATAAATTAGCCATGGAAGCCAGCGAACAAACTGGGTCAGAGATCGCAGATTCTACCCAACCTAAAAAGCCTCAGCATCCATCAGATAATCTCTATTCATCTCTATCTCTAACAAGAGCATATTAAATCAACTCATCAACTTACAGTGTGGCTTTCATTGTCAATTGCACTCCCTCCTGTTGTGTCCTCAAGCCGGCAACCCATGTGAGCGTCGAGTCTGAGAAGGAGGGGTTGGAGGAAAAAACGCTCTCAAATATTTTACATTTGGACTGCAGTACCCATTTCAACCACTGTCAATCCTGCATACCGCATCTTTAACAAATAACTCAGGAAACATCAAACCAGAAAAGAACGATCCAACATAAAGTGAAGAGAGCTGAAAAAGAACCAAATGAAACATATGGTATTAATACACTGAACAAACCAATGAACGAAGCCCCCGTCCACACGGAGAAGCGTTTAGCTGTATACGTAAAAATGTTGTATCGTATCAGCGTTTCTCGCTCTGGTTGAAGGGCGCGCTCTTGCTTTCGCTCTGGTTGATGGGCGCACTCTTGCTCTCACTCTGGTTGATGGGCGCGCTCTTGATTCAAACCCACGCCCCCGAAGAGACTGGAGCCTTAATCCAGCGCCTTAGACCGCTCGGCCACGCTACCATGCAAGAGTGCCTTCCCTGGGCCGTTTTCGCCTTCTTTCTTTTTTTAATGTCGCACTTCACCACAAGTAAGTTTGTTGAAATTCTACGTGCCTTGGAGGAGCTCTTCTACAGGTGGAAAGGCCTCCTAAATGGAGGGGTACGCAGTTACACTCCTGGAGGCCCCCCTCCCTGCAGATTGCAATTCCATCTCTAATCAAACACACCTGAATCAGCTAATCAAAGCCTTTGGGCCTTACTCCAAAATGGCAGCTAGCTGTGTTGAAGTTAAACTCAAAATCATGAGGTAGTTGTCAATTTTCCAAAAACTCTCAATGAGTCAAATTCGGCTGCTTCTATTATTATAGACTATACGTTATTATTATATTCCAATTCATTTTTAAACTGAAATGACTATAATAGTAATTTTTTGTTGTCCTTGATTCAACAGGGTGCAGATTTTAAGCACTTTTCCACCTTTTCGCAGCAAACTTAAGGTATCTTGCCCTCTTTAATACCACTGCTGGCAGCGGTGGGATTCAAACCCACACCCCCTAAGAGACTGGAGCCTAAATCCAGCACCTTATACCCCTCGGCCACAGTACCCTGCTGTGTTTCTTTTCAGGAACCTTTTCCTGCCCATTTTTCCGAAAAAGGGAAAACGTTGGGTGCAGACCTTCATGGTGAGGCTCTGAAGCCTGTCGAGTGCGGCCAAGGAAAGCAAAAGTGGATGGTTTTGGAAGAGACAGGGAGCATGCAGTGTCACTTCTCCAGTCTTTTTGCTGAGGCATAGCAGCCACAAGAACCTTCTAAAAGGCTGTCTTGGCAGCGGTGGGATTCGAACCCACGCCCCCGAAGAGACTGGAGCCTTAATCCAGCGCCTTAGACCGCTCGGCCACGCTACCATGCAAGAGTGCCTTCCCTGGGCCATTTTCGCCTTCTTTCTTTTTTTGATGTTGCACTTCACCAAAAGTAAGTTTGTTGAAATTCTACGTGCCTTGGAGGAGCTCTTCTACAGGTGGAAAGGCCTCCTAAATGCAGGGGTACGCAGTTACGCTCCTGGAGGCCCCCCTCCCTGCAGATTGCAATTCCATCTCTAATCAAACACACCTGAATGAGCTAATCAAAGCCTTTGGGCCTTACTCCAAAATGGCAGCTAGTTGTGTTGAAGTTAAACTCAAAATCATGAGGTAGTTGTCAATTTTCCAAAAACTCTCAATGAGTCAAATTCGGCTGCTTCTATTATTATAGACTATACGTTATTATTATATTCCAATTCATTTTTAAACTGAAATGACTATAATAGTAATTTTTTGTTGTCCTTGATTCAACAGGGTGCAGATTTTAAGCACTTTTCCACCTTTTCGCAGCAAACTTAAGGTATCTGGCCCTCTTTAATACCACTGCTGGTAGCAGTAGGATTCGAACCCACACCCCTAAGAGACTGGAGCCTAAATGCAGCACCTTAGACTCCTCGGCCACACTACCCTGCTGGGTTTCCTTTCAGGGACCTTTTCCTGCCCATTTTTCCGAAAAAGGGAACACGTTGGGTGCGGACCTTCATGGTGAGGCTCTGAAGCCTGTCGAGTGCAACCAAGGAAAGCAAAAGTGGATGGTTTTGGAGGAGATAGGGAGCATGCAGTGTCACTTCTCCAGTCTTTTTGCTGAGGCATAGCAGCCACAAGAACCTTCTAAAAGGCTGTCTTGGCAGCGGTGGGATTCGAACCCACGCCCCCGAAGAGACTGGAGCCTTAATCCAGCGCCTTAGACCGCTCGGCCACGCTACCATGCAAGAGTGCCTTCCCTGGGCCATTTTCGCCTTCTTTCTTTTTTTAATGTTGCACTTCACCAAAAGTAAGTTTGTTGAAATTCTACGTGCCTTGGAGGAGCTCTTCTATAGGTGGAAAGGCCTCCTAAATGCAGGGGTACGCAGTTACACTCCTGGAGGCCCCCCTCCCTGCAGATTGCAATTCCATCTCTAATCAAACACACCTGAATCAGCTAATCAAAGCTTTTGGGCCTTACTCCAAAATGGCAGCTAGCTGTGTTGAAGTTAAACTCAAAATCATGAGGTAGTTGTCAATTTTCCAAAAACTCTCAATGAGTCAAATTCGGCTGCTTCTATTATTATAGACTATACGTTATTATTATATTCCAATTCATTTTTAAACTGAAATGACTATAATAGTAATTTTTTGTTGTCCTTGATTCAACAGGGTGCAGATTTTAAGCACTTTTTCATCTTTTCGCAGCAAACTTAAGGTATCTTGCCCTCTTTAAAACCACTGCTGGCAGCGGTGGGATTCGAACCCACGCCCCCAAAGAGACTGGAGCCTTAATCCAGCGCCTTAGACCGCTCGGCCACGCTACCATGCAAGAGTGCCTTCCCTGGGCCATTTTCACCTTCTTTCTTTTTTTAATGTTGCACTTCACCAAAAGTAAGTTTGTTGAAATTCTACGTGCCTTGGAGGAGCTCTTCTACAGGTGGAAAGGCCTCCTAAATGCAGGGGTACGCAGTTACGCTCCTGGAGGCCCCCCTCCCTGCAGATTGCAATTCCATCTCTAATCAAACACACCTGAATGAGCTAATCAAAGCCTTTGGGCCTTACTCCAAAATTGCAGCTAGTTGTGTCGAAGTTAAACTCAAAATCATGAGGTAGTTGTCAATTTTCCAAAAACTCTCAATGAGTCAAATTCGGCTGCTTCTATTATTATAGACTATACGTTATTATTATATTCCAATTCATTTTTAAACTGAAATGACTATAATAGTAATTTTTTGTTGTCCTTGATTCAACAGGGTGCAGATTTTAAGCACTTTTCCACCTTTTCGCAGCAAACTTAAGGTATTTTGCCCTCTTTAATACCACTGCTGGTAGCAGTAGGATTCGAACCCACACCCCTAAGAGACTGGAGCCTAAATGCAGCACCTTAGACTCCTCGGCCACACTACCCTGCTGGGTTTCCTTTCAGGGACCTTTTCCTGCCCATTTTTCCGAAAAAGGGAACACGTTGGGTGCGGACCTTCATGGTGAGGCTCTGAAGCCTGTCGAGTGCAACCAAGGAAAGCAAAAGTGGATGGTTTTGGAGGAGATAGGGAGCATGCAGTGTCACTTCTCCAGTCTTTTTGCTGAGGCATAGCAGCCACAAGAACCTTCTAAAAGGCTGTCTTGGCAGCGGTGGGATTCGAACCCACGCCCCCGAAGAGACTGGAGCCTTAATCCAGCGCCTTAGACCGCTCGGCCACGCTACCATGCAAGAGTGCCTTTCCTGGGCCATTTTCGCCTTCTTTCTTTTTTTAATGTTGCACTTCACCAAAAGTAAGTTTGTTGAAATTCTACGTGCCTTGGAGGAGCTCTTCTATAGGTGGAAAGGCCTCCTAAATGCAGGGGTACGCAGTTACGCTCCTGGAGGCCCCCCTCCCTGCAGATTGCAATTCCATCTCTAATCAAACACACCTGAATGAGCTAATCAAAGCCTTTGGGCCTTACTCCAAAATGGCAGCTAGTTGTGTTGAAGTTAAACTCAAAATCATGAGGTAGTTGTCAATTTTCCAAAAACTCTCAATGAGTCAAATTTGGCTGCTTCTATTATTATAGACTATACGTTATTATTATATTCCAATTCATTTTTAAACTGAAATGACTATAATAGTAATTTTTTGTTGTCCTCGATTCAACAGGGTGCAGATTTTAAGCACTTTTCCACCTTTTCGCAGCAAACTTAAGGTATCTTGCCCTCTTTAATACCAGTGCAGGCAGCGGTGGGATTCAAACCCACACCCCCGAAGAGACTGGAGCCTAAATCCAGCGCCTTAGACCCCTCGGCCACGCTACTCTGTTGGGTTTCCTTTCACGGACCTTTTCCTGCCCATTTTTCCGAAAAAGGGAAAACGTTGGGTGCGGACCTTCATGGTGAGGCTCTGAAGCCTGTCGAGTGCGGCCAAGGAAAGCAAAAGTGGATGGTTTTGGAAGAGACAGGGAGCATGCAGTGTCACTTCTCCAGTTTTTTTGCTGAGGCATAGCAGCCACAAGAACCTTCTAAAAGGCTGCCTTGGCAGCAGTGGGATTCAAACCCACGCCCCCAAAGAGACTGGAGCCTTAATCCAGCGCCTTAGACCGCTCGGCCACACTACCATGCAAGAGTACTTTCCCTGGGCCATTTTCACCTTCTTTCTTTTTTTTAATGTCGCACTTCACCACAAGTAAGTTTGTTTAAATTCTACGTGCCTTGGAGGAGCTCTTCTACAGGTGGAAAGGCCTCCTAAATGCAGGGGTACGCAGTTACGCTCCTGGAGGCCCCCCTCCCTGCAGATTGCAATTCCATCTCTAATCAAACATACCTGAATCAGCTAATCAAAGCCTTTGGGCCTTACTCCAAAATGGCAGCTAGCTGTGTTGAAGTTAAACTCAAAATCATGAGGTAGTTGTCAATTTTCCAAAAACTCTCAATGAGTCAAATTCGGCTGCTTCTATTATTATAGACTATACGTTATTATTATATTCCAATTCATTTTTAAACTGAAATGACTATAATTGTAATTTTTTGTTGTCCTTGATTCAACAGGGTGCAGATTTTAAGCACTTTTCCACCTTTTCGCAGCAAACTTAAGGTATCTTGCCCTCTTTAATACCACTGCTGGTAGCAGTAGGATTCGAACCCACACCCCCTAAGAGACTGGAGCCTAAATGCAGCACCTTAGACCCCTCGGCCACGCTACCCTGCTGGGTTTCCTTTCAGGGACCTTTTCCTGCCCATTTTTCCGAAAAAGGGAACACGTTGGGTGCGGACCTTCATGGTGAGGCTCTGAAGCCTGTCGAGTGCAACCAAGGAAAGCAAAAGTGGATGGTTTTGGAAGAGACAGGGAGCATGCAGTGTCACTTCTCCAGTCTTTTTGCTGAGGCATAGCAGCCACAAGAACCATCTAAAAGGCTGTCTTGGCAGCGGTGGGATTCGAACCCACGCCCCCGAAGAGACTGGAGCCTTAATCGAGCACTTTAGACCGCTCGGCCACGCTACCATGCAAGAGTGCCTTCCCAGGGCCATTTTCGCCTTCTTTCTTTTTTTAATGTCGCACTTCACCACAAGTAAGTTTGTTGAAATTCTACGTGCCTTGGAGGAGCTCTTCTACAGGTGGAAAGGCCTCCTAAATGCAGGGGTACGCAGTTACGCTCCTGGAGGCCCCCCTCCCTGCAGATTGCAATTCCATCTCTAATCAAACACACCTGAATGAGCTAATCAAAGCCTTTGGGCCTTACTCCAAAATTGCAGCTAGTTGTGTCGAAGTTAAACTCAAAATCATGAGGTAGTTGTCAATTTTCCAAAAACTCTCAATGAGTCAAATTCGGCTGCTTCTATTATTATAGACTATACGTTATTATTATATTCCAATTCATTTTTAAACTGAAATGACTATAATAGTAATTTTTTGTTGTCCTTGATTCAACAGGGTGCAGATTTTAAGCACTTTTCCACCTTTTCGCAGCAAACTTAAGGTATTTTGCCCTCTTTAATACCACTGCTGGTAGCAGTAGGATTCGAACCCACACCCCTAAGAGACTGGAGCCTAAATGCAGCACCTTAGACTCCTCGGCCACACTACCCTGCTGGGTTTCCTTTCAGGGACCTTTTCCTGCCCATTTTTCCGAAAAAGGGAACACGTTGGGTGCGGACCTTCATGGTGAGGCTCTGAAGCCTGTCGAGTGCAACCAAGGAAAGCAAAAGTGGATGGTTTTGGAGGAGATAGGGAGCATGCAGTGTCACTTCTCCAGTCTTTTTGCTGAGGCATAGCAGCCACAAGAACCTTCTAAAAGGCTGTCTTGGCAGCGGTGGGATTCGAACCCACGCCCCCGAAGAGACTGGAGCCTTAATCCAGCGCCTTAGACCGCTCGGCCACGCTACCATGCAAGAGTGCCTTCCCTGGGCCATTTTCGCCTTCTTTCTTTTTTTAATGTTGCACTTCACCAAAAGTAAGTTTGTTGAAATTCTACGTGCCTTGGAGGAGCTCTTCTATAGGTGGAAAGGCCTCCTAAATGCAGGGGTACGCAGTTACGCTCCTGGAGGCCCCCCTCCCTGCAGATTGCAATTCCATCTCTAATCAAACACACCTGAATGAGCTAATCAAAGCCTTTGGGCCTTACTCCAAAATGGCAGCTAGTTGTGTTGAAGTTAAACTCAAAATCATGAGGTAGTTGTCAATTTTCCAAAAACTCTCAATGAGTCAAATTTGGCTGCTTCTATTATTATAGACTATACGTTATTATTATATTCCAATTCATTTTTAAACTGAAATGACTATAATAGTAATTTTTTGTTGTCCTCGATTCAACAGGGTGCAGATTTTAAGCACTTTTCCACCTTTTCGCAGCAAACTTAAGGTATCTTGCCCTCTTTAATACCAGTGCAGGCAGCGGTGGGATTCAAACCCACACCCCCGAAGAGACTGGAGCCTAAATCCAGCGCCTTAGACCCCTCGGCCACGCTACTCTGTTGGGTTTCCTTTCACGGACCTTTTCCTGCCCATTTTTCCGAAAAAGGGAAAACGTTGGGTGCGGACCTTCATGGTGAGGCTCTGAAGCCTGTCGAGTGCGGCCAAGGAAAGCAAAAGTGGATGGTTTTGGAAGAGACAGGGAGCATGCAGTGTCACTTCTCCAGTTTTTTTGCTGAGGCATAGCAGCCACAAGAACCTTCTAAAAGGCTGCCTTGGCAGCAGTGGGATTCAAACCCACGCCCCCAAAGAGACTGGAGCCTTAATCCAGCGCCTTAGACCGCTCGGCCACACTACCATGCAAGAGTACTTTCCCTGGGCCATTTTCACCTTCTTTCTTTTTTTTAATGTCGCACTTCACCACAAGTAAGTTTGTTTAAATTCTACGTGCCTTGGAGGAGCTCTTCTACAGGTGGAAAGGCCTCCTAAATGCAGGGGTACGCAGTTACGCTCCTGGAGGCCCCCCTCCCTGCAGATTGCAATTCCATCTCTAATCAAACATACCTGAATCAGCTAATCAAAGCCTTTGGGCCTTACTCCAAAATGGCAGCTAGCTGTGTTGAAGTTAAACTCAAAATCATGAGGTAGTTGTCAATTTTCCAAAAACTCTCAATGAGTCAAATTCGGCTGCTTCTATTATTATAGACTATACGTTATTATTATATTCCAATTCATTTTTAAACTGAAATGACTATAATTGTAATTTTTTGTTGTCCTTGATTCAACAGGGTGCAGATTTTAAGCACTTTTCCACCTTTTCGCAGCAAACTTAAGGTATCTTGCCCTCTTTAATACCACTGCTGGTAGCAGTAGGATTCGAACCCACACCCCCTAAGAGACTGGAGCCTAAATGCAGCACCTTAGACCCCTCGGCCACGCTACCCTGCTGGGTTTCCTTTCAGGGACCTTTTCCTGCCCATTTTTCCGAAAAAGGGAACACGTTGGGTGCGGACCTTCATGGTGAGGCTCTGAAGCCTGTCGAGTGCAACCAAGGAAAGCAAAAGTGGATGGTTTTGGAAGAGACAGGGAGCATGCAGTGTCACTTCTCCAGTCTTTTTGCTGAGGCATAGCAGCCACAAGAACCATCTAAAAGGCTGTCTTGGCAGCAGTGGGATTCGAACCCACGCCCCCGAAGAGACTGGAGCCTTAATCGAGCACTTTAGACCGCTCGGCCACGCTACCATGCAAGAGTGCCTTCCCAGGGCCATTTTCGCCTTCTTTCTTTTTTTAATGTCGCACTTCACCACAAGTAAGTTTGTTGAAATTCTACGTGCCTTGGAGGAGCTCTTCTACAGGTGGAAAGGCCTCCTAAATGCAGGGGTACGCAGTTACGCTCCTGGAGGCCCCCCTCCCTGCAGATTGCAATTCCATCTCTAATCAAACACACCTGAATGAGCTAATCAAAGCCTTTGGGCCTTACTCCAAAATTGCAGCTAGTTGTGTCGAAGTTAAACTCAAAATCATGAGGTAGTTGTCAATTTTCCAAAAACTCTCAATGAGTCAAATTCGGCTGCTTCTATTATTATAGACTATACGTTATTATTATATTCCAATTCATTTTTAAACTGAAATGACTATAATAGTAATTTTTTGTTGTCCTTGATTCAACAGGGTGCAGATTTTAAGCACTTTTCCACCTTTTCGCAGCAAACTTAAGGTATTTTGCCCTCTTTAATACCACTGCTGGTAGCAGTAGGATTCGAACCCACACCCCTAAGAGACTGGAGCCTAAATGCAGCACCTTAGACTCCTCGGCCACACTACCCTGCTGGGTTTCCTTTCAGGGACCTTTTCCTGCCCATTTTTCCGAAAAAGGGAACACGTTGGGTGCGGACCTTCATGGTGAGGCTCTGAAGCCTGTCGAGTGCAACCAAGGAAAGCAAAAGTGGATGGTTTTGGAGGAGATAGGGAGCATGCAGTGTCACTTCTCCAGTCTTTTTGCTGAGGCATAGCAGCCACAAGAACCTTCTAAAAGGCTGTCTTGGCAGCGGTGGGATTCGAACCCACGCCCCCGAAGAGACTGGAGCCTTAATCCAGCGCCTTAGACCGCTCGGCCACGCTACCATGCAAGAGTGCCTTCCCTGGGCCATTTTCGCCTTCTTTCTTTTTTTAATGTTGCACTTCACCAAAAGTAAGTTTGTTGAAATTCTACGTGCCTTGGAGGAGCTCTTCTATAGGTGGAAAGGCCTCCTAAATGCAGGGGTACGCAGTTACGCTCCTGGAGGCCCCCCTCCCTGCAGATTGCAATTCCATCTCTAATCAAACACACCTGAATGAGCTAATCAAAGCCTTTGGGCCTTACTCCAAAATGGCAGCTAGTTGTGTTGAAGTTAAACTCAAAATCATGAGGTAGTTGTCAATTTTCCAAAAACTCTCAATGAGTCAAATTTGGCTGCTTCTATTATTATAGACTATACGTTATTATTATATTCCAATTCATTTTTAAACTGAAATGACTATAATAGTAATTTTTTGTTGTCCTCGATTCAACAGGGTGCAGATTTTAAGCACTTTTCCACCTTTTCGCAGCAAACTTAAGGTATCTTGCCCTCTTTAATACCAGTGCAGGCAGCGGTGGGATTCAAACCCACACCCCCGAAGAGACTGGAGCCTAAATCCAGCGCCTTAGACCCCTCGGCCACGCTACTCTGTTGGGTTTCCTTTCACGGACCTTTTCCTGCCCATTTTTCCGAAAAAGGGAAAACGTTGGGTGCGGACCTTCATGGTGAGGCTCTGAAGCCTGTCGAGTGCGGCCAAGGAAAGCAAAAGTGGATGGTTTTGGAAGAGACAGGGAGCATGCAGTGTCACTTCTCCAGTTTTTTTGCTGAGGCATAGCAGCCACAAGAACCTTCTAAAAGGCTGCCTTGGCAGCAGTGGGATTCAAACCCACGCCCCCAAAGAGACTGGAGCCTTAATCCAGCGCCTTAGACCGCTCGGCCACACTACCATGCAAGAGTACTTTCCCTGGGCCATTTTCACCTTCTTTCTTTTTTTTAATGTCGCACTTCACCACAAGTAAGTTTGTTTAAATTCTACGTGCCTTGGAGGAGCTCTTCTACAGGTGGAAAGGCCTCCTAAATGCAGGGGTACGCAGTTACGCTCCTGGAGGCCCCCCTCCCTGCAGATTGCAATTCCATCTCTAATCAAACATACCTGAATCAGCTAATCAAAGCCTTTGGGCCTTACTCCAAAATGGCAGCTAGCTGTGTTGAAGTTAAACTCAAAATCATGAGGTAGTTGTCAATTTTCCAAAAACTCTCAATGAGTCAAATTCGGCTGCTTCTATTATTATAGACTATACGTTATTATTATATTCCAATTCATTTTTAAACTGAAATGACTATAATTGTAATTTTTTGTTGTCCTTGATTCAACAGGGTGCAGATTTTAAGCACTTTTCCACCTTTTCGCAGCAAACTTAAGGTATCTTGCCCTCTTTAATACCACTGCTGGTAGCAGTAGGATTCGAACCCACACCCCCTAAGAGACTGGAGCCTAAATGCAGCACCTTAGACCCCTCGGCCACGCTACCCTGCTGGGTTTCCTTTCAGGGACCTTTTCCTGCCCATTTTTCCGAAAAAGGGAACACGTTGGGTGCGGACCTTCATGGTGAGGCTCTGAAGCCTGTCGAGTGCAACCAAGGAAAGCAAAAGTGGATGGTTTTGGAAGAGACAGGGAGCATGCAGTGTCACTTCTCCAGTCTTTTTGCTGAGGCATAGCAGCCACAAGAACCATCTAAAAGGCTGTCTTGGCAGCGGTGGGATTCGAACCCACGCCCCCGAAGAGACTGGAGCCTTAATCGAGCACTTTAGACCGCTCGGCCACGCTACCATGCAAGAGTGCCTTCCCAGGGCCATTTTCGCCTTCTTTCTTTTTTTAATGTCGCACTTCACCACAAGTAAGTTTGTTGAAATTCTACGTGCCTTGGAGGAGCTCTTCTACAGGTGGAAAGGCCTCCTAAATGCAGGGGTACGCAGTTACGCTCCTGGAGGCCCCCCTCCCTGCAGATTGCAATTCCATCTCTAATGAAACACACCTGAATCAGCTAATCAAAGCCTTTGGGCCTTACTCCAAAATGGCAGCTAGCTGTGTTGAAGTTAAACTCAAAATCATGAGGTAGTTGTCAATTTTCCAAAAACTCTCAATGAGTCAAATTCGGCTGCTTCTATTATTATAGACTATACGTTATTATTATATTCCAATTCATTTTTAAACTGAAATGACTATAATTGTAATTTTTTGTTGTCCTTGATTCAACAGGGTGCAGATTTTAAGCACTTTTCCACCTTTTCGCAGCAAACTTAAGGTATCTTGCCCTCTTTAATACCACTGCTGGTAGCAGTAGGATTCGAACCCACGCCCCCTAAGAGACTGGAGCCTTAATCCAGCGCCTTAGACCCCTCGGCCACGCTACCCTGCTGGGTTTCTTTTCAGGGACCTTTTCCTGCCCATTTTTTCCGAAAAAGGGAAAACGTTGGGTGCGGACCTTCATGGTGAGGCTCTGAAGCCTGTCGAGTGCGGCCAAGGAAAGCAAAAGTGGATGGTTTTGGAAGAGACAGGCAGCATGCAGTGTCACTTCTCCAGTCTTTTTGCTGAGGCATAGCAGCCACAAGAACCTTTTAAAAGGCTGTCTTGGCAGCGGTGGGATTCGAACCCACGCCCCCGAAGAGACTGGAGCCTTAATCCAGCACCTTAGACCGCTCGGCCACGCTACCATGCAAGAGTGCCTTCCCTGGGCCATTTGCGCCTTCTTTCTTTTTTTAATGTCGCACTTCACCACAAGTAAGTTTGTTGAAATTCTACGTGCCTTCGAGGAGCTCTTCTACAGGTGGAAAGGCCTCCTAAATGCAGGGGTACGCAGTTACGCTCCTGGAGGCCCCCCTCCCTGCAGATTGCAATTCCATCTCTAATCAAACACACCTGAATCAGCTAATCAAAGCTTTTGGGCCTTACTCCAAAATGGCAGCTAGCTGTGTTGAAGTTAAACTCAAAGTCATGAGGTAGTTGTCAATTTTCCAAAAACTCTCAATGAGTCAAATTCAGCTGCTTCTATTATTATAGACTATACGTTATTATTATATTCCAATTCATTTTTAAACTGAAATGACTATAATTGTAATTTTTTGTTGTCCTTGATTCAACAGGGTGCAGATTTTAAGCACTTTTCCACCTTTTCGCAGCAAACTTAAGGTATCTTGCCCTCTTTAATACCACTGCTGGCAGCGGTGGGATTCAAACCCACACCCCCTAAGAGACTGGAGCCTAAATCCAGCACCTTATACCCCTCGGCCACAGTACCCTGCTGTGTTTCTTTTCAGGAACCTTTTCCTGCCCATTTTTCCGAAAAAGGGAAAACGTTGGGTGCAGACCTTCATGGTGAGGCTCTGAAGCCTGTCGAGTGCGGCCAAGGAAAGCAAAAGTGGATGGTTTTGGAAGAGACAGGGAGCATGCAGTGTCACTTCTCCAGTCTTTTTGCTGAGGCATAGCAGCCACAAGAACCTTCTAAAAGGCTGTCTTGGCAGCGGTGGGATTCGAACCCACGCCCCCGAAGAGACTGGAGCCTTAATCCAGCGCCTTAGACCGCTCGGCCACGCTACCATGCAAGAGTGCCTTCCCTGGGCCATTTTCGCCTTCTTTCTTTTTTTGATGTTGCACTTCACCAAAAGTAAGTTTGTTGAAATTCTACGTGCCTTGGAGGAGCTCTTCTACAGGTGGAAAGGCCTCCTAAATGCAGGGGTACGCAGTTACGCTCCTGGAGGCCCCCCTCCCTGCAGATTGCAATTCCATCTCTAATCAAACACACCTGAATGAGCTAATCAAAGCCTTTGGGCCTTACTCCAAAATGGCAGCTAGTTGTGTTGAAGTTAAACTCAAAATCATGAGGTAGTTGTCAATTTTCCAAAAACTCTCAATGAGTCAAATTCGGCTGCTTCTATTATTATAGACTATACGTTATTATTATATTCCAATTCATTTTTAAACTGAAATGACTATAATAGTAATTTTTTGTTGTCCTTGATTCAACAGGGTGCAGATTTTAAGCACTTTTCCACCTTTTCGCAGCAAACTTAAGGTATCTTGCCCTCTTTAATACCACTGCTGGTAGCAGTAGGATTCGAACCCACGCCCCCTAAGAGACTGGAGCCTTAATCCAGCGCCTTAGACCCCTCGGCCACGCTACCCTGCTGGGTTTCTTTTCAGGGACCTTTTCCTGCCCATTTTTTCCGAAAAAGGGAAAACGTTGGGTGCGGACCTTCATGGTGAGGCTCTGAAGCCTGTCGAGTGCGGCCAAGGAAAGCAAAAGTGGATGGTTTTGGAAGAGACAGGCAGCATGCAGTGTCACTTCTCCAGTCTTTTTGCTGAGGCATAGCAGCCACAAGAACCTTTTAAAAGGCTGTCTTGGCAGCGGTGGGATTCGAACCCACGCCCCCGAAGAGACTGGAGCCTTAATCCAGCACCTTAGACCGCTCGGCCACGCTACCATGCAAGAGTGCCTTCCCTGGGCCATTTGCGCCTTCTTTCTTTTTTTAATGTCGCACTTCACCACAAGTAAGTTTGTTGAAATTCTACGTGCCTTCGAGGAGCTCTTCTACAGGTGGAAAGGCCTCCTAAATGCAGGGGTACGCAGTTACGCTCCTGGAGGCCCCCCTCCCTGCAGATTGCAATTCCATCTCTAATCAAACACACCTGAATCAGCTAATCAAAGCTTTTGGGCCTTACTCCAAAATGGCAGCTAGCTGTGTTGAAGTTAAACTCAAAGTCATGAGGTAGTTGTCAATTTTCCAAAAACTCTCAATGAGTCAAATTCAGCTGCTTCTATTATTATAGACTATACGTTATTATTATATTCCAATTCATTTTTAAACTGAAATGACTATAATTGTAATTTTTTGTTGTCCTTGATTCAACAGGGTGCAGATTTTAAGCACTTTTCCACCTTTTCGCAGCAAACTTAAGGTATCTTGCCCTCTTTAATACCACTGCTGGCAGCGGTGGGATTCAAACCCACACCCCCTAAGAGACTGGAGCCTAAATCCAGCACCTTATACCCCTCGGCCACAGTACCCTGCTGTGTTTCTTTTCAGGAACCTTTTCCTGCCCATTTTTCCGAAAAAGGGAAAACGTTGGGTGCAGACCTTCATGGTGAGGCTCTGAAGCCTGTCGAGTGCGGCCAAGGAAAGCAAAAGTGGATGGTTTTGGAAGAGACAGGGAGCATGCAGTGTCACTTCTCCAGTCTTTTTGCTGAGGCATAGCAGCCACAAGAACCTTCTAAAAGGCTGTCTTGGCAGCGGTGGGATTCGAACCCACGCCCCCGAAGAGACTGGAGCCTTAATCCAGCGCCTTAGACCGCTCGGCCACGCTACCATGCAAGAGTGCCTTCCCTGGGCCATTTTCGCCTTCTTTCTTTTTTTGATGTTGCACTTCACCAAAAGTAAGTTTGTTGAAATTCTACGTGCCTTGGAGGAGCTCTTCTACAGGTGGAAAGGCCTCCTAAATGCAGGGGTACGCAGTTACGCTCCTGGAGGCCCCCCTCCCTGCAGATTGCAATTCCATCTCTAATCAAACACACCTGAATGAGCTAATCAAAGCCTTTGGGCCTTACTCCAAAATGGCAGCTAGTTGTGTTGAAGTTAAACTCAAAATCATGAGGTAGTTGTCAATTTTCCAAAAACTCTCAATGAGTCAAATTCGGCTGCTTCTATTATTATAGACTATACGTTATTATTATATTCCAATTCATTTTTAAACTGAAATGACTATAATAGTAATTTTTTGTTGTCCTTGATTCAACAGGGTGCAGATTTTAAGCACTTTTCCACCTTTTCGCAGCAAACTTAAGGTATCTGGCCCTCTTTAATACCACTGCTGGCAGCGGTGGGATTCAAACCCACGCCCCCAAAGAGACTGGAGCCTAAATCCAGCACCTTATACCCCTCGGCCACAGTACCCTGCTGTGTTTCTTTTCAGGAACCTTTTCCTGCCCATTTTTCCGAAAAAGGGAAAACGTTGGGTGCAGACCTTCATGGTGAGGCTCTGAAGCCTGTCGAGTGCGGCCAAGGAAAGCAAAAGTGGATGGTTTTGGAAGAGACAGGGAGCATGCAGTGTCACTTCTCCAGTCTTTTTGCTGAGGCATAGCAGCCACAAGAACCTTCTAAAAGGCTGTCTTGGCAGCGGTGGGATTCGAACCCACGCCCCCGAAGAGACTGGAGCCTTAATCCAGCGCCTTAGACCGCTCGGCCACGCTACCATGCAAGAGTGCCTTCCCTGGGCCATTTTCGCCTTCTTTCTTTTTTTGATGTTGCACTTCACCAAAAGTAAGTTTGTTGAAATTCTACGTGCCTTGGAGGAGCTCTTCTACAGGTGGAAAGGCCTCCTAAATGCAGGGGTACGCAGTTACGCTCCTGGAGGCCCCCCTCCCTGCAGATTGCAATTCCATCTCTAATCAAACACACCTGAATGAGCTAATCAAAGCCTTTGGGCCTTACTCCAAAATGGCAGCTAGTTGTGTTGAAGTTAAACTCAAAATCATGAGGTAGTTGTCAATTTTCCAAAAACTCTCAATGAGTCAAATTCGGCTGCTTCTATTATTATAGACTATACGTTATTATTATATTCCAATTCATTTTTAAACTGAAATGACTATAATAGTAATTTTTTGTTGTCCTTGATTCAACAGGGTGCAGATTTTAAGCACTTTTCCACCTTTTCGCAGCAAACTTAAGGTATCTGGCCCTCTTTAATACCACTGCTGGTAGCAGTAGGATTCGAACCCACACCCCTAAGAGACTGGAGCCTAAATGCAGCACCTTAGACTCCTCGGCCACACTACCCTGCTGGGTTTCCTTTCAGGGACCTTTTCCTGCCCATTTTTCCGAAAAAGGGAACACGTTGGGTGCGGACCTTCATGGTGAGGCTCTGAAGCCTGTCGAGTGCAACCAAGGAAAGCAAAAGTGGATGGTTTTGGAGGAGATAGGGAGCATGCAGTGTCACTTCTCCAGTCTTTTTGCTGAGGCATAGCAGCCACAAGAACCTTCTAAAAGGCTGTCTTGGCAGCGGTGGGATTCGAACCCACGCCCCCGAAGAGACTGGAGCCTTAATCCAGCGCCTTAGACCGCTCGGCCACGCTACCATGCAAGAGTGCCTTCCCTGGGCCATTTTCGCCTTCTTTCTTTTTTTAATGTTGCACTTCACCAAAAGTAAGTTTGTTGAAATTCTACGTGCCTTGGAGGAGCTCTTCTATAGGTGGAAAGGCCTCCTAAATGCAGGGGTACGCAGTTACACTCCTGGAGGCCCCCCTCCCTGCAGATTGCAATTCCATCTCTAATCAAACACACCTGAATCAGCTAATCAAAGCTTTTGGGCCTTACTCCAAAATGGCAGCTAGCTGTGTTGAAGTTAAACTCAAAATCATGAGGTAGTTGTCAATTTTCCAAAAACTCTCAATGAGTCAAATTCGGCTGCTTCTATTATTATAGACTATACGTTATTATTATATTCCAATTCATTTTTAAACTGAAATGACTATAATAGTAATTTTTTGTTGTCCTTGATTCAACAGGGTGCAGATTTTAAGCACTTTTTCATCTTTTCGCAGCAAACTTAAGGTATCTTGCCCTCTTTAAAACCACTGCTGGCAGCGGTGGGATTCGAACCCACGCCCCCAAAGAGACTGGAGCCTTAATCCAGCGCCTTAGACCGCTCGGCCACGCTACCATGCAAGAGTGCCTTCCCTGGGCCATTTTCACCTTCTTTCTTTTTTTAATGTTGCACTTCACCAAAAGTAAGTTTGTTGAAATTCTACGTGCCTTGGAGGAGCTCTTCTACAGGTGGAAAGGCCTCCTAAATGCAGGGGTACGCAGTTACGCTCCTGGAGGCCCCCCTCCCTGCAGATTGCAATTCCATCTCTAATCAAACACACCTGAATGAGCTAATCAAAGCCTTTGGGCCTTACTCCAAAATTGCAGCTAGTTGTGTCGAAGTTAAACTCAAAATCATGAGGTAGTTGTCAATTTTCCAAAAACTCTCAATGAGTCAAATTCGGCTGCTTCTATTATTATAGACTATACGTTATTATTATATTCCAATTCATTTTTAAACTGAAATGACTATAATAGTAATTTTTTGTTGTCCTTGATTCAACAGGGTGCAGATTTTAAGCACTTTTCCACCTTTTCGCAGCAAACTTAAGGTATTTTGCCCTCTTTAATACCACTGCTGGTAGCAGTAGGATTCGAACCCACACCCCTAAGAGACTGGAGCCTAAATGCAGCACCTTAGACTCCTCGGCCACACTACCCTGCTGGGTTTCCTTTCAGGGACCTTTTCCTGCCCATTTTTCCGAAAAAGGGAACACGTTGGGTGCGGACCTTCATGGTGAGGCTCTGAAGCCTGTCGAGTGCAACCAAGGAAAGCAAAAGTGGATGGTTTTGGAGGAGATAGGGAGCATGCAGTGTCACTTCTCCAGTCTTTTTGCTGAGGCATAGCAGCCACAAGAACCTTCTAAAAGGCTGTCTTGGCAGCGGTGGGATTCGAACCCACGCCCCCGAAGAGACTGGAGCCTTAATCCAGCGCCTTAGACCGCTCGGCCACGCTACCATGCAAGAGTGCCTTCCCTGGGCCATTTTCGCCTTCTTTCTTTTTTTAATGTTGCACTTCACCACAAGTAAGTTTGTTGAAATTCTACGTGCCTTGGAGGAGCTCTTCTATAGGTGGAAAGGCCTCCTAAATGCAGGGGTACGCAGTTACGCTCCTGGAGGCCCCCCTCCCTGCAGATTGCAATTCCATCTCTAATCAAACACACCTGAATGAGCTAATCAAAGCCTTTGGGCCTTACTCCAAAATGGCAGCTAGTTGTGTTGAAGTTAAACTCAAAATCATGAGGTAGTTGTCAATTTTCCAAAAACTCTCAATGAGTCAAATTTGGCTGCTTCTATTATTATAGACTATACGTTATTATTATATTCCAATTCATTTTTAAACTGAAATGACTATAATAGTAATTTTTTGTTGTCCTTGATTCAACAGGGTGCAGATTTTAAGCACTTTTTCATCTTTTCGCAGCAAACTTAAGGTATCTTGCCCTCTTTAAAACCACTGCTGGCAGCGGTGGGATTCGAACCCACGCCCCCAAAGAGACTGGAGCCTTAATCCAGCGCCTTAGACCGCTCGGCCACGCTACCATGCAAGAGTGCCTTCCCTGGGCCATTTTCACCTTCTTTCTTTTTTTAATGTTGCACTTCACCAAAAGTAAGTTTGTTGAAATTCTACGTGCCTTGGAGGAGCTCTTCTACAGGTGGAAAGGCCTCCTAAATGCAGGGGTACGCAGTTACGCTCCTGGAGGCCCCCCTCCCTGCAGATTGCAATTCCATCTCTAATCAAACACACCTGAATGAGCTAATCAAAGCCTTTGGGCCTTACTCCAAAATTGCAGCTAGTTGTGTCGAAGTTAAACTCAAAATCATGAGGTAGTTGTCAATTTTCCAAAAACTCTCAATGAGTCAAATTCGGCTGCTTCTATTATTATAGACTATACGTTATTATTATATTCCAATTCATTTTTAAACTGAAATGACTATAATAGTAATTTTTTGTTGTCCTTGATTCAACAGGGTGCAGATTTTAAGCACTTTTCCACCTTTTCGCAGCAAACTTAAGGTATTTTGCCCTCTTTAATACCACTGCTGGTAGCAGTAGGATTCGAACCCACACCCCTAAGAGACTGGAGCCTAAATGCAGCACCTTAGACTCCTCGGCCACACTACCCTGCTGGGTTTCCTTTCAGGGACCTTTTCCTGCCCATTTTTCCGAAAAAGGGAACACGTTGGGTGCGGACCTTCATGGTGAGGCTCTGAAGCCTGTCGAGTGCAACCAAGGAAAGCAAAAGTGGATGGTTTTGGAGGAGATAGGGAGCATGCAGTGTCACTTCTCCAGTCTTTTTGCTGAGGCATAGCAGCCACAAGAACCTTCTAAAAGGCTGTCTTGGCAGCGGTGGGATTCGAACCCACGCCCCCGAAGAGACTGGAGCCTTAATCCAGCGCCTTAGACCGCTCGGCCACGCTACCATGCAAGAGTGCCTTCCCTGGGCCATTTTCGCCTTCTTTCTTTTTTTAATGTTGCACTTCACCACAAGTAAGTTTGTTGAAATTCTACGTGCCTTGGAGGAGCTCTTCTATAGGTGGAAAGGCCTCCTAAATGCAGGGGTACGCAGTTACGCTCCTGGAGGCCCCCCTCCCTGCAGATTGCAATTCCATCTCTAATCAAACACACCTGAATGAGCTAATCAAAGCCTTTGGGCCTTACTCCAAAATGGCAGCTAGTTGTGTTGAAGTTAAACTCAAAATCATGAGGTAGTTGTCAATTTTCCAAAAACTCTCAATGAGTCAAATTTGGCTGCTTCTATTATTATAGACTATACGTTATTATTATATTCCAATTCATTTTTAAACTGAAATGACTATAATAGTAATTTTTTGTTGTCCTCGATTCAACAGGGTGCAGATTTTAAGCACTTTTCCACCTTTTCGCAGCAAACTTAAGGTATCTTGCCCTCTTTAATACCAGTGCAGGCAGCGGTGGGATTCAAACCCACACCCCCGAAGAGACTGGAGCCTAAATCCAGCGCCTTAGACCCCTCGGCCACGCTACTCTGTTGGGTTTCCTTTCACGGACCTTTTCCTGCCCATTTTTCCGAAAAAGGGAAAACGTTGGGTGCGGACCTTCATGGTGAGGCTCTGAAGCCTGTCGAGTGCGGCCAAGGAAAGCAAAAGTGGATGGTTTTGGAAGAGACAGGGAGCATGCAGTGTCACTTCTCCAGTTTTTTTGCTGAGGCATAGCAGCCACAAGAACCTTCTAAAAGGCTGCCTTGGCAGCAGTGGGATTCAAACCCACGCCCCCAAAGAGACTGGAGCCTTAATCCAGCGCCTTAGACCGCTCGGCCACACTACCATGCAAGAGTACTTTCCCTGGGCCATTTTCACCTTCTTTCTTTTTTTTAATGTCGCACTTCACCACAAGTAAGTTTGTTTAAATTCTACGTGCCTTGGAGGAGCTCTTCTACAGGTGGAAAGGCCTCCTAAATGCAGGGGTACGCAGTTACGCTCCTGGAGGCCCCCCTCCCTGCAGATTGCAATTCCATCTCTAATCAAACATACCTGAATCAGCTAATCAAAGCCTTTGGGCCTTACTCCAAAATGGCAGCTAGCTGTGTTGAAGTTAAACTCAAAATCATGAGGTAGTTGTCAATTTTCCAAAAACTCTCAATGAGTCAAATTCGGCTGCTTCTATTATTATAGACTATACGTTATTATTATATTCCAATTCATTTTTAAACTGAAATGACTATAATTGTAATTTTTTGTTGTCCTTGATTCAACAGGGTGCAGATTTTAAGCACTTTTCCACCTTTTCGCAGCAAACTTAAGGTATCTTGCCCTCTTTAATACCACTGCTGGTAGCAGTAGGATTCGAACCCACACCCCCTAAGAGACTGGAGCCTAAATGCAGCACCTTAGACCCCTCGGCCACGCTACCCTGCTGGGTTTCCTTTCAGGGACCTTTTCCTGCCCATTTTTCCGAAAAAGGGAACACGTTGGGTGCGGACCTTCATGGTGAGGCTCTGAAGCCTGTCGAGTGCAACCAAGGAAAGCAAAAGTGGATGGTTTTGGAAGAGACAGGGAGCATGCAGTGTCACTTCTCCAGTCTTTTTGCTGAGGCATAGCAGCCACAAGAACCATCTAAAAGGCTGTCTTGGCAGCGGTGGGATTCGAACCCACGCCCCCGAAGAGACTGGAGCCTTAATCGAGCACTTTAGACCGCTCGGCCACGCTACCATGCAAGAGTGCCTTCCCAGGGCCATTTTCGCCTTCTTTCTTTTTTTAATGTCGCACTTCACCACAAGTAAGTTTGTTGAAATTCTACGTGCCTTGGAGGAGCTCTTCTACAGGTGGAAAGGCCTCCTAAATGCAGGGGTACGCAGTTACGCTCCTGGAGGCCCCCCTCCCTGCAGATTGCAATTCCATCTCTAATCAAACACACCTGAATGAGCTAATCAAAGCCTTTGGGCCTTACTCCAAAATTGCAGCTAGTTGTGTCGAAGTTAAACTCAAAATCATGAGGTAGTTGTCAATTTTCCAAAAACTCTCAATGAGTCAAATTCGGCTGCTTCTATTATTATAGACTATACGTTATTATTATATTCCAATTCATTTTTAAACTGAAATGACTATAATAGTAATTTTTTGTTGTCCTTGATTCAACAGGGTGCAGATTTTAAGCACTTTTCCACCTTTTCGCAGCAAACTTAAGGTATTTTGCCCTCTTTAATACCACTGCTGGTAGCAGTAGGATTCGAACCCACACCCCTAAGAGACTGGAGCCTAAATGCAGCACCTTAGACTCCTCGGCCACACTACCCTGCTGGGTTTCCTTTCAGGGACCTTTTCCTGCCCATTTTTCCGAAAAAGGGAACACGTTGGGTGCGGACCTTCATGGTGAGGCTCTGAAGCCTGTCGAGTGCAACCAAGGAAAGCAAAAGTGGATGGTTTTGGAGGAGATAGGGAGCATGCAGTGTCACTTCTCCAGTCTTTTTGCTGAGGCATAGCAGCCACAAGAACCTTCTAAAAGGCTGTCTTGGCAGCGGTGGGATTCGAACCCACGCCCCCGAAGAGACTGGAGCCTTAATCCAGCGCCTTAGACCGCTCTGCCACGCTACCATGCAAGAGTGCCTTCCCTGGGCCATTTTCGCCTTCTTTCTTTTTTTAATGTTGCACTTCACCAAAAGTAAGTTTGTTGAAATTCTACGTGCCTTGGAGGAGCTCTTCTATAGGTGGAAAGGCCTCCTAAATGCAGGGGTACGCAGTTACGCTCCTGGAGGCCCCCCTCCCTGCAGATTGCAATTCCATCTCTAATCAAACACACCTGAATGAGCTAATCAAAGCCTTTGGGCCTTACTCCAAAATGGCAGCTAGTTGTGTTGAAGTTAAACTCAAAATCATGAGGTAGTTGTCAATTTTCCAAAAACTCTCAATGAGTCAAATTTGCTGCTTCTATTATTATAGACTATACGTTATTATTATATTCCAATTCATTTTTAAACTGAAATGACTATAATAGTAATTTTTTGTTGTCCTCGATTCAACAGGGTGCAGATTTTAAGCACTTTTCCACCTTTTCGCAGCAAACTTAAGGTATCTTGCCCTCTTTAATACCAGTGCAGGCAGCGGTGGGATTCAAACCCACACCCCCGAAGAGACTGGAGCCTAAATCCAGCGCCTTAGACCCCTCGGCCACGATACTCTGTTGGGTTTCCTTTCACGGACCTTTTCCTGCCCATTTTTCCGAAAAAGGGAAAACGTTGGGTGCGGACCTTCATGGTGAGGCTCTGAAGCCTGTCGAGTGCGGCCAAGGAAAGCAAAAGTGGATGGTTTTGGAAGAGACAGGGAGCATGCAGTGTCACTTCTCCAGTTTTTTTGCTGAGGCATAGCAGCCACAAGAACCTTCTAAAAGGCTGCCTTGGCAGCAGTGGGATTCAAACCCACGCCCCCAAAGAGACTGGAGCCTTAATCCAGCGCCTTAGACCGCTCGGCCACACTACCATGCAAGAGTACTTTCCCTGGGCCATTTTCACCTTCTTTCTTTTTTTTAATGTCGCACTTCACCACAAGTAAGTTTGTTTAAATTCTACGTGCCTTGGAGGAGCTCTTCTACAGGTGGAAAGGCCTCCTAAATGCAGGGGTACGCAGTTACGCTCCTGGAGGCCCCCCTCCCTGCAGATTGCAATTCCATCTCTAATCAAACATACCTGAATCAGCTAATCAAAGCCTTTGGGCCTTACTCCAAAATGGCAGCTAGCTGTGTTGAAGTTAAACTCAAAATCATGAGGTAGTTGTCAATTTTCCAAAAACTCTCAATGAGTCAAATTCGGCTGCTTCTATTATTATAGACTATACGTTATTATTATATTCCAATTCATTTTTAAACTGAAATGACTATAATTGTAATTTTTTGTTGTCCTTGATTCAACAGGGTGCAGATTTTAAGCACTTTTCCACCTTTTCGCAGCAAACTTAAGGTATCTTGCCCTCTTTAATACCACTGCTGGTAGCAGTAGGATTCGAACCCACACCCCCTAAGAGACTGGAGCCTAAATGCAGCACCTTAGACCCCTCGGCCACGCTACCCTGCTGGGTTTCCTTTCAGGGACCTTTTCCTGCCCATTTTTCCGAAAAAGGGAACACGTTGGGTGCGGACCTTCATGGTGAGGCTCTGAAGCCTGTCGAGTGCAACCAAGGAAAGCAAAAGTGGATGGTTTTGGAAGAGACAGGGAGCATGCAGTGTCACTTCTCCAGTCTTTTTGCTGAGGCATAGCAGCCACAAGAACCATCTAAAAGGCTGTCTTGGCAGCGGTGGGATTCGAACCCACGCCCCCGAAGAGACTGGAGCCTTAATCGAGCACTTTAGACCGCTCGGCCACGCTACCATGCAAGAGTGCCTTCCCAGGGCCATTTTCGCCTTCTTTCTTTTTTTAATGTCGCACTTCACCACAAGTAAGTTTGTTGAAATTCTACGTGCCTTGGAGGAGCTCTTCTACAGGTGGAAAGGCCTCCTAAATGCAGGGGTACGCAGTTACGCTCCTGGAGGCCCCCCTCCCTGCAGATTGCAATTCCATCTCTAATGAAACACACCTGAATCAGCTAATCAAAGCCTTTGGGCCTTACTCCAAAATGGCAGCTAGCTGTGTTGAAGTTAAACTCAAAATCATGAGGTAGTTGTCAATTTTCCAAAAACTCTCAATGAGTCAAATTCGGCTGCTTCTATTATTATAGACTATACGTTATTATTATATTCCAATTCATTTTTAAACTGAAATGACTATAATTGTAATTTTTTGTTGTCCTTGATTCAACAGGGTGCAGATTTTAAGCACTTTTCCACCTTTTCGCAGCAAACTTAAGGTATCTTGCCCTCTTTAATACCACTGCTGGTAGCAGTAGGATTCGAACCCACGCCCCCTAAGAGACTGGAGCCTTAATCCAGCGCCTTAGACCCCTCGGCCACGCTACCCTGCTGGGTTTCTTTTCAGGGACCTTTTCCTGCCCATTTTTTCCGAAAAAGGGAAAACGTTGGGTGCGGACCTTCATGGTGAGGCTCTGAAGCCTGTCGAGTGCGGCCAAGGAAAGCAAAAGTGGATGGTTTTGGAAGAGACAGGCAGCATGCAGTGTCACTTCTCCAGTCTTTTTGCTGAGGCATAGCAGCCACAAGAACCTTTTAAAAGGCTGTCTTGGCAGCGGTGGGATTCGAACCCACGCCCCCGAAGAGACTGGAGCCTTAATCCAGCACCTTAGACCGCTCGGCCACGCTACCATGCAAGAGTGCCTTCCCTGGGCCATTTGCGCCTTCTTTCTTTTTTTAATGTCGCACTTCACCACAAGTAAGTTTGTTGAAATTCTACGTGCCTTCGAGGAGCTCTTCTACAGGTGGAAAGGCCTCCTAAATGCAGGGGTACGCAGTTACGCTCCTGGAGGCCCCCCTCCCTGCAGATTGCAATTCCATCTCTAATCAAACACACCTGAATCAGCTAATCAAAGCTTTTGGGCCTTACTCCAAAATGGCAGCTAGCTGTGTTGAAGTTAAACTCAAAGTCATGAGGTAGTTGTCAATTTTCCAAAAACTCTCAATGAGTCAAATTCAGCTGCTTCTATTATTATAGACTATACGTTATTATTATATTCCAATTCATTTTTAAACTGAAATGACTATAATTGTAATTTTTTGTTGTCCTTGATTCAACAGGGTGCAGATTTTAAGCACTTTTCCACCTTTTCGCAGCAAACTTAAGGTATCTTGCCCTCTTTAATACCACTGCTGGCAGCGGTGGGATTCAAACCCACACCCCCTAAGAGACTGGAGCCTAAATCCAGCACCTTATACCCCTCGGCCACAGTACCCTGCTGTGTTTCTTTTCAGGAACCTTTTCCTGCCCATTTTTCCGAAAAAGGGAAAACGTTGGGTGCAGACCTTCATGGTGAGGCTCTGAAGCCTGTCGAGTGCGGCCAATGAAAGCAAAAGTGGATGGTTTTGGAAGAGACAGGGAGCATGCAGTGTCACTTCTCCAGTCTTTTTGCTGAGGCATAGCAGCCACAAGAACCTTCTAAAAGGCTGTCTTGGCAGCGGTGGGATTCGAACCCACGCCCCCGAAGAGACTGGAGCCTTAATCCAGCGCCTTAGACCGCTCGGCCACGCTACCATGCAAGAGTGCCTTCCCTGGGCCATTTTCGCCTTCTTTCTTTTTTTGATGTTGCACTTCACCAAAAGTAAGTTTGTTGAAATTCTACGTGCCTTGGAGGAGCTCTTCTACAGGTGGAAAGGCCTCCTAAATGCAGGGGTACGCAGTTACGCTCCTGGAGGCCCCCCTCCCTGCAGATTGCAATTCCATCTCTAATCAAACACACCTGAATGAGCTAATCAAAGCCTTTGGGCCTTACTCCAAAATGGCAGCTAGTTGTGTTGAAGTTAAACTCAAAATCATGAGGTAGTTGTCAATTTTCCAAAAACTCTCAATGAGTCAAATTCGGCTGCTTCTATTATTATAGACTATACGTTATTATTATATTCCAATTCATTTTTAAACTGAAATGACTATAATAGTAATTTTTTGTTGTCCTTGATTCAACAGGGTGCAGATTTTAAGCACTTTTCCACCTTTTCGCAGCAAACTTAAGGTATCTGGCCCTCTTTAATACCACTGCTGGCAGCGGTGGGATTCAAACCCACGCCCCCAAAGAGACTGGAGCCTAAATCCAGCACCTTAGACCCCTCGGCCACGCTAACCTGCTGGGTTTCCTTTCAGGGACCTTTTCCTGCCCATTTTTCCGAAAAAGGGAAGACGTTGGGTGCGGACCTTCATGGTGAGGCTCTGAAGCCTGTCGAGTGCAACCAAGGAAAGCAAAAGTGGATGGTTTTGGAGGAGACAGGGAGCATGTAGTGTCACTTCTCCAGTCTTTTTGCTGAGGCATAGCAGCCACAAGAACCTTCTAAAAGGGTGGCTTGGCAGCGGTGGGATTCGAACCCACGCCCCCAAAGAGACTGGAGCCTTAATCCAGCGCCTTAGACCGCTCGGCCACGCTACCATGCAAGAGTGCCTTCCCTGGGCCATTTTCACCTTCTTTCTTTTTTTAATGTTGCACTTCACCAAAAGTAAGTTTGTTGAAATTCTACGTGCCTTGGAGGAGCTCTTCTACAGGTGGAAAGGCCTCCTAAATGCAGGGGTACGCAGTTACGCTCCTGGAGGCCCCCCTCCCTGCAGATTGCAATTCCATCTCTAATCAAACACACCTGAATGAGCTAATCAAAGCCTTTGGGCCTTACTCCAAAATTGCAGCTAGTTGTGTCGAAGTTAAACTCAAAATCATGAGGTAGTTGTCAATTTTCCAAAAACTCTCAATGAGTCAAATTCGGCTGCTTCTATTATTATAGACTATACGTTATTATTATATTCCAATTCATTTTTAAACTGAAATGACTATAATAGTAATTTTTTGTTGTCCTTGATTCAACAGGGTGCAGATTTTAAGCACTTTTCCACCTTTTCGCAGCAAACTTAAGGTATTTTGCCCTCTTTAATACCACTGCTGGTAGCAGTAGGATTCGAACCCACACCCCTAAGAGACTGGAGCCTAAATGCAGCACCTTAGACTCCTCGGCCACACTACCCTGCTGGGTTTCCTTTCAGGGACCTTTTCCTGCCCATTTTTCCGAAAAAGGGAACACGTTGGGTGCGGACCTTCATGGTGAGGCTCTGAAGCCTGTCGAGTGCAACCAAGGAAAGCAAAAGTGGATGGTTTTGGAGGAGATAGGGAGCATGCAGTGTCACTTCTCCAGTCTTTTTGCTGAGGCATAGCAGCCACAAGAACCTTCTAAAAGGCTGTCTTGGCAGCGGTGGGATTCGAACCCACGCCCCCGAAAAGACTGGAGCCTTAATCCAGCGCCTTAGACCGCTCGGCCACGCTACCATGCAAGAGTGCCTTCCCTGGGCCATTTTCGCCTTCTTTCTTTTTTTAATGTTGCACTTCACCAAAAGTAAGTTTGTTGAAATTCTACGTGCCTTGGAGGAGCTCTTCTATAGGTGGAAAGGCCTCCTAAATGCAGGGGTACGCAGTTACACTCCTGGAGGCCCCCCTCCCTGCAGATTGCAATTCCATCTCTAATCAAACACACCTGAATCAGCTAATCAAAGCTTTTGGGCCTTACTCCAAAATGGCAGCTAGCTGTGTTGAAGTTAAACTCAAAATCATGAGGTAGTTGTCAATTTTCCAAAAACTCTCAATGAGTCAAATTCGGCTGCTTCTATTATTATAGACTATACGTTATTATTATATTCCAATTCATTTTTAAACTGAAATGACTATAATAGTAATTTTTTGTTGTCCTTGATTCAACAGGGTGCAGATTTTAAGCACTTTTTCATCTTTTCGCAGCAAACTTAAGGTATCTTGCCCTCTTTAATACCACTGCTGGCAGCAGTGGGATTCCAACCCACACCCCCGAAGAGACTGGAGCCTAAATCCAGCACCTTAGACCCCTCGGCCACGCTACCCTGCTGGGTTTCCTTTCAGGGACCTTTTCCTGCCCATTTTTCCGAAAAAGGGAAGACGTTGGGTGCGGACCTTCATGGTGAGGCTCTGAAGCCTGTCGAGTGCAACCAAGGAAAGCAAAAGTGGATGGTTTTGGAGGAGACAGGGAGCATGCAGTGTCACTTCTCCAGTCTTTTTGCTGAGGCATAGCAGCCACAAGAACCTTCTAAACGGCTGTCTTGGCAGCGGTGGGATTCAAACCCACGCCCCCGAAGAGACTGGAGCCTTAATCCAGCACCTTAGACCGCTCAGCCACGCTACCATGCAAGAGTGCCTTCCCTGGGCCATTTTTGTCTTCTTTCTTTTTTTAATGTCGCACTTCACCACAAGTAAGTTTGTTGAAATTCTACGTGCCTTGGAGGAGCTCTTCTACAGGTGGAAAGGCCTCCTAAATGCAGCGGTACGCAGTTACGCTCCTGGAGGCCCCCCTCCCTGCAGATTGCAATTCCATCTCTAATCAAACACACCTGAATGAGCTAATCAAAGCCTTTGGGCCTTACTCCAAAATGGCAGCTAGTTGTGTTGAAGTTAAACTCAAAATCATGAGGTAGTTGTCAATTTTCCAAAAACTCTCAATGAGTCAAATTTGGCTGCTTCTATTATTATAGACTATACGTTATTATTATATTCCAATTCATTTTTAAACTGAAATGACTATAATAGTAATTTTTTGTTGTCCTCGATTCAACAGGGTGCAGATTTTAAGCACTTTTCCACCTTTTCGCAGCAAACTTAAGGTATCTTGCCCTCTTTAATACCAGTGCAGGCAGCGGTGGGATTCAAACCCACACCCCCGAAGAGACTGGAGCCTAAATCCAGCGCCTTAGACCCCTCGGCCACGCTACTCTGTTGGGTTTCCTTTCACGGACCTTTTCCTGCCCATTTTTCCGAAAAAGGGAAAACGTTGGGTGCGGACCTTCATGGTGAGGCTCTGAAGCCTGTCGAGTGCGGCCAAGGAAAGCAAAAGTGGATGGTTTTGGAAGAGACAGGGAGCATGCAGTGTCACTTCTCCAGTTTTTTTGCTGAGGCATAGCAGCCACAAGAACCTTCTAAAAGGCTGTCTTGGCAGCAGTGGGATTCAAACCCACGCCCCCAAAGAGACTGGAGCCTTAATCCAGCGCCTTAGACCGCTCGGCCACACTACCATGCAAGAGTACTTTCCCTGGGCCATTTTCACCTTCTTTCTTTTTTTTAATGTCGCACTTCACCACAAGTAAGTTTGTTTAAATTCTACGTGCCTTGGAGGAGCTCTTCTACAGGTGGAAAGGCCTCCTAAATGCAGGGGTACGCAGTTACGCTCCTGGAGGCCCCCCTCCCTGCAGATTGCAATTCCATCTCTAATCAAACATACCTGAATCAGCTAATCAAAGCCTTTGGGCCTTACTCCAAAATGGCAGCTAGCTGTGTTGAAGTTAAACTCAAAATCATGAGGTAGTTGTCAATTTTCCAAAAACTCTCAATGAGTCAAATTCGGCTGCTTCTATTATTATAGACTATACGTTATTATTATATTCCAATTCATTTTTAAACTGAAATGACTATAATTGTAATTTTTTGTTGTCCTTGATTCAACAGGGTGCAGATTTTAAGCACTTTTCCACCTTTTCGCAGCAAACTTAAGGTATCTTGCCCTCTTTAATACCACTGCTGGTAGCAGTAGGATTCAAACCCACACCCCCTAAGAGACTGGAGCCTAAATGCAGCACCTTAGACCCCTCGGCCACGCTACCCTGCTGGGTTTCTTTTCAGGGACCTTTTCCTGCCCATTTTTCCGAAAAAGGGAACACGTTGGGTGCGGACCTTCATGGTGAGGCTCTGAAGCCTGTCGAGTGCAACCAAGGAAAGCAAAAGTGGATGGTTTTGGAAGAGACAGGGAGCATGCAGTGTCACTTCTCCAGTCTTTTTGCTGAGGCATAGCAGCCACAAGAACCATCTAAAAGGCTGTCTTGGCAGCGGTGGGATTCGAACCCACGCCCCCGAAGAGACTGGAGCCTTAATCGAGCACTTTAGACCGCTCGGCCACGCTACCATGCAAGAGTGCCTTCCCAGGGCCATTTTCGCCTTCTTTCTTTTTTTAATGTCGCACTTCACCACAAGTAAGTTTGTTGAAATTCTACGTGCCTTGGAGGAGCTCTTCTACAGGTGGAAAGGCCTCCTAAATGCAGGGGTACGCAGTTACGCTCCTGGAGGCCCCCCTCCCTGCAGATTGCAATTCCATCTCTAATGAAACACACCTGAATCAGCTAATCAAAGCCTTTGGGCCTTACTCCAAAATGGCAGCTAGCTGTGTTGAAGTTAAACTCAAAATCATGAGGTAGTTGTCAATTTTCCAAAAACTCTCAATGAGTCAAATTCGGCTGCTTCTATTATTATAGACTATACGTTATTATTATATTCCAATTCATTTTTAAACTGAAATGACTATAATTGTAATTTTTTGTTGTCCTTGATTCAACAGGGTGCAGATTTTAAGCACTTTTCCACCTTTTCGCAGCAAACTTAAGGTATCTTGCCCTCTTTAATACCACTGCTGGTAGCAGTAGGATTCGAACCCACGCCCCCTAAGAGACTGGAGCCTTAATCCAGCGCCTTAGACCCCTCGGCCACGCTACCCTGCTGGGTTTCTTTTCAGGGACCTTTTCCTGCCCATTTTTTCCGAAAAAGGGAAAACGTTGGGTGCGGACCTTCATGGTGAGGCTCTGAAGCCTGTCGAGTGCGGCCAAGGAAAGCAAAAGTGGATGGTTTTGGAAGAGACAGGCAGCATGCAGTGTCACTTCTCCAGTCTTTTTGCTGAGGCATAGCAGCCACAAGAACCTTTTAAAAGGCTGTCTTGGCAGCGGAGGGATTCGAACCCACGCCCCCGAAGAGACTGGAGCCTTAATCCAGCACCTTAGACCGCTCGGCCACGCTACCATGCAAGAGTGCCTTCCCTGGGCCATTTGCGCCTTCTTTCTTTTTTTAATGTCGCACTTCACCACAAGTAAGTTTGTTGAAATTCTACGTGCCTTCGAGGAGCTCTTCTACAGGTGGAAAGGCCTCCTAAATGCAGGGGTACGCAGTTACGCTCCTGGAGGCCCCCCTCCCTGCAGATTGCAATTCCATCTCTAATCAAACACACCTGAATGAGCTAATCAAAGCCTTTGGGCCTTACTCCAAAATGGCAGCTAGTTGTGTTGAAGTTAAACTCAAAATCATGAGGTAGTTGTCAATTTTCCAAAAACTCTCAATGAGTCAAATTCGGCTGCTTCTATTATTATAGACTATACGTTATTATTATATTCCAATTCATTTTTAAACTGAAATGACTATAATTGTAATTTTTTGTTGTCCTTGATTCAACAGGGTGCAGATTTTAAGCACGTTTCCACCTTTTCGCAGCAAACTTAAGGTATTTTTCCCTCTTTAATACCACTGCTGGCAGTGGTGGGATTCAAACCCACGTCCCCGAAGAGACTAGAGCCTTAATCCAGCGCCTATTTTTCCGAAAAAGGGGAAAACATTTTTACAATTTTTTTAGTCAATTTTAAACTGGAATGACTATAATTGTAATTTTTTGTAGACTCCCAAGGCATATATAAGGGTGCTTACTGGTACACTGCTTTCCTCTTTATCCAGTTTTGTCGCCGTTCTGTAACGTGTAAACCGCTTTTTCCAGTCAGTCCATTCAGCTGGTCTCTCAAAGCAAAAGCTTTCAGGTGGGTTAAACTTCGCCATCCCGACAATCGGCACTCTGACACCATGTAATAAACCCTTGTGTTGTGCAAAAGAATGCAATGTCCAGTCTTGAATCTCAGTTCTTTGAAACTTTTTGTGGACTCGTAACAGCCGTTTAGTAGCAGCGTCATACACACACTTCCTCTATACGTCCCCATTTCATCATATACGTAGACATCACTAATCACCATTCTATTACACCCATAGGAATTGTTCAGGTGTTGATGTTCTTTCACTCACATGACCATATGGTATACAGTAAAAGAGGGCCCCTTTTTGGGCTCATCTTGTGTGAAAAAGGAACAATATAAAGCAGCTCAAAGAAAGTAAGAAAAATGCCTGCACGACGGAAAGGAAGATGAGTACCAGGACAAGGGAGAGAAGTGGGACGAGGACAAGGTAGAGGTTGAGGAGTTAGAATGCATGGTGGCGCTCAAATAAGGGTCAGAATTAGGGTACCTGATGAAATAAGAGCTACTATCATAGACCATGTCAATAATAAATAATTTTACCATGTATTACAGTATTAATCAACATTTTCTAACACAGGACTTCTAAAATTCATTCTTACATTTTTCCATATTTCTCTCACATCCAAAATATTACATATTTTTTCCCAATATTTATTTGCTCTAGGCTTTAACAAAGCATCAGTGTAAAAAAGCCAGTAAAAGGTTTGAAAAAAACAGGCATTAAGAGTAACTTTTTCATCTTTTATTCTTAAAAAAATCTCTGGTTTATCGTTTCTATTTTCTTTCTCATTTCTCTCAATTTTCTATCCATTTCACAAGTATTGCTTTTTTAATTTTTCATATCATTTATTTCTTCTTCCTCTCCCAGTGTATCTATTATAGCTTGTAGAAGCAACAATCCTGTTTTCACTTCATATAGAATGTCTTTTACTTGCTTTAAACCTGCATTAAACCATTTTTTATAAAATATGGTTTGACCATTACAATTAACATTCTCGTTTAAAAACAGCAGTTGATTCAAAATCTGTTGTCTGCCTTTAGGTTCAAAATAAACATGTCTTCTAAAACCATTCCATGTTTTTAAGGCTTCATTATAGAAATCAGGCATATCTACTATCATATTTTCTTTAAGTTTTATCCATAGCATATCATTACCCATTTGTCCACACTTATTATTAAAAAAAGACATTATTTTTCCCCAAGCAGAACCATCAGTTTAAAAAAAAACATTTTATTATTTTTATTCTCATACTTTTCATTCTTATAAAAGGATCTATAAGTCCCAATCCTCCTTCCTCCACTTTTCCTATTATAGTATCATATGCAATTTTAGAAGGCTTCCCAACCCATAAAAATGTTAAAATATTAGCTTTTAATTTCTTATACACCCATAACGGAAGACTTACTACACTCAAAACCACATCTTTGATAAAAAACAAAAAAATTAATTTAATACTAGTACTGAAACCTTTTAGAAAAATAACTATTAGCTTACAAAATACTACGTAGCACCTCCTCCCATTTTAAATATCGTATTTTTATTTCATCGATAATTCCTAAAATCTTTTTTTAATTTGGCCGTTCTTTAAATTGGAATCTTCCTTTTAATGCTTCCATTTGCCCCATCCTCATATATTCAGTTTTTTCTTAATTTTAACACTATTAAAATCTTTTAAAAACAGTGTAGTATCATCAGCATACTGAAAAATCTTTTGTTCTTCTTTATCATTTTCTATTACAAATATTTTTATTTCTCTTTCTGCATTTATTGCTAAACCTAAAGGCTCTGCTACAATGGTATACAATAATGCTGATAATGGGCATTCCTGTCTAAATTTATCTAGTTAATTGTATAAAATCTGTTAAAAAGCCATTCACTTTAATACAACTAATAGTTCCATTATAAAGACATTTCAGCCATCTAATAAAATTCTTTCCATATCCAAATCTTTCTATTAGGTCAAATAAATAACTATGCTCCACTCTGTCGAAAGCTTTCTCTAGATCCACACTAATTAAATATCCCCTTTCTCCTTTTTTTATATACCAGACAATATCTCTTATATTACATACTGTATCTGATATATCTCTATTTAAAACACTATAAGCTTGATTTGATTTGATTTGTATAACCTTCTTCATCCTATTAGGTAAAATCTTCGCTAAAATCTTGTAATCCGTGTTTAACATACTCAATGGTCTATAATTCATACCCTTTTTCATACTGTCAGTAAGCTGTGTAAGAAAAAATGATGATGGACAAGAAGTTTATTGCAGCATAGCAGTGACAAAGTACATGTAGCACTTTGGGTTCACTGGTGTCAGAATGAACCCAGAACATCCAAATCTCAAACCTTTTATACTGTTACAGTTTACCACTCTTAATGTAAATGAAGTTGCTCCTGTTGTAACAGCTGTGGTCTGTATGTTAATGAAGTTGTGACACTTCATTGTCTGAGATGGTTCTCTGTGTCCCACATCTATTCCCATTCTACTAACTGATTACCATTTGCTCAGGATGTGATCAACCCAAATGGTACATAAACAATATAACTTGACTTTCTTCTTCTTTATGATAATTAAGCCATTTTGGGGATGAGCTCATTCTAAAATATACTTTGGAGTCGAGGCAGACTACAATTTCTTACAGTTGTTACTCTTTAAAAATAACACTAAAACGTTCATGTAAATTTGGAATTAAAACACTTTTAAAAGTTTTATAAAATTCAGCTGATAAACCATCTAACCCAGGACTTTAGTCTTTACTCAACTGTGTAATTGCTTCATCTATTTCCGCTTCTGTTATATCACTATCACACATTTTTCTGTCATCATTCTTCAGTTTTACTTTTATTTGATTCAATAAAAATGCCTTGTCTTCTTCTGTAACTCCCCTTTTCTGAAATAAATTTGAATAAAATTCTTTAAACTCTTTTAGAATTCCATTCTTATCTTTCACACATGTTTTCTCTAATTCGTAAAAAAATTTTGTACCTCTCTCATCCTCTACTGCATTTTTAGCTGTACTTCTTAAGGCACCCATACATTTTTCTTCTTCTATTTTTTTAAGTTTCTCCTCTAATATCACAATTTTCTCCACTTGTGCTCTTTATATATTGTTAGCTTTATATACCATTTTATCATCAACATCAATGCTTTCTAAAATAGTATTAAAATCTCCTATCAAAAACACATTTTGCCACACATTCATTAAATCACTCAATTCCTTAAAGGGGTGGTTGATTATGATTTCACTTTTTAAACTTCAGTTAGTGTGTAATGTTACTGTTAACAACATCTGCAAAGTTGCGACGCTCAAAGTTCAAAGTAAAGGGAGATATTTTCTTTTAAAGAAATTGCTTTTTAAGGACTACAACAAACGACTGGTAGGGACTACACAAGCTTCCTCTCGGGTTAGTGACATCACTAACCCCTGCCCCGAGTACATGCAACAAAGGGGGTGAGATTATCATGACACTGACAGAATATGTTAATCAATGACTTGAAGATAGTTAGCTTCCCATCAGCTACATAAATTCATCAACTAACCATTCAGAAATGTCCTGTCTCATTCTACATGTTGTCACTTCTCCTTGAGTCTCTCCATCATTGTCCGACTCCGGTTTGAACACAAAAGGCTGAACAGTTTCATTGCCTGTCTGCAGCTCATTTGCATTTAAAGGGACACACAAATACGGCATATTTTTGCTCACCCTCAAAAAGTGAAAATTTTAACATGCTATTAAATATGATCTGTGGGGTATTTTGAGCTAAAACTTCACATACACACTCTGGGGACATCAGAGACTTATTTTACATATTGTAAAAAGGGGCAATCAACCACCCCTTTAAAAAAAATCTACTTTTTCTCGTCCCTCATTTGAAGCATGAATCTTACATATTATTATTTATTTTTCTGTACTTTTTAATTCAATAACCAAAACTCTACCATCATTGTCTTCATACAATACATTTGTTTTGCTAATCACTTCCCTTCTAATTAAAATAGCAACACCTCTTTTTTGTTGTGGGTCATTATTATACAATTTATTTATTTTTTTTAAACCATACATTTTCTCATCATTTCAACATTTCTTGTAAACATAGTATGTTGCATATCTTAGTCAAATTAATCAAACTGTCAAACTTGTTAACATTTGACAATCCTCTTGCATTAATGGAAACCATACAAAATTGACTCATCAACACAAGAAAGGAGAGAATAACAAACAAACAAAAACAACAACAAAACACCCTTCTCATCAGTTTCTCTCAGATGAGTATATCTTGACCCACTCATCTCTGCTTTTTTCATCTCCATTTTTTTTTTATATTCTTCCCTTCCCTTATTTGTTGTCTTCTAAGAACTTGTTCAATATTAACTTTTCCCTTTCTCTTCATTTTCCCACCTTTGGTAAATCTTTCTTTTACCTTACTCTCTTGCTCAAAATTCTTTATTACCGCATTTTCAGTCTCTCCTACCTTTTCCAGATGCTTTTCGTCTTGGTTTGTACTGTCCTTTGCTCCATCATTGTCCTCTTCTTTGTTTTCCATCATATCCTGTTCAACATTATCTGCAAATAATTGTAGTCCAGTCATAATTTCTATTCTTTCTATTTCTTCTTCATCCTGTTCCTCTTGACTTTCTTCTTCGTTGCTTTTGTATATCATTTGTTAATCCACTTGTTTGCTGTGGTGCACTTCCTTCACCAACCTCTACCAAATTCTTCATGTTGTTGTGTATCTCTGGCTCCATTTCCTCGTGTTCCTCTTCATCCATTTCACATCTGCATCGTAGAAATGCCTTTTCCGCAGCTTTGGCACCGCAGGGCTTTCATGCATCATGAATTACTCTGAAAAACTGTGTTCCTTCTTCTGTATCGAATCTTGTATTGCATGGAAGTGATACCACGTCCTTTGGAAATTTTACTCTTATAAATCTCATTCCATCCGCCACCATTGTCATATCTCCTTTTCGCAGCACACTTAAGGTGTCTTGCTCTCTTTAAAATCACTGCTGGCAGCGGTGGGATTCGAACCCACACCACGAAGAGACTGGAGCCTAAATCCAGCGGAAAGGCCTCCTAAATACAGGGGTACGCAGTTACACAAGAGCCTTTGGAAGAGACCGGGAGCATGCAATGTCACTTCTCCGGTCTTTTTGTTCAGGCATAGCAACCACAAGAGCCAGGGCTTAATTTGTGATGGAACAAATCCGATCAGGGATCAGGTACCTCATTTGGGGGATCCCCCATGTCATACACCACAGAAAGATATTTGTTATGACCTGTGTACATATGTTCAGGAAAATTAAGTATAATAATGATAATGTTATCAATAACTTGCTATATCCATGTTAAATGTATGTTAAAAAAACTATTAAAAAGTGGAGGAGATGTTTTGCGATGATCTATTGGATTTGACCGTTATTCGCATTTCCAACACTTGACAATAGAATAATAGGCTATATAGACTTCAGTGCACTTCTGTTATTTGTAAAGTGTTTTTCTGAAACTTATTCATGGCATAATTGGTTTAATTTGGTTGTTGGAATAATGTAAGTACTACAGTATTTTAAATTGGTCCCAGTCCTATAATACACATCTTTAATGCTTTTCTGAAAAACGATGCATATTTTTGGATATTGCACAAGATGTGAACAAAATCTCCCAAATGAAACTCATACACTCACTTGAGGTGGATCATTTAGCCTATTATTCAATAAAAATAAATGCACATAAAGGGTGATGGAAAGAAGCGTCATCTTTTTGACACTTTTGAAATCATTGAGATTCTCATTGTGCTCCTTGTGACACGCTGCTGTGCTGTCATTTCCAGAAATTAGACATGATTTACCATGTTTTGTCTATTAATATCATATTAATATTAAAGTCATCAAGTGATGATTTTGTTCTTTTAAACAGAAGGGATGGAAATGCAGGTTTAATCACATATTGTTTTTGCTAAAGCCTATTCAGATTTTTGGCATAAATTCACAATTTAGATGGGAACCCGGCGATGCTGTTTCGCATTTTGTATGTTCTTTTCTGAATATTCGACTAAAGAAAAGGTGAATCATTGCGCATTTCCATCCACTAGGCTATGTTATGTGCATTATATCTTGAGGGAACCTCTTGTTATGATGGAGCCCATTGCTTGGGAGAGAGTTATTTGTGTTGTTGGATATCATTTTATTAAATGCTGCGAGGAGACGCAGAAGAAATATTGATGAAATAAGCCTCAAACGGCTGCTATGCCCATACACCAATATGGCAACCTCCATACAACCTACCTGCAAATGCCTGCGCGCAAATGACTATGGCTAGAGTTTAAACTATTCAGTATGAATGTCAAGGGCTATATGTTGGAAGAATTGTGTGCCAAGGTCAAAACTTTTTTTTTGGGCCTAATGCATAATGCCATGGTGTTTTACATGCACAAATGGTCACAACACATCATCAGTATGTGAATAAACTATTTCTATCACCTTAATGCGCATTTTAACTAACGCTAAACTTTAATGCACATTTTCAAAATAATTGGATGGAAACCTGACTAAGATTGTGCATTCCGTTACCTTTCCCTACCCCACTTGCCAGATCCGTCCCCTCCCGTTGTTCCGGGACCTCGGAATTTACAAATGATTAGGTATTTTATCACATTTTAAAGGAGATGCTCAGGTTATCATTCTTGTTTAGTTGTAAAAGAATTGTCATGCTGTCCTAATGCTTATAGATTGACAAATGCAGGTTTCTGGCCAGACAACCTTGCTCGGACATGTCCTGAAATGCGTGGGTGCTTCTTTCCTCCCTTCCTTGTTCCTCCTTCCTCCAGCCTGTGATCCAGAAACCAATCAATAGCCATCTTGAAGGACATCTCACTTCTCTAATTGCACCACGAGGGGGCAAGGAACGAGGGGTGAGGAAGCTTCTAGAGGATCTATGAGCAAAGATGTGCAGTTCATTTTAATTTATGTATTATCTTTGCATAAACCATACATCTCTGATATTTCAACAGAGCATCTTGCTTTTTTAATATTTATTATGAATTTCTTAAGTAACCAAACTTTAACAACATAAGGGCTGAACCCTTGAGTGCAGCTGATGACGCTTTGAAGTGATGCTTGAGTTATCAAGAATATTCCAATGTACAAAAAAGCTTTTCTTCTACTCCTCTGTCCTCATTTTCTTTCCTTGCATCCTTGCCTTACATTCTAAGGAGGGTGGAGTTAGAAAGCATGGAAAGAAAGCAAGGAAAGGAAGCGAGAATGCACAAATAAGAAAGTAAAACGGCCTCTGGAATGAGAAAAAAATGTAGGGAGGGACCTGATTTTGTCCTTTGAAAATTGATTGTCGGCATTTGGAAGTTGTGGAGGATATTTAGTCCCACTCTCAGCCGGAACATGTCATGAGAACAGGTGTCGTTACAAAGGGGATTGGAGGTTAACGCTTTTGATGAAGGATTACGAGAGCACACAAATTTACACAAAATATTACTGCTATTACTTGATCAACATACATAGGCACCCATGGAGCAGCAGAATCAACCTCAGCCCCAGCCTTACTGCATCTGTGGCATCAAGAATAACAATACATTTGTCAATGGTAAAAAAAAATAATTTGAATTTTAATATTTAGGTTAACGCATCAAAGTACAGGATCAGTTAATTCAGTGAAGTAAGTACAGAAAGTAAAAATCTAGGGCCATATTCACAAAACATTAGAATTCTCCTAAAAAGCAGTTAAAGTTCTTAGGTAAGAATTTCCTCTTAAAACTTATTCACAAAGTTGCTGAGACCAACTTTTACTAAGGAAAAGAGAAAAGTCTTAAAGAAGAGAAAGGGTGGGGTTGACCTTGTTGCTATGGATGATGTCAACACGCTTACTAACAATGCACACAGTGATTGGCTGATGGGGGAGGGATATCTGTCAGTGATTCAATCATAGAAATATTGTAGAACGAGGTATCATGTTGCCATATTCAAATAAAGATTTTAAAATATTTTTTTTTGCCATATTCAAATAAAGATTTTAAAATAAAACTTTGCCATATTCAAAGATGTTAAAATAAAAAAATTGCCATATTCAAATAAAGATTTTAAAATGTAGGCTAAGTGTCACTACAAACAAGTATATGTTCAGCTAATTGTCAGCCTTACATGTCTGCATCTCGAAAGATTGCAGAATTCAAGTGACAAATTATGTTTTATAAACAAAGTTCAGGAGGAGCTTGTTTAAATGGCCAATCTAATCAGCTTGAGAGTAGGCATACAGGTGCTGGTCATATAATTAGAATATCATCAAAAAGTTGATTTATTTCACTAATTCCATTCAAAAAGTGAAACTTGTATATTATATTCATTCATTACACACAGACTGATATATTTCAAATGTTTATTTCTTTTCATTTTGATGATTATAACTGACAACTAAGAAAAATCCCAAATTCAGTATCTCAGAAAATTAGAATATTACTTAAGACCAATACAAAGAAAGGCCAACTGAAAAGTATGAACATGAAAAGTATGTGAGCATGTACAGCACTCAATACTTAGTTGGGGCTCCTTTTGCCTGAATTACTGCAGCAATGCGGCGTGGCATGGAGTCGATCAGTCTGTGGCACTGCTCAGGTGTTATGAGAGCCCAGGTTGCTCTGATAGTGGCCTTCAGCTCTTCTGCATTGTTGGGTCTGGCATATCGCATCTTCCTCTTCACAATACCCCATAGATTTTCTATGGGGTTAAGGTCAGGCGAGTTTGCTGGCCAATTAAGAACAGGGATACCATGGTCCTTAAACCAGGTACTGGTTGCTTTGGCACTGTGTGCAGGTGCCAAGTCCTGTTGGAAAATGAAATCTGCATCTCCATAAAGTTGGTCAGCAGCAGGAAGCATGAAGTGCTCTAAAACCTGGTATACGGCTGCGTTGACCTTGGACCTCAGAAAACACAGTGGACCAACACCAGCAGATGACATGGCACCCCAAACCATCACTGACTGTGGAAACTTTACACTGGACCTCAAGCAACGTGGATTGTGTGCCTCTCCTCTCTTCCTCCAGACTCTGGGACCCTGATTTCCAAAGGAAATGCTAAATTTACTTTCATCAGAGAACATAACTTTGGACCACTCAGCAGCAGTCCAGTCCTTTTTGTCTTTAACCCAGGCGAGACGCTTCTGACGCTGTCTGTTGTTCAAGAGTGGCTTGACACAAGGAATGTGACAGCTGAAACCCATGTCTTGCATGTGCGTAGTGGTTCTTGAAGCACTGACTCCAGCTGCAGTCCACTCTTTGTGAATCTCCCCCACATTTTTGAATGGGTTTTGTTTTACAATCCTCTCCAGGGTGCGGTTATCCCTATTGCTTGTACACTTTTTTCTACCACATCTTTTTCTTCCCTTCGCCTCTCTATTAATGTCCTTGGACACAGAGCTCTGTGAACAGCCAGCCTCTTTTGCAATGACCTTTTGTGTCTTGCCCTCCTTGTGCAAGGTGTCAATGGTCGTCTTTTGGACAACTGTCAAGTCAGCAGTCTTCCCCATGATTGTGTAGCCTACAGAACTAGACTGAGAGACCATTTAAAGGCCTTTGCAGGTGTTTTGAGTTAATTAGCTGATTAGAGTGTGGCACCAGGTGTCTTCAATATTGAACCTTTTCACAATATTCTAATTTTCTGAGATACTGAATTTGGGATTTTCCTTAGTTGTCAGTTATAATCATCAAAATTAAAAGAAATAAACATTTGAAATATATCAGTCTGTGTGTAATGAATGAATATAATATACAAGTTTCACTTTTTGAATGGAATTAGTGAAATAAATCAACTTTTTGATGATATTCTAATTATATGACCAGCACCTGTATATACACAGCCAACTCACCTATAGTTACTTCAACATCCCTCTGCCACCCCGACTGCTCACTCTCGGCTGGTTCCTATACTCAGCCGGGGATAATTCCGAGCTCGGAGCCTGATCCCTCGGACAGCATGCCATAAATGCTTATTTTACTCTCTTACTCTATTCGAGCATTTTTAAGTGTGAACTTGTGAAACAACGCCACAGGTAACAGGTTTATTTTCTTATTTATTTATTTTTAAAATATTTATTTTTGCCATTTTTGCCTTTTTATTATGAGACAGGAAGTAAAGTGGTAAGGAAGAAATGGGGAGATGGAATCGGGAAAGGAACTCGAGCTTGGGTCACCAGAGCTGCCCACAAGGCTATCAGCGCCGACGATAGGACATAATTTTCTACTTGACCGTTTTATTCTCTATCATTCAATGCATATATTGCTTGTACATAAATTATTTTTTATTAAAGTTTATTAAAGTTCAGGTGGAGCATGTTCAGTTAATCAACCAATCAGCGCAAGAAGAAGCTGGCATAACCGTTCCTCACCTCTGTACCTCCTCCACCCCATCAACTCACTCTTGGCTGGTTTCCATCCCAGTCAAGGAGGGGGACTACTCTGGGTTCGGGCCAAATTCCGAGCTCGGAGCCCTCCCCTGGACAGCACGCCAAATAAGCATAAATTACTATATCTGATTTAATGTACGTGTAAACTCTGGAACTGCATTTATGAAGAAAAGGCTCAGCACCCAAGGCTCTGTCGTCTATTGCCTCAACTGTGTACAGTGTCTTTTGGCGGATTGTTGAGGCGGATTTCCAGCAACAGCCATTTTAGGATTGTTTGTGTCTTAGGAGTCCTCTTAACTACCACTAACTATTCACAGATTTAGGAGCTGGTTTTAGTGCTAAAATGCTTTGTGAAATACTCTCAGAGCAAAAATTTTGGCTGACACGGCCATTATTTTTAAGAGTTTCTCCTAAATCGGCATGTTAGGAGCTACTTTTATCTTCAAGATATTTTGTGAATACGGCCCCTGAGATGTTGGCTGACATATTTACCTACAGTTTGTTACACCTATAGTACAGTGGGGGCAACTGTAATCTGCTGATTGGTTGGTTTGAATGTCTCAGATTTGGTTTTAGTCACAAGGATAAAAGAAAATGTAATCTGTGTGCTCTCTGTTTTTCTCTCTTTCATCTCTGGGCTTTGCTCTTGGATTGTCCTCTTCCTCTAACTGAGCTCTGCCTTCCTGGTTTACAGGCCATTAAAGGTAGGGTAGGCAATTTCAGAGAGACTAGCAAGAGCAAGCTAGCTTTGAAAGAATATAAGTGAGTTCACGCCACCTCATAATTCCTGTGCATTGTAACCATGGAGACGTTTGTGAGAGACGATTCAGAAGATATACAACGCACAGAACCATGGCTAATCGCACAGGTAAATCCACTACCTAATTTGTCAGCTGCAACTCTGCAACTACACAAACTTAGGCTAAATCCGATTTCGGATTCAGCCTTAGTGCCGGTCAAGTTGGAAGTTACCTAGCTGGGGACTATTTTACAATTTTACAAATTTGGAGTTTGGAATTAGATGTCAGTAACATGAATATTCTGTTTGGCTTTCTCTCTCTACAACTCCAACAGTGCATAAGTGTTAAATCAGAGATATATATATTTCAGTTGAAGATGTTAAACAAATGTTTCTTATTTAATTCTCTCTCTCTCTCTCTCTCAGAGTTGAAGCCTTTTTTGGTGCTGTTGTTATTGTAAAAATTACATATCTATACATATACATTCTTGAATCATTCTTGAGTCTTGTCTTGCCACTCTACAACCTTCTGCATATGACTGCATATGCTGATTCCATCTTTATTTTACCTGATAATGAGCTAATTAGTTAAACTTAAGGAGGTTAATTAATATAAAGTATAATTTAAGAAACTAAGACTTAAGGTACTCCACTTTTTCAGTTGTTTAAAGATTGATATACATTTTTCATTTATATTTTGTGTAAATTAATTTGTTTAAATTTAAAATTGTGACTCAAAGCGGGTATTACACACTTTGTAATTAACCTCTAATGCATTTTGAATAAAAAAATCAAATAATAAAAAAACTCCTGAGATTAAATATCTTGATACTATGTACAAACTAAACCACCTGGGTCCTAGAACTGCGGTCCTGAAACTGCAGCCGCCGCTATATCCCCCAGTTCTGTAGGTGGTGCTGTCACAAAAAACTATGTTCCTAGAACTGCGGTCCTGAAACTGTGGTCCTAAAACTGCAGCCTCCGGTTGTGCAGGAATATACTGGCCCAGAGTGCATTGTGGCATGAATAAATTAAATGCTTTGTTTTACTATTTTTGGCTTTATTTTACCATTTGTCTTTTGTCAGTATAACCCCAATAATGACAGCAAAAAAATTGTAAAGGTCTTATTAATAATAATAATTTATTTTTTAAAAACTTGTTACCATTGTTGTGTTTTGCATGCTGAATGTTGAAGTCTGTGTGTGACTCAAGCATTGTCAATTGCAAGATATTGTCACAAATATAGAGGGATTATATCAACCCAATTAAAAGTTTATGCCATAAGTGTTAGCAAAAAAATGTTAAAAGATCATTATTTGACAGTTATGTTATGTTACATATCATTAATTCACAAATATTATATATATAAAACTCTAATATATATATATCAAATATTTATAACTTCCCTTCCTTTGAGATAACTGATTTCTTGTTGCATCACTGCATCAATAGGAAGAGAATTACAATAACGAAGTTCCAAGTGCCCAACCAAAGGGAACACTGATCACAATAATGTTGAGAGGAAATGGAGGAAATGAGTGAAAAGTCTATTAAAAATTGCCCCGCCTTAAAAACCTTTTGCCCGCCTGTTTTATGTTTTTGTTTTTTGCTTTGGCAAAATGGTATTCAAACCAGTCAAGTAATGTTTACTTGGGTTTTCTAAGTAACAAAGGCATAGCATGCAAATAGTTCAGATTACTAAGTAAGTTTTAAGTAAGTTCAACAAATTATTGGACATTAAGTAAAGTTTACTAAAAAGTCTTAGTAAGAACAACTGTTGGATTTTACAGTGTAAAAAGTGTTCACATCCTCGTAGAGCTCGTAATTACAGCTTGTAGGCTTTTTCTGAGTGTTATGGCTTGTACCACGTGACCGCTGCACCTCACGCAGATGCAGAGAGAAATGGCAGCGCTTCCAGCAGTAAAACATAAATAAGCAGTTATTTCGTAATATTAAAAAATTTGTGTAATTAACTTTTGCCAATGTACACAATTTTTTTCATGCAAAAGTACTGTGAACATAAACAAAAGACATGAAGTGCGGAGTTAGATAGGTTATTCTTGTAATGACAACCTAAATAAATAAAAGTATAATAATAACACATTTGAATAGCTGAATAACACTTCAATGTTACTTCAATTGTGTTTTTTCTTCTTCTTAGTACTTAAATTACATTTTATTACATTTTACTTAAATTAAATTACAGCATTCTTTCACGCAGGTTCATTTTGGCGACTGTCGCTATAGAAACGGATAATCCCCAGTTCAAGAATGTGAACAGCTCCGAATACAACGTCACGTGTTGTCATCTCAAGATTCCGGAAAAAACGAGGTGGCGTGAACGCAGCATAAGATCCCACCCTCCCTTCAGAGCGGTCTCTAAAGCCACGCCTCCTCCAAAAGACATGAATGGCACAGCAGACTCTGCTATGTGTCACGAGAGACTGCATTGAATTACCTCATGTCTCAAAGCATATAACATTACAATAATAATAAACATAAACAACTTACAGGGCTCTTACTTGTAGCACCTGACTTCTGCAGATTTTTTTGGCGTTGATAGTGTTGACAGAAACACACAAAAATGATTCTGAGGACATGAACAGCTCCAGGTAGAAAGTCACGGGTTGCCATCTCGTAAAGCAGTTATGACATGGTGTGAACGCAGCATTTAGCTTGTTGTTTTGGTTTAGGAGGAAGTGTAAAAGGTGGCTGCTGTTTGTTTACGGCACCCGGTGACTGTGTGTCTACAACTCTGCATAACCTCATGGACTGGTGATGTCTGTGCAAGCAGGGTGCACGGAGGTGTGTAAATACATATGTTGACAGGCAGGTAGGACATCATATCATTACATTCAGACTGAATGCAATGATTGGACGAAACATTTTCGGTCCTGAGACTTCTGCTGCGCTCCAGGCAGGTTTTTGAGCCTGTAAGTTACGACTTCAAACCACGACTCACGACTTTGTAGCTTTCCAGGCAAAGTCACGCCAAACTGCCTGAGCTCAAGGAATTGTGGTAGCTAGATGTAAACAAAGCATGGCGGACCGTACGGGGCTTATGCTCATTTACAATCATTTATATCGCCAAAGGTACTTAGCCTACTCCTTGCTTATTTGAGGGAAACGGAAGAGAAAAAATGGCGCATACGGCAAGAGAAGCTGTTATATCTTTTATTTTACGTTATTTTTATATTTGGAAATGTATTTGGTATTAATTTATTCTTGCACTCAATGGACTGAAAACTAGCTAACGCTAGAAAAGCTGCTGATAATGCATAACATCTGCGGATAAATAACGTTAGAGCAATACCTTATTTTAATAAACAATTTGGTTTTCAATGTACGACTTTTATAAACACTGCATCCGTAGGGGCTGCCATTGTTGTTTCGCGGGCTGTGTGACGTCAGAACTGGGAGTACATCGATCTAGTACGAGTTCACGGGTGGGAAGTCACGGGTTTGACTGCCATTCCAGTGCACTTTCACAGGTAGAAGGTTGGGAAAACACGGGTTACGGGTTGCCTGGAATGCGGCATTCCACAGAAGATATGTGCATTTTTAAATATTTAGACCACTTGTATTATTGATTACCTTTAAGCTAGACTAGTCCTTCGTGGCATCTTTCTTTATTTTTATTTTTAAAACACATATTCTGTCTTTTTTTCTCTCCAGTAACATTTCACTGTGAAAATGTATCAAGTTATTTCATCATGCAAATAATCTGTATTAGCCATTTCAAATGTAGGCCTACTGTATTTTTAATATACATCCATTCAAAAGTGTGGGTTTTTTAAATAATTATGTTCACCAAGGCTGAACTTTTTTTGGAGGAAAATACAATAAACGGTAATATTGTGAAATTATTAATACAGTTTTCTAATTTAATATATTTTAAAAATGTAATTTATGTGATGGCAAAGCTAAATTTTTAACAATAGACTTGAAATTGTGCTGTCACTTGTTGGATACGATTCTGAGAGGTTCACATCACAGATCTGCTTGTCAAGCACTTGCAGATCATCAGCTTCACAGTAGGCTTACATAACATGAAACATGACTGCCCCCTGTCATACCATGTTATCATGTGTGATATATCCTATATACTGGCTGGGTAAAAGTTTACTAAATTGACACCGTATCTTTACTTTGGGCATTTCAATATCAAGCTGCTTTAATTTGTAATCGTGTGTGTAGCCTATATGATAGTAATATTGGCCGTACGTGACCTGAAATAAACCATAGATTAGCCTATACTACACACTCAACCACAAGCGAATCAGCTCTAGCGTTTTGAGCGCCGCGGCACTGAGCGGAGTTGCAGTCTTTTTGTTTTTCTTTGTTTTTCTTTTTTTATTAGACATGAAGACACATAAACATTTACAACTATAACAAGACATCCAAAAGATAACACAACTAAAAGGAATTGGGTTTACAATACATAAAAAATATAATAATAATAATAAATACAAATAATAATAAAAAATGTAATGAAATAAAAAAGATTGTTTATGCATACAGTAGTATTGATTTAAATAAGCGGAGTTGCAGTCTTTGCAGTCCACACGCACCGTGATGACGCCACAGACAGACGCCGACGCATTACAACTTCCTGTTTTGGGAAGCGCTGAGTTGGTCTCTTGTTCGCTATCCAGCTAGTAAGCTTGAATGTACAACAGGACTGCATAACCTGAGTGTGCGTACGGTGTTGGGTAAAAAGTGCAACTTACTGCGTTTAGTGAAACAATGTCGGACAGTCCGGGTGGGTGTTGTTGTATACTAAAGCGAAGTAGTTAGCTAACTATAGACTTACCATGCTAGCTTTAGACTGCTCAAATCGATATATAAACATCAAAATGTTTCTCTCTTGTTAATTTCTCTTAACGGTTTAGTTGAATCTACATGTCTGGTTTGAACTTTGAATGATAAATGCGTTTCAGCAATGTATGCCATTTACGCCTGTTCAAACAGTTAAAACAAGGTCACCAGATTGTCACGACAGCCTTCGCTTAAAGAATGTATGTTCAATTTTGCCATGTCAGTAATTCGTAAGTTATTCTGCTGTTGTTTTATTGAAACTTGACATCTTATTGTAGTTGTTTTCTGGTTCACAAGGAGTTATGGTATAACAAAGGATATAACACCATAACTTTTCTTCAAGGGAAGGCATTTTTGCTCAGTAATGTTAGCACTGTAACATGTTAATAAAATACTTTTTTTTCATCTGGTTCCTGACAGATTTGCCACCAGGCGATGAACATAATTTAGAGATACAAGGCTCTATTACTAATTGTTCTTCTGCCGTGATGATGGAAGAACAGGACGGTAGCATGTTTAATGAACAACATTTCTGTAAGTAAATAACATACAAGCTTAAATAGGCAGATGTTTACACAAAACATCATTTAAATGTATATTCTTTCTTCTCTTTCATGTGTACCTTTTACACTCTCTGTATCTGCAATACCCTCTCCTTGTACTCCTCACTTTTTGGCAGACTGTGAGATATGTCACCAGCACTTCATAGACCAATGTGAGGTTCATGGGCCACCATTATTTACATGTGACTCACCAGCAGCTATGGGCATTCCTCAGAGAGCTCTGCTAACACTGCCACAAGGCTTGGTTATAGGTCGATCAAGTATCTCTAATGCAGGACTTGGGGTTTTCAACCAAGGCCAGACTGTGCCATTAGGGATGCATTTTGGACCTTTTGATGGAGAGGAGACCTGTGAGGAAAAGGCATTAGATAGTGTCTACTCTTGGGTAGTGAGTATCAACCTTAATGTTTTGTCATTTCAATACAAGTATTAGGCTAAACGTATAGTAATGCCTTTTCTCTCCAGATTTACAGAGGCAATAATCAATATAGTTACATTGATGCAGGGAGGGACACTCACTCTAACTGGATGAAGTAAGTACTTCTTCTATGCGCTTTTGTTGTGTATTGTAGTTTATGCATTTATTTTGTAGTTGCCTCAATCTTGTGTCTTGCTTTAGGTTTGTGGTGTGTTCGAGGAGTGAGACCGAACAGAATCTTGTTGCATTCCAGCAAAATGGACGTATTCTGTTCCGTTGTTGTCGCCCTATTAGCCCTGGGCAGGAATTTAGAGTTTGGTATGCTGAGGAATATGCTCAAGGACTTGGCACCATCTGGGATAAGATCTGGAATAAAAAATGCATTTCTCTAGGTAACTACATCTTGAATGTTTACCTTCTGTGTGGAAACTTTGTGCCATATTATCAACTAGCAGTTTTTTTTTCTTTATTCTGTAACATGTTCTAGAATATTTCTTATCAAATGTTACATAAATGTGCAGTTAATTTGTGAAATTTTGTGAATGTGAAATTGATATATATATATATATATATATATATATATATATATATTAGTATTTATAAATGAGCTTATTATACAAAGGAAACAATATTACAGATTGAGACAAAGAGTTGCTTTACAGTTAAAAAATGCCATGCACAGTCATTTTGATTTGTTGTGACATTTTTACTAATATAATTAGTTGATGCCACATATAGTACAGGACAAAGATGGAGAGAGAGAAAATGACTCCTAAAAAAGTCAGAAGAAGCTCTCTCTTCCCGACTTAGAGTGGGGTTTTTTTAATCTCCATTTTTCTGCTAAAGTTAGCTTCACTGGAGCGGTGCCAAGCATTTGGTAAACAATGGCATGAGCTCTTCAGATGTAGAGGCGTTTACATTTTTTTTTTTTCTCTCTAAAAAGCTTCCCTAATTTCTTCTTTCATTGGTATTTAAGGTGTAGTCACCGACAGGCAGCGGCCAGTTAGGTCATGGGTGTTTTGGGGGGCAGGTCTCCCTCGTTTTACACTTACATTTTTGCATTTGGCAGATGCTATTTATCCAAGACAACTATTTGAAGTTAGCATTTGTGATTTTGCCATAAACATTTCAGTTATTTAGCTTAATTATAAGTCTTAGAGGCTTCCATACTACTTGTAGAAATAGCTAAATAAAACAACTGCCATGCATTTGGTGTTGATATCTGTCATGGCCTTGTGGCTTTCAAATAATTTGATTTCTTTTTTCAGGTACAACTGAAGAACAGGAGACTCAGGACTGTCTATGTCCTCATTGCCATTACTCCTTCCCAACTATTTTTTATCTGCGTGTTCATGTGAAGCGCTCGCATCCCGATCAGTATGCGCACTTCATGCAGACACAACCGCTTGAGTCCGAAGACCACCCACCAGTTATAGACATAGACCAGTGCCTTCTGGCCTCTGATGCAGCTCCTCCAACCCATATACAGCCAATGACAGAAAGCTGTCAGGGTCAAATTTCAACCCTAAATGGTCAACCTATCCATAACTCAGAAAAGTCAGACTGCACTGATTTGTCCGAAACATACAGTAATGGTTTGAGTGACCAGGCAAATTGTGCTACTGAGATCTCAGATGAAATAAATAAATGTGGTGAGTGTGGCCGGAACTTTTTGAGATCTTGTCATCTGAAGAGACATCAGCGCACTATTCACTCTAAAGAGAAGCCTTATTGCTGCAGCCATTGTAAGAAGTGTTTTAGTCAGGCAACAGGCCTGAAAAGACACCAACAAACCCACCAGGGGGAGGAAAATAAAGATAATGATGCCGACAGACCTTCTGACATATATCCTTGCACTAAGTGCTCCTTTTCTTTTGTGGCCAAATTCAATTTAAATCAACATCTCAAACGGCATCACCATGGAGAGTATCTCAGATTAGTTGAGAGTGGTTCACTCACAGCAGGGACTGAGGGTGATACAGAGATGAATTCTGACAAGCATGACCCAACCTATGAACCTCCCACTCGAGTGAAGAGGTCTGCAAAGAACCCTCTGAGAGGCAGGAGTCGCCCTAAAAAAGTGCCTGTTGGCCGACCACGGGGCCGACCACCTAAAAACAAGCAAGCAGCTGAGGTTGAAGTGCAGAAGAGTTTACCTGTTTGCACTGAGTGTGAACAAGGGTTCTCTGATTTGGAGACATTGAAAACTCATCAGTGTGCAGGACAAGATAATAATAAGATAGGGGAACCACAGGAAGCACCAGCTTCCCAGCATGTCTGCGGTGAATGCCTGAGAGCTTTCAGTAATTTTGATCTTCTCAAAGCCCATGAGTGCATTCAGCAGGGAGATGGATCTTACTGTTGCTCCCACTGCAACCTTTACTTCAACCGTATGTGTAACCTTCGTCGCCATGAGCGCACTATCCACTCCAAGGAGAAGCCCTACTGTTGCACGTTGTGTCTCAAGTCCTTCACCCAGTCTTCTGGCTTGAAACGCCACCAGCAGAGCCATTCACGCCGCAAAGCCCACCGCCAGAGCTCGGCCCTGGTTAATGCCACCATCTTTCCCTGCACATACTGTCCCTTCTCGTTCACTGATGAGCGCTATCTTTACAAACACATCCGCCGTCACCACCCAGAAATGAGCGTAAAATATCTGAGTTTCCAAGAAGGGGGTGTTTTGTCTGTTGAAAAGCCTCACAGCTGCAGCCAGTGCTGCAAGAGCTTTAGCACAATTAAGGGCTTCAAGAATCACAGCTGCTTCAAGCAGGGGGAGAAGGTGTATCTGTGCACAGATTGCGGAAAGGCCTTTAGCTGGTTTAATAGCCTCAAGCAACACCAGCGCATCCACACAGGAGAAAAACCTTACACGTGTCAGCAGTGCGGAAAGAGTTTTGTCCACTCTGGACAACTGAATGTGCACCTCCGCACACACACAGGTGAAAAACCTTTCTTGTGTTCGCAGTGTGGCGAAAGCTTCAGGCAATCAGGTGATTTGAGGAGGCATGAACAGAAGCATTCAGGCGTTCGGCCATGCCAGTGCCCTGATTGTGGTAAAAGCTTTAGTAGGCCACAAAGTCTTAAAGCTCACCAACAGCTTCATAATGGCACCAAACTTTTCCCCTGCACTCAGTGTGGAAAAAGCTTTACTCGTAGATACCATCTCACCCGGCATCATCAGAAAATGCATTCCTGACTAAAGTAAGACTGATGAATTTATGGATGCCATATACAAAAATTTTGTTGTTCCTGCTTTTAAGAACATCTTTAGTTCTTTTAAGACAAAATTATGTAGCCAATGAAAAGATCCTGTTCTTGTCAACTTTTAGACAGATCTGAACTAGGCATTTTTGAGTATAACATAAGTGGGCACACTATTGCTAGGTGTAGTTGGTCCCCAAAGACAGTTATTGAAGCTAATGTGTAAAAGTCAAAAGTATATTTTATTAATGACAAAATGTGTAATTGTTGAACAATATGTTCCTATTATCATAGTAAAATAATTTTGTAAATGTATGCATTGCAAGATGTTTTCTTTTAGTCAAGAAACTTGGAAGATGGGAAAATGAGGGTTTTTGTTATTCCAATTATATTCAAATAAGAAAATATTCTCTTAAGAGTTTGCATAATGCATAAATGTATTTTTTTTAAGCTGTCATGTCACCCCATACAACAGAAAATGCACAAGGTCATCTGTTGTGCTTCTGTTAATATTTTACTTTTAGTGTGCATTTAGTATGGATTATTTCCATAGTGGCTTCAACCTTGCACAGATAACTGCATTTCACTATGGTTTACTGTGTTTATGATTTTTCTCCAGTCTAGTTCGCCTCTATTACATTTTTATTTTAGTTTTGCTTTGGTTACAAATGGGCCTCCTAAAAGAGAAATATTGTGATGCTCATTTGTACGCTGTGGCTGTGGCTGTGGTTGATGTCATATATCTTAGCCATACTTATATTCTGTATAAAATACAATGTGTTTGTCTATATTAAATTCAACGTTGTCATGATGTGTGCAAACAAGGTAGAAAAACAAACCCTCCACCACTGACCCCAAGAAAAGAAATAATAAACAGTAAAGAGCTGAGAGTTTATTCAAATTATTATGAATTCAGGGGGTGGGGATGCCTACAAGTTGAGGTCCTTCTATCTCTTATAATATTAGAGGACATTCCAAAACATGGGTCTACTGATTTCTGCCAAATGCTTTAAAAGATATAGTGATCACAAAGCTGTTTTTTTTACTGAACTGTAAGTGTCAATCTTTATACATACCATCTGTGTCATTGCTTCAAAAATTGCTTCAAGAGTTCTCTAATGCAGAGTATTAAAAATATGAAATTAAGCTGTATTTTCTCAATTTGTACCACAGAGGCAGTCAGTTTATTTTTTAATTTATTTGAAATTAATAATTACATTTAGAATAATCTGAAATCTTTGTCAACACAAAGAATAAGTTGTATCAATTTGCTCCCTCTAGAGGTTAGTAATGCACATGGACTGCAAAGCAGTCTCAGATACATCCAAGATTTATATAATCTATTGCTTAATCGCATCCCAAATAAAAGTTTGTGTTTACATAATATATGTGTGTACTGTGTATAATTATTATTCATATATAAATACACACATGCATGTACACTACCAGTCAAAAGTTTGGACACACTTTCCTATTCTCTTTGATGGGAAAGTGTGTCCAAACTTTTGACTGGTAGTGTATATACACCGATCAGGCATAACATTATGACAGGTGAAGTGAATAACTGTTAGAAGCAGGAAGGCGGAGGTAAGTGTGATGCTTTGGGCAATGTTCTGCTGGGAAACCTTGGGTCCTGCCATCCATGTGGATGTTACTTTGACACGTACCATCATGTACACCCTTTCATGGAAACGGTATTTCCTGGTGGCTGTGGCCTCTTTCAGCAGGATAATGCGCCCTGCCACAAAGCAAAAATGGTTCAGGAATGGTTTGAGGAGCACAACAACGAGTCTGAGGTGTTGACTTGGCCTCCAAATTCCCCAGATCTCAATCCAATCGAGCGTCTGTGGGATGTGCTGAACAAACAAGTCCGATCCATGCAACTTATAGGACTTAAAGGATCTGCTGCTAAGATTTTAGAGCCAGATACCACAGCACACCTTCCTAGTGGAGTCCATGCCTCGACAGGTCAGGGCTGTTATGGCAGCAAAAGGGGGACCAACACAATATTAGGTCATAATGTTATGCCTGATCGGTGTATATATAAAATATTTATATTTATAAATAATATAAATATACAGTATATGCATGCAAATATTTTTTTTAAAATATATATATACATGTATGTGTGTATGTATTTATAGATACATAATTATACACAGTAAACATATTATGTAAACACAAACTTTTATTTTGGATGCGATTAATCGTTTGACAGCCCTTGCTCTCTTGACAGATTTAGTTAGTTGAAAAGTTTAGAATTACTATTATGTCCATGCAGTTAAGCATATTGTACCACTTAAAGAAAACAAAGCAACCTTGGTTACAAATCCACAGTTGACTTTATTTCATAAAAGCACATTAACAAACCACGTGTTTTTCATACAAGCCTTGCACTGAAAAAAAAAAGTTGTTTACATGCCTCATCAATTTAATTTAGTCCTGGTGTAAAGACTAATAGTGACACTAAATCTACAATCACAATCATTTATAGTTCTTGGTTCCGTCATACATTTCACATAATTACGTTAACAAAATGTCTTGCTTCCTATAGGATGTGAAATTCACTGTCATATCTATCCATCTTTCTCTAACACCAACAGCAAGTCTAGCTGTGCTCTGTATTAGGTTAAATTATACTGAACAATTCATGAGGCAGGTTCACTCCAGGCAGTAGTATGTAGACAGTGTCCTATTTTTTATTATTATTATTTTTAAATATATCCAGATTTCATGAAACTATTGTGGCCACTACAGGTCAATCTCTTTCAACTGCTTTAAAATGTAAATCACACTCATTAAAAAAAGAAGAAGAAGAAGAATACACAGGAGGCCAGTCCCATAATCATAAATGTGTCTGTTATAGCTGAACAAAAGAACAGTTCCACTGGTAAAAAGGAAGTAGCAAACACTTCTTTTTTTTTGTCTCTTTAAAGAAGGTATAAGGGGAGGTCTAAATGAACACTGGAGAGTGACAACACTGGAGTAATACTGAAAAAAGGCAGCAGTTGGTTTTTAAGGTTCAAGTCACCAAAACCTTGCACAAGAGGTATAGGGTGAACTTATATAGGTAGAGACATTTGTAGTGAGAGAAACCCCTTGAAATCTGGCTATATATAGTAAGGCTAAGCTAAGTATGTTGTTTTTAATGACCACAAAATAGCTGAAATACATCCTCGACTGGTTCTTTAAGAGACCATTCATAATTTTGAGTCTTTCCTATGTTCCTCAGGTTCCGTCCATTCTACCATAAATGATGTGCTTCCCATTTTATATTAATATATACTTTTAAAGAATCTAGACAAATCATACTTCTTGTTTTTATCACATATAACTCGCTCCTAAGGACAGTCCCAGTAAAGACATCAGGATAAAAGGGTGAAAAAAAAAGAGTATTGAGACTTTTAAGGTACAGCAGCAAGTGGCAGGTCATTACTGGAGATTCAGAAACAGATGTCTTCAAACACAAGACGTTGTTTTCACCACTTCTGGTACAATCAGTGCCTCTGTTTCATTAGTTTCAGGGAAAATGTTCCACTGTAGTGTTAATGAAAGATCAGTCTTCCATTCTGCCACATTTATGTTGTTAACATAACTTAAAAAAAGACAACAGAGTTTATTGTGTACATTAGATTATTACAGGAACAACTTTGGCAAAACTATCAATGACAGCCGAATCATTATCTAGAGTTAATATAAGGAAAATACAAAGGGTTTTAAAGAGCAAACACTGCAGGGTAAAACAATTATTCACAATACTAAGAATGAAGAAAAATCTCTAAAACCATAAAAAGCCTGAAATCAAGGTATGAATAAATGAAACTTGGGCTTACTGACAATAATAAAATGGACAAAAGTACAGATTCTCTATTTCCCCAGTTCCAGTACATTTACACTGAAGTAGTTATTTAAACAATTAATAACTTTTACGATGGATCCAGTGACTTCAACTCCTCGACCTGTGACCCAAGATCTATTACCTGTATAAAGAGATATTTCATACAACAGAATTGTCTAAATTGCCATGTTTATAAACTGTATCATGGATATATTAGTCGTAAGCATAAAAAGGATTTGATTATTAGTATTACTAAATATTATAGGAATGTGATCACTCTACCTTGTCTTGGAGTTGTTCTGTGTCCTCCTTTTGTGAAGCTTCAGTCTCCTCTAGAGTTTTCTGCTGAGCTGTTTTCTTCTTCAGTAACTCAATCTCCCTTTAGGAAAAAAAAAAGGAAAGCAAAATACATTGATTAGATTCCTGAAGTTTAATTGAATACTCAAAAAAAAAGTTAATTAATCTCATTAAAATCTTGTGTATATAATGTTTTTGGGCCAATGACTAAGAGAAAAAAATGTAGTTTAATAATAATAATTTAAATAATTTGCCAAGAAATAAGTCCTTAGAAATGTGATCTTTGTATTCATGTTGGTTTTATATAGTTTATAGCATTTTAGTAAAGGTTGTAATTTTTATTTAATGATGAAAAGTAAAGACTTCCTTGCATCTTAGATACATGTGATGTGAACATATTTTTGGTAAAGGTTTTTTCTTTAATAAATATGATATTTTTAAGAAAAATATTATTACAAACCTTTTGTTTCTTTTTTTAAGTTTTTATTACCATAGAAGAGGTGTATCCAACTCATTTAATTTTGAATAAATTAATTGATCCAAACAAAAATTTGTCACATCGAAAGCCCTTTTACAGTTTACTACATATGTCTTCTAGAATGCAGCTATGTAATTCTAACTGTATGTATTGTCTATTAAAATGCATTTATTAACCTTGTACATGAAATTAACATTACATTAAAATTCACTTACATAAATCTTTAAAAATAACACAGGGTTAAAACTAAACAGGATAAGAATGTAGATATGGATTAGTGTCAGTTTGTTTTCTCTCACTTTTGCTGATACTCTTTTATAAGGCGTTTAGCCTTGCTGTATTTGCGCTCTAGAGCCTGGTATTGAGCCTGTGTTTCTTTCAGGTGCTCATCCACAGCCTGGCACAGACTCTGCGCCTCCATCCAATATCCCTCCAGCTTCTCCATGCGCTCCCGATTCTCCTGCATGTTACGCTCCATCTGGGCTTTTTCAGCACGCCAGCGCTGCTTTTCCTGATCTGCATGATTCAGCTTAACATATAAATGCAAACAGTTGATTACTTTCTTAGACTTGTCATGCAAATAGTAACATAGATGCGGAACTCTTTGTCAGAGGAAAAACTTCCATATGTGTTTATCTGAAAAACGTCAAGGCCTAAAAATGGAAATTCTGCCATCATTTACTCACCCTCATAGCATTATGCTGTATGTTATTTTCTTAATTTTGTAGAACAAACCGAGAAGTTTACCAAAATGAAGGATGTAAGCCGCAATACACTGATAATGTTCCCTTCCACCAAGCTCTAAAGTCTCATTAAAACATACACTCACCTAAAGGATTATTAGGAACACCATACTAATACTGTGTTTGACCCCCTTTCGCCTTCAGAACTGCCTTAATTCTACGTGGCATTGATTCAACAAGGTGCTGAAAGCATTCTTTAGAAATGTTGGCCCATATTGATAGGATAGCATCTTGCAGTTGATGGAGATTTGTGGGATGCACATCCAGGGCACGAAGCTCCCGTTCCACCACATCCCAAAGATGCTCTATTGGGTTGTGATCTGGTGACTGCCATTTTAGTACAGTGAACTCATTGTCATGTTCAAGAAACCAATTTGAAATGATTCGAGCTTTGTGACATGGTGCATTATCCTGCTGGAAGTAGCCATCAGAGGATGGGTACATGGTGGTCATAAAGGGATGGACATGGTCAGAAACAATGCTCAGGTAGGCCATGGCATTTAAACGATGCCCAATTGGCACTAAGGGGCCTAAAGTGTGCCAAGAAAACATCCCCCACACCATTACACCACCACCACCAGCCTGCACAGTGGTAACAAGGCATGATGGATCCATGTTCTCATTCTGTTTACGCCAAATTCTGACTCTACCATCTGAATGTCTCAACAGTAATCGAGACTCATCAGACCAGGCAACATTTTTCCAGTCTTCAACTGTCCAATTTTGGTGAGCTCGTGCAAATTGTAGCCTCTTTTTCCTATTTGTAGTGGAGATGAGTGGTACCCGGTGGGGTCTTCTGCTGTTGTAGCCCATCCGCCTCAAGGTTGTGCGTGTTGTGGCTTCACAAATGCTTTGCTGCATACCTCGGTTGTAACGAGTGGTTATTTCAGTCAAAGTTGCTCTTCTATCAGCTTGAATCAGTCGGCCCATTCTCCTCTGACCTCTAGCATCAACAAGGCATTTTCGCCCACAGGACTGCCGCATACTGGATGTTTTTCTTTTTTCACACCATTCTTTGTAAACTCTAGAAATGGTTGTGCGTGAAAATCCCAGTAACTGAGCAGATTGTGAAATACTCAGACCGGCCCGTCTGGCACCAACAACCATGCCACGCTCAAAATTGCTTAAATCACCTTTCTTTCCCATTCTGACATTCAGTTTGGAGTTCAGGAGATTGTCTTGACCAGGACCACACCCCTAAATGCATTGAAGCAACTGCCATGTGAATGGTTGATTAGATAATTGCATTAATGAGAAATTGAACAGGTGTTCCTAATAATCCTTTAGGTGAGTGTATATTCACACATTCAAACTTGGTTACTCAAGGCGGGGTTGTATCAGGTTTGATGTCAACAATGCCATAAATTATAGGCAGGTTTGGAAAGACAAGTAAATGATGACAATTTTCTGGTGAACTACCTCTTGATCCTAAGAAAACTGACCAGTTAGCATGATAAGGGTTATCATACCTTCCTCTTGAGCTGTTGGATTTCAGCCTGAGTCACAGCATGTTTGATCTGCAGCTGCCAAAGTAATAAACAGATTAAAGAACGTAACTAAATCTGCTCTTTTGCAATGACAATTTAATGTAAAACAAATAAAACACATTTATTTGTCTAAATGGAGTTTGTCCCTTTAAACGGTCTTTCTACATAAATGTATTCATCATACATGATAGTACAGTAATTTACCAATTTCAGGTATAATATTTTGTAACAGTTTAGTTCAGCCCTATAATTAGGGCACTGAATAAAAAATTGTGATTGAAAAGGTTGCTTTACAAACTTATTGCAACGTACATGTTCTGTTTAGGTTTAGTTTTCATTAGCTATGTTTCTATTCACCTAAATTCTAAAAATGCGCATTAAAAACGTATACGCTCGTTTGAGTCATGAAAGCATGCGCATAAACTATGATAGAAACACATTTACCAAATAAATTCCTCGATGCGCATAAAAAAATCATGTGACTTTGTGCGATGGGCCGGCATAACTGGACTAACCAGCGGAACAATCTTTTTGCACAGCATCTTAAATGCTGTTTTGGTTGTTCTGAAATGCCTGAGCAAAGTCTGTTGTCAAAGTGGTTTGGTGTAATTCCCTCCCAGAACATGACTGCGTTCCCAAACAGCAGCAAGATTACATGTTTATTGCGTTTCATCTCCGTGCTCTGAAACGCAAGTAATTTATTATATATGAAAATTATTCTCCTACTTCTCCTAGTTTTCTAAGTGATATTTAGCGGCAGTTTATCAGGAACTGACGATTTTGTTCTCTTCGACTCACTGGATGGAAACAGGGCTTTATTTGCAAATGTTTTAATGCGATATTCCAATTTTGACCATAAGTTAAATTTGCAACTTTGGATGGAAACATAGCTATCATTAACTGTTCTGGTTTGCCTGTGTTCATTGTTCCCTCTGCTTATTAGTTTTCATGGTTTTAAATCAGTTAACACCTGTTCTGTTTTCCCTTGATTACTCCCTGTGTTTATAAACCCTTAGTTTCCTTTGTTCAGTGTTCGGTCTCGTTTCAGTTTATGTGGTAGTGTTGATCCCTGTTATCTCCTGTTCGTTTATTTTTGGATTTAAAGACTATTCTTTGTTTGAGTTTCTTCGTTGTGCGCTTTATTACTACAGCCACCAGTGACACTTATACTTTGTCAAAGTTTTATGGGAAAGTCTCTTGACGTCATCCGTCTATTTTAAAAGCTGAGAAATCATGTTTTTACTTGCAAGTGTAATTAAATGTGGATATTTAACTTTAACACAAGTACATTTTTCATTAGATACTGGTCAATACAATTTCTCCTTATGCTTTAAACCCTTGCTGTCGAGGTCAATGTGTGTCTTACTTCTTTATATTTGTGAGCAAGCTTCTCAGGGTCAACTTCCACCGGTGACAGCATGTCCTCATTTTCGGCCAAGTCAAACACCTCTATGGCACTAGGGTATGTTGGGCTCATCTCGTCTTCTTCCTCTTCATCAGTGCCATAATCACCCTGCTAGAAGGGAAGGACAATGGAGCCGCTTAAGTTTTAAACATTTAAAAAACAATTCTGATAAACAAAAGAAAAATAAAGTGCTAACTAAACACATTAAAACACTCTTCTTTTCTAAAATCAGGGCACAGATATGGTGTTATGGCAGCTAAAGTTTAATACCAGAACAAGTGAGAACAAGCAACAGCTGAAGTTTAAAACTTACACATAACACATTCTACACAAGATGCAGTGCAATCTCTGTCTTTGGATGTTTTTTAATTTTAATGCAATGTATCCACCTTATTTTTAACATAATAGCGAGTGCAGCCATTTGTAAATTGAATGTATCTGACTTCACACGAAATTCCATACCACTGGATACCACTAAGGGGATGACGTTTGACCCCCCTTAGCCAGGACAGATCTGATTGGGTGGCTGTTGTCATGGCACCTTATTATTATGCAGATGATGATATAGATAATGATTACTCTGGTATATGTTATACTGTTACTGTTACTCTGATGTATAATGTTTAAGACTGTTATTAATGTAGTCAAACATTTCACACAAACCCTAAAGTGTTGAATAAGTGAACTAAACAAACTGAGCTCTATTTTAATGATCTAAGCACATGGTCTAAAGCGCATGGCGCAAGTGCACTTACAACGTGTCCGAATTCACTTATGCTAGTTTAACGACGGGAAAAATGGTCGGCGCGCCAGGCGCATGGTCTAAAAGGTTGTCCCTAGTCTTGTAATGAGTCATGGGTGTGTTTTGGGCATAATGTGCAATAATCATCTCCCATTCCCTTTAAAAGCCAGTTGTGCTCGCGCCATGACGGATTTGCTATTTGCATGGCGGAATTTGCAAGCAGAAAAACTGAATGATTCTCTAGCGAGGAAACGTATCTGCTCGTCCAATGACGCCTGCTTGCTTGTCATTACTGCAAATAGGTAGGCTAATTCTGATACATGCAATGACATGTAGGCATTTTTATATTTATGTACACAATAATAATCTTGTACATTTTAATACTTTAATTTTTCCAATTTAAAAATGTTTGTGTAATAAGTGTGTGTAATAAGCAGAGTGTACGTGCGTTGTGGGCCCGCCTATATGCGCATATTACTAACATGCTCTTTAAACAACAAAAAAAATATTGTGCCATTGACTTTAGACCAGGTTTTTGTTGGTCAATGGCGCAGTCTATTTCAGTTGCCTCAAAATAGCAACGTGCCAACAATGCTCCTGAACACTCAGACTAGCACGCCCATGGGTGCACAAATGGGCGCAAATGCATTTGCTATTTAAACAATGTGGCGCAGGACATGAAAATGATAGCTGTGTCAGTCTGAAACTAGCAAAACAACTTGTGTCGTGCCTGGCGCCGCATTGCACTGGGTGTATGATAGGGCCCACTGTCTCTAAATGATCATAACTGTCCAATAGTGCTTCAGCAGCTGGTATTCGTTTACCTTCTATTTTACTTTTAATAAACTTATCACTACTTTTACTCACTTCTTTTAGTAGTAAATATATGCAGTAACTGATTACAGTCTGTTAAAGCAAAAACCAAAAAAAATCTAATACAACTATTATAGGCTCACACATCAGACGTTGTTTAAATAAAAGCAGGTACACACAGACCTCTTCCTCATCACCCATGTAGTTTCCATATCGTTGTTCCATCACCTCCCGTTGCCAGCGCTCCTGTTCAAGGGTCTGCTGGATGAGCTGTGCGACTTCACTTTGCTCTCCCGGCTTCTCTCTCCCAATAATAAACCTAGGAATAAACCAGAGGTGTTTATTACACCGCTTGTGGTAATCTAAAGTCTTTGTCTGTTAGTGCTTGCTTATACACTAGGCTGCAAGAGGTATTAGTTCTCTTTCTACTTCTACTTTTTTTCGTCCTTCAAAAGGGGTCATCATACATTCTCATACATTTTGTAATCATTTTACGTTCTTCTGAGGTCCACTTACAATGAGCTTTAGAATAAAACGGCTGCTTTTTGTTGCAATGTCTTTAAGATTACAGTGTAAATGCTCTTTTTGTATTCTTTAGAATCAGTAACAGTCTGTGATTCAACAGCCTTACATTTCATAAAGACAATCTGCACTGAAATGTGTCGCTGCAAACTGCAGCTGCTTATTTCTAATGCTGGAGTTATTCAAAAAGAATATGCAGAGTGGCAGGTCACAATACAGCCAGGTACAGCACAAGATTTGGCGGACATTTTAAATAATTCTAATTAAATGTTTTTAATTATGTTTTTTAATTTGTGCCTTTTAGAAGAGAACTTAAGACCGTCTTCTTTTAAGGGCATTCAAATTATTTATAATATGATGGTTAGATGGCAACAAGATTTACTGTTGTTTACTTCTGATAAAGCACTTATAGATTCCTCTTTGCTGCTCTGTCTTCCCTCATTTATATTTATCCATCCTCAATTTCCTCCCTTTTCGTCACTCCTACATTGTGCGTGTCTCTTCCCCCAGTGTCTGGTTTTATATAACCCTCTCCTTGTTCTGGCCTTCCCCTGTTGACACTTATCTATCATAATGAAATGTACTATTCTTCTCTTCTAAATACAAGCTTTGTAACACATCCTAATTACAACTGTCACAATGACCCCCATTGGCTGATTGCTGAATGGACTAAGGAAAAGAGCAGGGAAAGATACATATTCCATATAAAAATGCAATGAACCCACGTCATTCTTTAAACACTTAAAGAGTGGAAAGTGGAAAGATTGTATGAAAATGTTAATTTCACCACATTGAGGTTATTAAGGTAGAAATGGGTACAGTGTTCCCATAACAAAGAGACCATGCAAACATTACATACAATACAGATGTAGGCAAAATATTCCACAAGTCTAATGACAGTGTGCAACCTGCCCTGAATTCACACAATGCGTAAATATAAAGTAAAAGAGTTTGAAATAAAGCAGCTAAATGCTGTAAAAATCAAGCTGGAGTGGAGTCTAAGCATGGAGTCAAATGTACAGGCTATAATTACTTTGTATTTATTGCTGCCTTCAAGTCTGTCTGGGAAGTTACTACTTACGATTTCGGAAGTTGTAATTATGATGTGATTTGTTCAAGTGATTTTGATAAGGGAACAAAGCATAAATGGGGCAATATAATATTTCTTTCTCTTTTTCAATTTCCAAAAAAACACAGGAAGCTGTTTTAGCACCAATGTGACAAAATGAAAAGCAAAGGATGTTTTAGATAAGTAAGTATGCTTTATATATTCATTATATATTGTATTTTATAATTCTCAAGGTGCCACATGACATGAGTCATAGGAAATGCAGTTTTGTCACATAAATCTGTTGTCTGATTAGGGTTTCTGCAGGATTTACGAAGGTAAATGTAATACATTTTTAAGACTTTTTAAAGACCAATTAAACAAAATGTAAGGAATAAATTGAAGGGAACATAACACATCAATATGTTCTCTAAATGTAAATGTCTAAGCACACAACAAGTTGTATTAGTGACACTTCAAAGTTTGAAAATACAATTTTCAACAGATATCCATAACTTTTTAATTAATTTTACAAAGAAAAAAAGCTTAAAGTTTGACAGAAGAAATCTTGGGAAATCTTGATCTTGTGAAAGTGATTTTATGATTAAAACAAGAACAAATATCTGCCAATGTGTTCATAAAAATCTACTTAATTCAAATGTAAGTAATTTTCATACCCAATGACAGATATTTGTTCTTAAGCTCACTTAATTTTGTTCAATTTCTCAGAAAACAAGAATTAATTTCTTAATTTTGAATGTCATTAAATGTATCTTGATTTAAGGATGTTTAAAATTTGTGGAAAAATCCAGAGGAACATAATTTTAAAGTGCATGCAATTTAATTTTGCAGTTAGTGCCCTATGAAAGTTTTATTTTAAAATTTTTTATAGCTTATTCTGTTTTAATTTTTCTGGACTCTGCTTTAATGGGTAAATACAATTTTACTGACTTTCATTCACCTTCGTAACACAAATTAAAATATTTTTAATTAAATGGGAAATATTTCTGACCTTCCATTGACAGGGTGAGTAAATGATGACGGAATTTTCATTTTTTGGTGACTTTCTGACCTACTCTTGATTTATTCATCCAAAATTTGACAAATTCCGTGAAATTCTGTATTATACACAAAATTTCATTTTTATAAATGGATTCTGCAATTCCATCCATGTTCTCTACATCGCAGAAATCATAGGGCCCTAATTTAATGCCATGATATTGAATTTAAGACTTTCTGATCCAATTCAAAGACATTTTTAAGGCCTTATATTGTGGCAGGTCAACTTTTTAAGGCTTTTTTAAGAGCCGCGGAAACCCTGTCTGATAAACATACTAATACAAACTAATTACAGTCAAGTTTACAATTAATTATGACCAATACCATGATTTTTTTTATTAACGGCCCCGATTTCCAGCATTTCACACTGATAATTACAACATTATGGTGGTGTTCATGTGTGCTCAACTCATAAATACAACCATTTCGACAATAATTTAATGTAGCATGATTAATTCAATATTTATGCCTACAGCGATAGGTGAACTTCAGTTTTAAATAGGCATTAAAATACAATGGAGGCTGTAGACTAGATGACATGGTAAATATAAAAGATAAGAAACTGAAAAGATGGGACTTAAATTAAATGAAACTATATCAGTAGGAAGGTGAAATGTCTATCGTAGTGGTCTATATTTAACTGATCTTACCGAACTGTACCAGATGTGTTTCTTAGGACAGAGGCAGCAAAACTTTGAGTTACACCAACCAGGCTTGTTCCATCCACCTCCACTATCAAATCATTCACCTGGATCCTGAAAGAGATGAAAGTGAGCAATGTGACCATTGTGGAATGAGTTTCAGTAATCAAGTCAAGAAATAACTATGATGCTGTGGAATATGCATAACATCTACCTGCCATCCCGATGAGCTGCTCCTCCCTCTGTGACGGTCTTGACGAATATGCCAAGCTTCTCCAATCCCATGTCAGCTCCAGCACCCATACCAATAATACTGATACCCAAACCCTCATTGTCTGTTAATGGACAACATAAAGAATAAAGAATTCAATCTTTAAACCGTAGCATACAATGGCCCCAAAGATGTATTTGTACATTTAAGTCACACTTAAAAAAAAGTATAAATACAATTTCATTCAATAACAAAATATCAAACCAAATCTGCAAATAAATGATTTTTGGCGTGACTGCATCACAATCACCAGCTGGAGTGCCCTGGATAGCCACCAGAGGGCACTCCACCCCAGATTATTGTCATTCCCTCACAAACTACATTTCCCAGAACTCACTGCCCGGTCTCATTATCCCTGATTGTATTCTGCTGTCTCATTATCTCATTACCTCTGCCTTTAAAAATGTCATGTATCTCTCAGTCACTCTTGCAAAGTCTTGTATGTGTCAGCATGGCATTTCTTAGCGCTTTGTCTTTGGTTTATCATGTTCATGGTTTTTGACTTTCTGCACGGTTCCTTCGGATTTCTCTGTTTTGCCTCTGCCCTTGGCTCTGTTATTGTTTGGACTATTTGCCTGTGTTTTGACCTCTGCCTGTTTTTTGGATGACGTCTTTGGATTACCATTTAATAAACTACATGGATCTGCATTTAGAACCTTTGCGTCTCTGAGCAATTCATGACACTTTTTAAGCAACTTGTGTTGCAATTATATTTAGTTTATGTATGTACTGTCATGTCAGTTTCTCTTAAATGTACACGTGTAGTTCATCACATATGAACATATTCCACTCATCTTTGAGAACCAGTTTCATAACACTTTTTATTCTATATTGTAAATATAGTGGGTGTTAATCCAGTAAAGTGACTATATTCACAATACAGCACAGCATTGTGTCTTACTGTTTTTATAAAACTGTTTTATTATTACTACAATACTACATAAAATATTATTGCACAATATTGAAGCACATTCATTAGGAAGATACATCCTCTAAATTGGTTAGTATTAACAGTTGCCTCTATGAGTGCCCTGTGGTATATAATCATTTATTCTTGTAATACTTTTAAAGGTGCAGTGTGTAATATTTATGAGGATCTATTGACAGAAATGCAATATAATATACATAACTATGTTTTCAGTGGTGTATAAAGACCTTACATAATGAACTGTTATGTTTTTATTACCTTAGAATGAGCCATTTCTATCTGCATACACCGCGGGTCCCCTTACAGTGAAGTCACCATTTTGCGCAGTCATGATTCTACAGTAGCCCTAAACTGACAAACTGCTCTACAGAGTGCTAGCTACTCTCTACTGTCTCAGACAACGACATCTTTGTCCTATGTCGGCCACCGTAGCTTCTCTATGTGCTTTGAAAGGGAGGGGTGAGTGGTGGGCAGTTGCAATTTGCAACCTCATCGCTAGATGCCGCTAAAATTTACACAGTGCACAGTACAGGTTTTTTTTTATCTAACCAGCTACATAATTAAGTGAGTGGGTAGAAAGGAGCAAGTATTACTGTCTCATATGTGCATTTGGAACACCCTAGACAAATCTATATGTTTTTATTTCAATTGGAAATAAATGCTTTAGTATTTAAAATTGATTTAAAATACCCTTCATTACCTTTCTCCAGTTCAACGGGGAACAGGTCCAGCCTTTCCACACGTTTCTCCAGCTCATACTCAGCAGAAGCAGCCATGGGGTCCACGTCATCATTCCTCCTATCATAGTCCTCATTGGAATAGGTTGTGAACACCTAAAAATTTGATCATAAATTAATGACAATGTTTTGAAGACTGTTTTGAAACAAGCTTTTCAATCATGTACTAAAGTAAACAATTTTGTTCCCTTTTAGGACATAAACTCTCCACTGCTTAATAAATTCACAATATTTTGCATAGTAGAACCAGTAGGAGAATATATTTCACAGTATTGCATCAATACGAAAAGTAATAGCACAACTCTGCAAGCTGCAGAATTTCAGGTACCATTCATGTCTGGCCATGAATGGTGCACTCAGAGGATTATGCAAATTACGCAACTTGAAGGGATATTTCACCCAAAAATGAAAATTTTGTCATCATTTACTCACCATCATGTTGTTTCAAACCTGTATGAGTTTCTTTCTTCTGTTGAACACAAGAGAACACAAGATATTTCAAAGAATGTTGTTAACCAGGCACATCAACCGTTTGATTACCAACATTCTTCAAAATATCTTCTTTTGTGTTAAACAGAAAGAAGAAACTCATACAGGTTTGGAACAACTTGAGGGTGAGTAAATGATGACAACATTTTTGGGTGAACTATCCTTTTAATACTTAGTGTTAGTTCACAGAAAGAATGATAACTATAAAGACAACTATAACGATAACTATATTAGCATCCACACCAACGCAAAATATTGTTCTGTTCATTATAAGCATGCGCTGCAGTTCTTTGGTCGGTCACTTTAAATGCTCAAATGCTTTAAAGCAGTATGAATTCTGATTGGTTGTCAATGTTTTTAGTGTCCATCAGCTGGAAACAATTGTTGTGAAAATTTACATTTAGAATTGTTTTTGTTTTTATTGTTATTGTTGTAGTTATTGTTCTTGGTGTGAACCGTCCTTATGGGTTTGTTCAAATCAGAAAAGCTTTCTCCAAGCTAATAATTAATATGTTTTTGGCCATAAAGAGCATAAGGCATGACACAACATTACTGATGCAACAAATGCCACCACTATTTATGCATCCATGTTTTTCTCTGTTTCGGAGCAACATCAAGACTTTTTCTAAAATCTTAAGCTTCAAATCCAAAACAGCTCTCTATAGTAATTTTCTGGCAGGTAATTTTTTGAGCGCACTGACTGGATTCAAATACAGGTCTGTTACTGTTTGTGTTTACCAAAAGAACTCTTAAGTGTTGCATGCAGTTTGATTGTAAACATAATTTTATCTACAGACTGACTGTGGAATTGAAGTGGCTCTCTATTGAAAGCAAAACTGTGTGGGCAGAGCAGGTGTGCCCACTTCACAGCAGCTCTTGAGGCTTCAACTGCTAGTTTTATATAATCTTTTTAACGTGGGTGCAGCCTGCACCAACTTAACCTGGCCTGAACACACATGCACATACATAGACCATCAAACAACATGCTTTTTTATGCTGTTTTCAGAGTCTAGGGCTGTGTCTCATTCTGCTTCCTTGTCCCCTATTTTATAGGGGAGCAAGATTTTTATTTTCCTACCCAAAGTGATTGTAACCGAGGGTTACATATAGGCTGCGAATGCTCTGCATACCTAAGCCATTTGAGAGAATGAGTTCATTGACTTTTTAATTAATATTACACTATTAATGAATATAAATTCCCTTGTTAGTTGAGATGTAACATAAAACTTGCATAATAAAATGCTCATGTAACTGTCTATCATTTTGCCAAACGACTGTAACTTTCTTTAAATCTGCCAGTTACGGAGGGTTTCAGGTAACAGCTTTGCGCCTATGCTCTGTTGTTATGCATCAACATCATTACTGTTCTGCATTCTCATTGGTTTGCTAGCACATGGGGGATTTCATGCGTAAGGAAAGCTGTCCACAAATTGTTAGCCCAAGCGGAAAAAAGATCTCGATCACTGAAAATCACATCGTGATTGATACAAAGCAAACTAGACTAAATCAAATGGAAAAAAAAGAAGTCATAACTGTAACTATTTTCATAGTATTTAAAATTCTTTAATGAATTTTATTTTAGCAAATGACAATCAGTAACAAGTAATCCGTTCCAGTCTGCTAGCAAGAGAAAAACGTAAAATAGTAATATTTGGATAAAAATCTGTTTATTAGCCCTATTGTAGGTTGTTTACAGTTACCAGTCAATCGGAATATCCATATTATAATTATATGGTGGCAATCAAATCAGTGGTGATGTTACACCCTAATTCCTACTTGTTCTTCACTTTTTCACACTTTCCTTTAGTTTAATTTGAAAGCTCAAATGATGTTGTCCAACCATACAGTTTTTATTGTTTTTACAGGTTCCTCTACATCCACTTAATACTTTCATGTCATTTACTTCAGGTGTTTTTAATGTATACCAAATGGTCATCGTGTATACAATGGTCATTTAGTGATTTATATTGTAATACAGATTGTGAATCAATGTGCTGCTAGTTTTGTATATCACAAAGTTAAAAAAAGAAAGATCCTTTTCTGAATACATGTTCCTGGTCTTATTATGCATTATTCATCTGTACCTGTTATTCCAAAGGACAAGTGGTTTGGATAATGGATGGTTGTTATTCCAAAGAAACAAAAATGGATCTGGTTTTAAAGGTGCTGTATGTAAGTTTTTCACTTTACTAAAGCATAAAAATACCATAATATGCTTGCAGATATGTAGGAAATTCACCTTGTTTCTCAGAAAAACAATGCTACAGCCAGTTATTCTACTTTGAAATGTGCGTTCCTTGTCGGAATGTCTGTTTTTGTTTTGGTCTGTGCAATACTGCATGCTGCCAGTTTACCCAATAGTATTTTGACACCACGGGTTGCCAGTTGGCGGAAAACACAGCGTATTGCTGCCATAGAAGCTAGCAAACAAACTGGGACAGAGGTCGCAGATTCTACCCAACCTAAAAAGCCTCGGCATCCATCAAAATATCTCTATGAACGAGAGCATATTAAAACGTGGATAAATCAACTCATCACCTTACAGTGTGGCTTTCATTGTCAATTGCGCTCCTGTTGCGTGTCCTTAAGCTGGCAACCTGCGTCGAGTCTGAGGAGGAGGGGGCGGGTTAAACAACGATCTCCAATATTTTGAATTTGGACTGCAGTACCCATTTCAACCACTTTGAAATCCTACATACCGCACCTTTAAAACTTTTATTGGCTGATTTTAAAACAGCACTTTAAGGTATCATAGACATGTTCCCAACAGCTGTTTTAAAACATAAGCAGAATAATTATGCAGTCTTCTTAAGGTATCTTCTTTTGGCCAAGCATTGCTATTATCCTTCACAGAACTGTCATATAAAGACTTCTTTCAGAATCCAATCAATTCCCAATTAATAAAATCAAGTCCTACCCTACTTTTTTCTCCATGAATATCCTATTTCACTCAGAAAAAAAATCACATTACGGAAGTAAAATGGACTGAATGCCGTTTTCTGTTATGTAATAAAACAAAAATAATACTAGACAGTTTTTATTCCCCAACACCAGACAACCACCGCCATCCTAAATCCTCATCCCTCAGTTCCACCCACTCATGTCCTGCCACAAGCATCCCACTGTTAGCAGCACATCCCACGTTAAACACAACCCCTCAGAGAAAAATTGTGCTTTACTCCCATTAGTGCTTTAATTCCACCTGCACCTATTCCCCACCAGCAAAACACCCTGATGCATCACATACACCAGCTGAGACCAGCTACCATTGCCATATGATTCAGTAAGACTGTGTGGCTGGGATTTTTCATGGTGCCTGATAGACACAAACATCAGATTAAGGAGGGGGAGGATGGAAAGAGAGAGAGAGGGAAAGAGAGGCAGACAGTGGTGTTCCAGTTGTGTGAGAGTGCCAGTAGGTCATATCTCTTAACAGATGGTCAGGGATAACCGTCCTCCGCTCAAAATGTCCCATTCTGGTTCTGCTGCCCTACTAAAGGTATGCATGACAATAATTCTACAGTAAACTCCATTATAGGAATTGCTGTTTCTTGCTCAGGTGTTGCATGAATTTCATGAAACTTGTCAATACATCATGGTCAAATTTCAACAACCCCACCACCCCTAGGGAAATAAATAAATTACATTTTACATGAAGAAATGTAAAATATATATATTTCTTTCAGCTTACTGTAATGTGAAAGTCTTAATCTCATTACAATTTTATATATACATTTTAGTGCTGTCAATCGATTAAAAAAATTAACTAATTAATCGCAATGTTTTTCTGTAATTAATCGTGGTTAAAAACATTCGAGTTTTAAATATTTTTATATTGTAATAATTTCACAGTTACTCTCCAAATTAATGTAGAAACAACTTAAAGACAGTATATTTTAAATATGTGTTGTAATGACATCTTTTTATGAATAAAGGCCAGTATCACTGATACTAATACTGCTACTAATGTCTCTATGAAACTGATAAAAAAAATTAAAAAAAAACATTAAATGATAGACATTCAACATTGCAGTATAGGCTAATTCAAATCTATCAATTTGAACCTTTATTAGGCTTAAAAAAAATAACAACTTTGAATTTAAGTGAACTTAAAACAATCTTCACATTGTAAAACCCATTATAATAAATGTCTTTACCTGTTGCCTTCCTGTCTAACAGAAATACAGAAAATGAATAAAGTTATCAAACACTTTACAGTCTTAAATATAGATTAATCCTTATCAAAGCTACAATTTTCTCTGTTGCCTTCGTTCTTTGATTAACTTTAATGACAGACATCATTAGTGGCTGCTGTCACTTTAAAACCTGACGCTGCCGAACATGACGCGGATCTGACGCGCATCTCATTTTCTCACAACTCTTTGGGCCCTATTTTAATTATCTAAGCGCATGGTCTAAAGCACACGGCGCAAGTGCAATTAGGACGTGTCCGAATCCACTTTTGCTAGTTTAACAAGGCATGGTCTAAAAGGGTTGTACCTAGTCTCTTAACTCTTTCCCTGCCAAACACAGAATTTTCTGTTATTTGTGATAAAACGCTTCCCCGCCAACACACAGAATTTTCCGGGTTATACGCTAGGGGGCGCTATTACGCAACTTCTGAATGAGTACAGAATCTCAGGCGAAGAAGACACAAAAAAACAAGCGATTGTATGTAAGCAGATGCATATGTAAAATAACGTGATCATCAACATTAAACAGCATATAAATCAAAACTGCCTAATGTTACTGAATGAAATGTCAACCCAGAACGAGCTATAGGTAGTCCCTCGAGTTTTTCGCGATTTCGCAAACGCTAAATACAACGCAAAATGTCGCAAAATAACCACAAAAAAACGAATTTTCAATCACAAAAAATAAATAATATGATCTAATTGGACTATCTCTAATTTATTTAAAGCTGTAATGCATTGTTTTCATGAGGATACAGACGTTGTGGTGTATGCGCAGTATGTGGTCTTTGTGAAAGCGAATCTTTCTCACCTGCCGTCTTGCATAAGTGCCGGGCGAATTGATTACTCAAGATGGATGATAGTTAATAAAAGTTAATAAAGTTAATAAAAGCGCTGTATACCACAAACTCAATTCGCTACTGACGCACGGACCGAGGTCAGACTGGCTGAGGATTCTGTGCACGCGTTTGCCCTCTGTCAGCGCTCACGAGTATACAGAAATGTGTTCTATTTATAGGCTTATTGCACTTGAACAATCAAAATCAAATGCACACATAATTATGCCTAAATGTCCATCTTGGCAGTTATGTCTTGAGTGAATAAGTTTGGGACGTGTGACAGTATTGGGTCCGTGCATTACTGTAGGTCTTTAAAGTGAAAGCAACCTAATATAGCCTATACCCATCAAACAACAACTGGAAAAAACAAACAGTAGCCTACTTAAACGTAAAGCACTGTTTGTATCTGTATCTTTTATGTTGTATTTAGTTGTCCTCCTATCATTTGTTTATTAGTTCTTATTTTATTAGGCTACTGACTGTTTACTTGATTAATTAATTATTTGAAAAATGTATAAGGCAATTGCTTATTGCTGTGATTTACTTTTCCCAGTCATATTTCCCACTCTATGTGATCATGTTATTAAAGCTACATAGTACACCACTGGACTAGCATTTTTTTTGTAAGACACCAAAATAAACAAGATTTGTGCATTTTGTTTGTTCTATTGTCGTGTATGACTCCATCTGTGTTTGATCATCGTTCTGAATCGGATCTGGATGTAGTCTTTGACAAAAACGTCATTTTCTCAGCTTTTTGTTCAAAATGTTGCTTTTTTTTATTAAACTAACCCATATTTAAGTGTTGATAAAAAAAGGAATGCATGACGCTATAAAACAGTTTTTTTTGTTTAAAAGCAGAGGGCAATAAAATATTCTATGGGCCATTACATTTTTGTGAAAATTATCAAAAACCCTGCCGGTGGCTGGCAACTTTTTTTAAAAACGCTGGCAGGGAAAGAGTTAATGAGTCATGGGTGTGTTTTGGGCATAACGTGCAATAAACCAGAGTCTCATCTCCCATTCAATTTAAAAGTCAGTTGCGCTTGCACCATGGCTGATTTGCTATTTACATGGCGGAATATAGACACCCTTAACCTGACGATTCAGTTTAAATACATGTGTGTATTGCTGAAACTAGCACAAAAAAAAACTAGCACTCGGGCTGAAACTAGCACTTGCATCGAGCCTGGCGCCGTATTGCGCCGGGTGTATGATAGGGCCCATGAAGTTCATTTAAGACGTTATTTAATTCATTTAAGACTGCTCTTATTAGAATGCTCGACAAAACGGGCAGTTTGGCTTAATTCTGCGTGCTATTGTTTGTTCAGGCGGGGGGGTTAATGGGGTTTAATGATGATGCAAAAAATGGCTGCTGAAACACTTCAAGACTTTAGATCATAAGACACTGAACAATGAACAAAACAAAATATCAGAAGTTCTGACAGAAACCCCCTGTAAGACATAGTGCTAAATTACTATTAGTCTGTTGGAAAATAATACATTCAAATAGCATGGTTGAAAAAAGTTGTTACCCACAACCACTGACATTTTCTACTCCGCTTGAGGTCAGAAACAAGAGAGTTGCAGTAAGATTGGTTCTGTTCCAGTTGACAGGAATAGACTGCTGAGCATTAAAAACACTCTATGTTTCAGCTAACACGAGGCAGAGGTTTTCCAGATTTTTTTTTCTTCCCTTTCTCTTCAAACAAAAAAAAAATTTCATAAGCCAAGCATAAAAAATATGTTGCATAGTACTGCAATATTATATGTGATGTATTAATAAAACTAACATATATTATATATATATATATATATATATTTTTTTTTTTTTTTTGCAAGGGATGCAATGGCGCTAACAATGCCAACTTCGCCAAAGTCATTGGGTTCAATACCCAGGGAATGCATAAGCTAATAAAAAAAATGTGTCCCTTGAATGCAACTTATGTCGCTTTGGATAAAAGTGTCTGACAAATGCATAAATGTAAATGATTTCTGGCCACATCACGGATATTAGCTAAAATACTAGCTGTACTCTAGCTCATTCAAAGAAAGTTTTCTCAGAACAAATATGCAAATTACATGCCAAAAAATAGCTTTTGTTGAATTTAGGCAGTTATTCCTGAACACCGTCTATTTCCTGCTGATCTGAGGCTTTGTAGGCAATAATGTAGCATATGGTAAGATACTGCAAAGCAGCTGGATTTTATCCTAATGATGTGCTGGAATTGAGTGAAGAATGAGAGATGGATGTATGAACCGCTCCTGCTGTTCAAATTCGATTAATGTGCACTTAATAATATTAATACGCAACCTATAAACACCTCTCTGTTCTAATTATATATGATGAAAATCTTATTAAAATCCATTAATAAACAGCATTTTTAAGCTAGCATATTTGATTAAGGTTTGAAGGCTGAAATGTGAAGTAGGGCAAAGCCACCTTGATGTGAGTACAGTCAAACCTCATTCCCCTCAGGGACCGAGGTGTGAGGAATGTCCCTCTGTCTCACTCACAGACAGTTCTGGGCTGTCTGCATGATCATGATATATCTGTCAGTTGTCTACAGAAATGGCTCAAAATTCCAGGCTAAATTCACTGCCACACATTCATTCCTTTAGTACTTTAAAACATACCCAAGCCACTGTTTCTTGATATTCTTGATATTAAACACAAAATTAGACTTCAAATAATGTATTCTTTTCCATGCAATTACAATGAATGGCCTTGAAAAGCCTCAAAAGGATGCAAGTACCCTAAAATTACTATAATATAAAAAAAGTCCACACAACAAACATGCGACCATAATACCACACTGAAGGGGAATATTATCAGAGTATAACATTATTTGTCTGTTCATCTCCCAAAGCTATTGTATTGTCACATGTGCTTCATTGTTATTACCCTTTTTATGATACGTTTATGGTGCCTTTTAATTTTACAGTCTTGGTTTTAAAAAAAAGTATCTTTTTTTTTATTTTGGGATGAAACATGACCCAGATATTTAGAAAAATATGTTTTAAAGTCCCAGTGAACCGGAAGTAGCAACTGATTTTATTTCAGTGCTGTGACGTACACTCACCTAAAGGATTATTAGGAACACCTGTTCAATTTCTCATTAATGCAATTATCTAATCAACCAATCACATGGCAGTTGCTTCAATGCATTTAGGGGTGTGGTCCTGGTCAAGACAATCTCCTGAACTCCAAACTGAATGTCAGAATGGGAAAGAAAGGTGATTTAAGCAATTTTGAGCGTGGCATGGTTGTTGGTGCCAGACGGGCCGGTCTGAGTATTTCACAATCTGCTCAGTTACTGGGATTTTCACACACAACCATTTCTAGAGCTTACAAAGACTGGTGTGAAAAGGAAAAAACATCCAGTATGCGGCAGTCCTGTGGGCGAAAATGCCTTGCTGATGCTAGAGGTCAGAGGAGAATGGGCCGACTGATTGAAGCTGATAGAAGAGCAACTTTGACTGAAATAACCACTCGTTACAACCGAGGTATGCAGCAAAGCATTTGTGAAGCCACAACACGCACAACCTTGAGGCGGATGGCCTACAACAGCAGAAGACCCCACCGGGTACCACTCATCTCCACTACAAATAGGAAAAAGAGGCTACAATTTGCACGAGCTCACCAAAATTGGACAGTTGAAGACTGGAAAAATGTTGCCTGGTCTGATGAGTCTCGATTTCTGTTGAGACCTTCAGATGGTAGAGTCAGAATTTGGCGTAAACAGAATGAGAATATGGATCCATCATGCCTTGTTACCACTGTGCAGGCTGGTGGTGGTGGTGTAATGGTGTGGGGGATGTTTTCTTGGCACACTTTAGGCCCCTTAGTGCCAATTGGGCATCGTTTAAATGCCACGGCCTACCTGAGCATTGTTTCTGGCCATGTCCATCCCTTTATGACCACCATGTACCCATCCTCGGATGGCTACTTCCAGCAGGATAATGCACCATGTCACAAAGCTCGAATCATTTCAAATTGGTTTCTTGAACATGACAATGAGTTCACTGTACTAAAATGGCCCCCACAGTCACCAGATCTCAACCCAGTAGAGCATCTTTGGGATGTGGTGGAACGGGAGCTTCGTGCCCTGGATGTGCATCCCACAAATCTCCATCAACTGCAAGATGCTATCCTATCAATATGGGCCAACATTTCTAAAGAATGCTTTCAGCACCTTGTTGAATCAATGCCACGTAGAATTAAGGCAGTTCTGAAGGCGAAAGGGGGTCAAACACAGTATTAGTATGGTGTTCCTAATAATCCTTCAGGTGAGTGTATATCCAAGTGAAATGGAATATTGAATAGAGGGCACTCAGGGCAGGGTTTTACTTCAGCGCTCCTCCTCTCCATCTCTCACTCATAGCAGACTAATGGTTGGAGGGGAGTGGTTAGGGATATTCAAACCCAAGCCGTCAAAATACTGACGTCATTGGAATAGGAACACCATTCCAGACCATAAGTAACTTTTCAGATTGTGATTAAAGATTACCGCGACAAACAATATTTTTCTGTGTATTAACTTGCACGGATTAATTGTTCACCCTAAGACCTGTAATGTGTGCTAACAAAGTAAATAGGGTCAATTTTGATTTCATGAGGACTTTAACTACACTCGAAGATTAAAAACAGGGCCCTATGTACTGCGTAGATATAAAAGAATTTTCCATATTTTTAACTGGTGTTTTACCTATATTTTGAATACATTGTATTGTGTTGTGTCTTGGGGTTAAAGGAAATGTCCATAAACTTACCTTTTTTCATTTTTTCCCCCACTGTTTTTTTCTTACAGTGTAGAGATAGTTAAATCATTTCACAAATTTTAATGGCCTCTCTCACCAGGTTTATATCCAAGTTACATATAGTTTGCATAATAATAACTGACATTTATTAATTCTGGACCAAAGGGTAAGATGTAAAAGATTTTTTTTTTTTAATTAAAAAAAAGGAAAACACTGACACTGTGTACTGTGTAAAAGAGAGATAAACAGAGATTAAAAATGAAAAAATGTTGGAAGTTTAAGCATTATTGAAAAATGTTGGAAGTTTAAGGGTTTGGTGTGTACGCCTTGCAGGGGAGGACCAACAGTGACAATAATGCTGTTTATAAGCACTGCCAAGCCATGGAGAGAAAGAGAGACAGGGAAATGACTGAAACAGGGAAAGAGAGGAGAAAAATGGGATTAAAATGGGAATGAGTGACTTGGAAAATTAAGGGAAGATGACGATCTAAAAGAATTCTCGATAAACTTGACTGAATATATTCATCTCAAATGAATATGGGTTGAAGAAGGACACAGAGAGGAGAAGACGTGAGCAAATGAAAAAGGGGTAGAGAGAGAGGGAGGGAAGAAAATGAGAACAAAGCGGTTAGTGTGAGATCTGCCTCTTAGGTCAGCCTCAACTCTCCAGCCTAAAGAGTGGGAGAGAGAGAGGTTTAATAAAGACCCAACACCCTAGCCAGCACAACAGGCCTTGTGTTTGACGGAGAGCTGTTAAATTCATTTAGGGAGAAAACTTTGTCCCAAATTCTGTCCGCAAATAAGAAAGGGGGTGAAAAAGGGACAGAAGGAGAGAGACAGAGAGAGTGACACGGCCACTTACTGACCAACACAAAAGCAGCCACAGCTTGGCAGCGACTGAATGCTGTCTCCTCGGCCTGCGGCTTCTATGTGATCTCACACACCAGTGAGAAACACTGTACAAAGACTCCAGATTGAGAACCGATTACGTAAAAACAGTTTTTACTTGATTTAATGGTTCTGGTTTTGAACAGAAATTCTGGTGCAAAGTAAATGCTCTGCTTTTTTGACAGTAACAGGTACCCAACGGGTGAACCGCTAATATTTGATGTAACGGGTGGAACAATATTTACGTTGTCATTTGCGGTGCGGGTCGGGAATCAACCGGCACAGGCAGACTGCGGGTCCAATAGCCAAGAATATTTCAGTACCCACTGATAGGCAGCTGCTTTTAAACGGTCCCGTGCTTATTTGTGTTCATGCTCTATAGTGTGGAGATCGTCAAAGGTTTCTAATTACAACCCGATTTGCAGAATTGAGCATTGTAGCCAATCTCGCTGCGATAGATTGACAGCTCCAGAATAGATTGACAGCTCCAGAATAGATTGACAGCTTCAGAATAGATTGACAGTTTCAGTCATTATAAAGGGATCCGTGTGTTCTGTTAAAGTGCCCATATTATGCTATTTTAAAGGCTCCTAATTTTATTTTGGAGGTCTCCTACAACAGGTTTACATGCATCAAAAGTAAAAAAACTGTTAATTTTCTCATAATATTCATTGCACATCACCACATTTTTCAATGATTCTCAAACGACTTGATGGATAAATCAGTCTCTCTAATCCCTCCTTTCCATGAGCCAACTCTGTTCTGATTGGCCAGGTGGCCCAGTCTGTAACGATTGGTCTACCGCATATAGCGGGTGTTTCGGAAACTAAACGTCTGTTACCATAACTGAACTTCAGCTCCGTCCAGAGGCTTCCTAAAGTTCAGCGATTGTACACACTGTAAAGACAGTAATGATGATGTTGATTTTACCATTTTAATCCGAGCAAGAGTCCGATGATGAAACAATGGAAGAACTAGTTATTTAACCCAAACCTCTATCGCAAGGACGACTTGAGCAGTACGTTTCTCAGTAATACACTACTCATTTTGAGATATATTATGAGATATTGCAACTGTAATTCCTCACCATCAGCATTGACAAATATGTCAATAAAAAAACGATATATTTCTAATTTATTGCAGTGCACATGCAGGAACTTTATCAATAACAGCAAATACATTAGCCCAGCACTAACGTGAATGACTGATGTAACAAACGTTTGTAAAACAAATCTTACTCCATCCTTTATCTTTACTCAAAGTAGTAAGAACGACAGACAGTTAGCCGGTTAGCTGGAACACAAAACTACGTATTTTGAACACCTGGTTGAAAATATATCCATCAATAATTATTCATACTTACAGGTTGTGATTCTGAGGGGCAAGCTGGTCCAAATAAGCTGGGTACTGACCCATCTTTCAAGAGCAAGCGTTTTGAATCCCACGTTGAACTCGAGATTTGAGAAGCAGTCGTCAGTAAAATGACGTTTGAGAGCTGGTCAAGTTGTTCGAGGGCGGACAACGTACAACATAGGAGGGCATCATATAAATGTCTTTTCTAGTGACGTAGAACCGTCACGCAGTAGGATTCGAAACAAAAACGACTCGTATATGGGGTTCAGAGTCGATTCTTTCTTTTGGGAGACAATAACTATTTATCGTCCACTTTCAACTTTACAACTTTGCAGAACGTTTACATTCACAAACAGCTATATTACACACTGCATGAAAGGGAATATTTGAAAAAACATAAAAAGGGCACTTTAAGTAGGCTACTGCGGGTGCAGGGCTCTGCCATTACAGTGCCTTTTTTTTTTTTAATTATGCTTCAAAACACTTTTCTTTTTTATCTAAAGATAAAACGATAAAACGATTTTTGCACACAGATTTTTTAAAGTAAATTTCACATATGGAATTACGTAAACTCTACTTAACTAAGTTAGGTAAAATTAACAAAGAAAATAAGTAACTTTAACTTGGCCAGTAAAAGTTTGTTGAGTAATTTCTACTTAGTTGAAGTTTACTTTGCAATACTTTTTACTCAAACAATATAACACTGAAACCACACTTTTAAAGTATGCTTTACTTAGAAACATCTAAGTAAATAATACAATAGATATTGTGTAGACACCATATCTACATAATAGAAGTAATGCAATACCCAAACAGATCTCAATACTTGGTACACAATACAAAATGACGGTAACATTCGATGGACTGTATTAGAGTATGATTTAGGGCTGTCAAATCGATTAATCGCGATTAATCGCATCCAGAATAAAATGCATGTGTTTACATAATATACTATGTGTGTGTACTGTGTATAATTATTATGTATAATAAATACACACATGCATGTATATATATACACTGATCAGGCATAACATTATGAATATTGTGTCGGTCCCTCTTTTGCTGCCAAAACAGCCCTGACCCATTAAAGCATGGACTCCACTAGACCCCTGAAGGTGTGCTCTGGTATCTGTCACCAAGATGTTAGCAGCAGATCCTTTAAGTCCTGTAAGTTTCAAGGTGGGGCCTCCATGGATCGGACTTTGTTCAGCACATCCCACAGATTCGATTGGATTGAGATCTGGGGAATTTGGAGGCCAAGTCAATACCTCAAACTCACTGTTGTGCTCCTCAAACCATTCCTGAACCATTTTTGCTTTGTGGCAGGGCGCATTATCCTGCTGAAAGAGGCCACAGCCACTAGGGAATACCGTTTCCATGAAAGGGTGTACATGGTCTGCAACAATGCTTAGGTAGGTGGTACGTGTCAAAGTAACATCCACATGGATGTCAGGACCCAAGGTTTCCCAGCATAACATTGCCCAAAGCATCACACTGTCTCTGCCGGCCTGCCTTCTTCCCATAGTGCATCCTGGTGACATGTGTTCCCCAGGTAAGTGACGCACATGTACCTGGCCATCCACGTGATCTTCCATTGCTCTGTGGTCCAGTTCTAATGCTCACGTGCCCACTGTTGGCGCTTTCGGCGGTGGACAGGGGTCTATGCAGCCCCATACGCAACAAACTGCGATGCACTGTGTATTCTGACACCTTTCTATCAGAACCAGCATTAACTAGCAATCTGAGCTACAGTAGCTCCTCTGTTTGATCGGACCACATGTGCCAGCCTTCGCTCCCCATGTGCATCAATGAGCCTTGGCCCATGACCCTGTCGCCAGTTCACCACTGTTCCTTCCTTGGACCACTTTTGATACATACTGACCACTGCAGATTGCATTTTCAAAATATCCCGCAAATACAGTTAAAAAAAGCCAGACCAACATGCCCTGCTAATAGTATCCAGCTGCAGAACCGCAGCACCAGCAGTTTCCAAACCGCAGCACCAGAACAGCAGCCACAGAATGGAAATGAGTGGCGGAGCTTATACAGTATTAATAGAGCTGCACTACCTATACACTTAATTTTCTGTTATTAGATATGAGCTATTTGGATTTTGATTTGATCGATATCTACAATATTTAATGACAATACTTTTAAATAAGTCACGTTTCAATTTGTACATGCATAATCATGATGTACAATGAGCATTATTTATTATTTGTGTTTAATGTTATAGGATACAAACACAATAGTTCATTGTTAGTTCAACGATGTACAACTTTTTATTTTTAAAAATCTATTAGTAAATGTGTAACTGTTTTAAAGTGTTTCCCATTTGACTGTATTATGTGATAATATTATATCCTTCATGTTTATGTTATTACGAATAGCACTTAAAGACATATGTGACATATTTCATGTCAAATATACTGTACTTAATCATATGAAATTCAAAATAAACATTCAATACAAAGACATGAACAAGTGAAATGAAGTTCTCTCCATATGAAAACCAATAAGACATTTAATTAATTAAATTAAATTAAAATAATAATTTAATGTATAAATAGCGCGAATATTTAAAAAAATGTATAGAACAAATAATCAACTTTAAACACAAAAACTGTTGACTTTTAAGCCCATTATATCATGGCATTTCTGCAGAAAGACCTCAGTCATCCATGAAATTAAACTATTAAGATTAATATTAATAATATCTTTACTTTGACAAATGCAAAAATAAAGCACTCACAATTTATATTCTTTAATAATAAAAATAATGCATACAGTAACTTCATCGCAAAGCCCATTTACAACACCCAATCCAAAAAGTAATCGAACTGACTACAGGAAAAATATTCTATAAAATAAATTATGACAATAAATTCAAGCTTCAATGATAAAATGAGAAAGACATGAACAGATTGAATATTTTTTAGCAGATAAACACTTAATACACAGATTATTTCACTCAGTCTTATTGGTTTTCATACTGAGGCTTTGCAAGTAAATGTTCATTTTGAATTTCATATGATTAAATAAAGTATATTTGACATTAAATAAATGTCCATACTCTGTGTCTTTAAGTACTATTTGTAACAACACATGAACATGAAAGAAATAATGAATTACCAGCAGCCATATCACCCTGTAGCCCAAGACTGGTTTCCCACTGAAGCTAAGCAGGGCTGAGCCTGGTCAGTACCTGGATAGGAGACCTCCTGGGAAAACTAGGTTGCATTATAAGTGTGTTCATTAATTATTAGGGGTGCAACGGATCGCAGTTGATCCGTTATCCGTACGGACCAGGCCCCACAGTTCAGCACGCGTGTGATTTGCGGATTATCTGCCAAGTTGTTTTTTCTTGCCAATTTACACATTCAAACAATTTTAAAAATGGAAGAAGAGGTGAAAATCGGGACTCACACGTTGTTATCAGTGCGCGCAGTCACACATACCCGAGCACACGCACGCAGAGAGAAAGGGAGAGAGAGGCGCGTTTCAGACTGCACCAAATTGATTCTTATTTTGCATTTACTTGTGCTTGAACGGACACATACACACAAATTGATGTCAAAATACCTGTCTCGGCAAGTATTCTTATAAGGTTATGTCATAAGTGAACAGTTGAGAAAGAAACCGGCTGCGCGTCAGTATATTCGGTCTGTGCATTCGGTCTTAAAGTGACAGCAGCTATTTGCAGCAGCTTCCTGCTGTTGTCTGTGTCATTAATGTATATATAGTAAAATAAAATACAGCTTTAACTTAATTTCTATAGTGAACAAATAGTGTTTTTTACATTTAGGCAGCTTGTAGGATAAGTGTGCTGTGTAAAGTGTGAGCACAAAGCAGCATCTAAAAAAAAAAACTAAAATGTTATGTGCACCCCTGTATATAACGGTGCCTGAACAATATTGTTTTGCACACAAATTTAAGCTCTCCAAAAAGTTACACACACACACACACGTGGATGAGTGTACATGGTGTAACTGTAGGGAGAGTGGGGTAAGTTGAGCCATTTTTTACTTGTGGTCCTCAAGATAAGAGAAAATAAGGCAGAAGTACAATTAACGTATCTAAAGTAATTTGAGGATGTTTCCTATCATTATAAATGATCAGAATACATCTATGACAAAAGGTTCTAAAAATATGGCTTCTTATAAAAAAAGTGTTCATGTGGCTCAATTTACCCCAGGTTAGGGGTAAGTTGCACCATCTGGGTGTAAACGGACCATCTAATTGAATCTGAATCAAACCCATGTGAGATTATAAAGATAATTTACCTCTTTTAAAAACACCTTCAATAATCAAATTCCTTTTACAAATTTCTTTTCTTAAAACTTAAACAAAATAAAACCAACCAGATGAAGTTGAAATTTCTTTAATTGTTTGCATTTCTAAAAAAAAAATTTGTAGAACACCAAAGTTGTAACCTTTCCAAAAACAAACTAAACCGAGAGTTTGTTGAGTAAAATTAAATTAAAATAAAATAAAACTAAATTAGAATGAATGAATAATTGTCACTGAAACTAATAAACATTTTAGTCAAAAGGTTCTTGGCATGGTAGTTTTTCTGCAATGTCGAACATGTTAGGCTATTAGGGAATACAGATGGAAAGATATATATGGTTAAGCATCTTCTGGTTCTTACCAGAGAAGGATTTGGTGTACTTTTACATTGTTCCTATCAAATAAAATGTTTAAAGAAAATTATAAACTAAACCAGTTGTGTAACATTGCATTGTTATTATATCAGTTTATACTTCAGAGATTTAACTTAACTACAGTGCCTTATGGTGGGGTACATTAAAATGCTGGCTTAATTTACCCCACAGCATCTGGCTCACTTTGCCCCATAGCTGCCATTTTGGACAAAATTAGCTAGCTTACCAATTCAGGCTAATATTTAGATGAATGATTTGCATGGTTTTATACATTGCTAAATCACCAATATAGATCATACATATTTTAGACCTGGACAAATTTGCTTTGCTGTAACAGCCATTACATATGTTATGCTAAAATTTTACTTTGATTTTTACTTGGGTGCCTTTCACTCCTTCCATGTGTTTCTCCTTTTCACAGTCTGGCAGAAATTATGGGTGGTTCCAAAACATATGGTCACATGACAATAAAAGTATACAGTTGCCAAGTTAAGGGGGTGGGTCAACTTACAAACTGGCTCATCTTACCCCACTCTCCCCTACACCCCAATATGTACTAATAAATTAAAATTACACTTGAAACAGTCACATTTGCAGAAACCACATACCTTGTGCTCAAAATTAGCCTAAAATCGAAATAATATGACTTTTTTGTAATTAATCGTGATTGAACGCACCTAACATTCAAGATTTTTTAATATATTTTTATATTGTAATACTATCACATTGAATCTCCAAAAATAATGTAGAAACAACATAAAGTCATGAATTGAGAAATCAAATTTTCCTTGATCTTTTGACATGTAAGAGGTCATTGTATTATAAAAACATCCTTTAAGTTTCAAAATTCAGCACTTCAGAACTTCCTCGTTAGTCCAAAAACAGCTTTTATTGAAACCAAGCTATTTCGCTTTTTTGAAACCACAGAACATATGGCACAAGGGGAATGAGCGATAGCTACAGTGAGCTACAGTCAGAAAATGACACAAAATGACTTTCTCTCCTGGCAAATCTTTCTCTCATTCATTCTTTTTTTTTTCTTCTTTTTTTTCACACTCACTTAACATCTTTTTCTGGTTTATTTTTTAAAAAACACTTTACTCATAAAAAAAAACTACAGGAGATTGAGCTTGGTTCTCACAAAGAGCATCATCATTTGTTTCAGCTGTAATAAACTGTTTCTCTGTGGGTTTCTTCTATTTATTAGATTCACTAGAAATCTACCCTCACTTTCTTCTATTCATAGGTTAGCTATTTTTACTCTTATCACTTACAGGAGGGGGTTGATCATGTTTTCACATTCCCTGCATCTGAAAGACTCACACCTTTCTCTCAGATGCATAATGGGGGCGCATGTTCACGCTTTTAGGCGTTCGCACAGAAACAGGAAGCTCATAATTACTTAATGCTTAATGATATATTTATAATTATATATCATTGAAAAATATTAGTTGTCTAAATATTAATGTTTAAGTTGCATGAATAAAAAAATTTAGCTTTAGTCAGGATGTATCAGGACAGATACTAAGTATTTTATATTCCTTATGCAATGTGATCACATGTCTACCTCCAAATGTAGTCTGAGTTGTTGAATCACAAAACATCTTGGACCCCATTTTTACATTTCTATTAAGTGCTTAACACTTGTGATCAGATGACCTCTCCAAAATAGATATTAATAATAGATGTAAACAGGGTAATATTATGTAAATCTTGAACCTTTGTGGAAAAAGAAGTGTGCATAATTGTACTGAATGCGCTGCACAGTAAAAAACGTTGTTTTTTTGTTTTTTTTTATTGGATCAATATGTTGGGTTATTTTCAACATTGTTAAGTGAGTGTATTAAATCTTAAAAGTATATTTTAAAAAGAAACTTTGCAGATAATATAACATTAAAGAACTAAAAAGCCATTTAAGTGTACTTAAAGAGAGTACACTTTCATGGCACACCTTTTTAAAAAGTGCATTTTGTAACAATATCAAATTATCAAATGTCATGCTTTAAAGAAGTATTCTGATTATCATTTATGATTTTAACTGTAGTGTGTTATTCAATATCACATTTAAAGTTGATATATTTTAAATGTACTAAATAACAACTTCATCATTACAAAAGTGCTATTACAAAAAAAAGTTTCAAAATAAATAGTTTCAATAGAAATGACATTAAAGTATATTTTAGTTTAACATAAATGCTTGTCACTACATTTGGTTACCATATTTCAAAAGCAATAAATATACATTATGCAATTACATATAGAGGTGTACTTAAGTCCCATTTAAGTGGGTCAAAAAAGCAGACTAAAATTTATAATAAAATATAAATAATACATTTTAATTTCAACATGCAATTAAGTGTATGGAAATATTACAGTCAGTTAGCACTAAAGTATATTCTTTTATTCTTTTAGCACTTAAGTATATTCTAAGTATATGTTTTTTCATAATAAGTATGCTAAAGTATACTTTTTCACAAGATTATATGTTATGGTGTTATTGGTGAGACTGAGCTTATTTTAGGCCAGCTGGGCTGATCAGACACATGTCTGAGGTATGTTTGTTACCTCAGCCATTGATGTCAGGTCAGCATTTGTCCTGGATAAATGTCACACCTAATCAAAGAAAGGAAGCCCTTAGGAAATAATAGACGCCAAGACAAACCAACTGACAGTCTGGATTATGTTATATTCTATTCAACTCATTCAGTCTGTGCCAGTCTGCAGCCTCTAAAAGCGTACCAACAGTAACAGTAGTGACCGAGACTTCTACAAGAACCAACACATAACAGACTGAATTATTTAATGTATGTAGTTCATTCATTCACACCAGTCCCCAGGCGACCATTTTAAGTGAACCAGACCAAACTCATTCACTTTAATGAACATGAAAATAAAACAAAAGCCAAAAAACACATAACATAAAATACAAACACAAAACACAGTTCATTTAAATACAGATTAATCAAATGCTTTTTTAAAGTATACCTTTATGGCCCTATTTTAAAGATCTGAGCGCATGGCGCAGGTGCACTTGGGGTGTGTCCCAATTTATTTTTGCTAGTTTTGCTAAAAACGGTCTGCGCACCAGGCGCATGGTCAAAAAGGGTTGTACCCAGTCTCTTAATATGTCATGGGTGTGTTTTGGGCTTAACGTGCAATAAACCAGTCAGAGTCTCATCTCCCATTCCCATTCCCATTTGCGCTTGCACCATGGCGGATTCGCTATTTACATTTGCGAGCGGAAAGACTGAACGCTTCTCCAGAGAGGAATCATTTTATTTTTAATATTTATTTTAAAAATGTGTGTGTTGTACGCACGTTGTGCTCCCGCCTATAGGCGCATATTACTAATGCGGCCTTTAAATAACACAAAAAATACTGCGCTATTGACTTTAGACCAGGTTTTTGTTGGTCAATGGCGCAGTCGTTTTCAGTTGCCTCAAAATAGCAATGCACCAACAATGCGCCTGAACACACCTCGTTTTCAGAAAAGCACGCCCATGGGCGAACAGATGGGTGCAAGTGCATTTGCTACAACGGACGTGAAATTTGGATGTGAAAATGATAACTGCGTCAGGCTGAAACTAGCAAAAAAAACATGCGTCGCACCAGCCGCCGCATTGCGCCGGGTGTATGATAGGGACCTAAATGTGCATAAATATTCTCCTACCTGAAAACATGGTCAGTGTTTCTTGTTAAATATTAGTGTCTACTTAATATACAAAATATGAAAATCTTTCCCTCCATCATAACTCTCAAATCTCATTCATAATTAAAATGTACCAGGGGTGTTTGGTGTCGATGCAAATTACAGCAGAAGATTTTCTGTAAATCATTTAAATTTTGATCTGTTCTTCACATAAAGCTATCATGTGTCTCCATAAGACCTGCAATATAGAGTGCACAATTTCACAATGGTCTACTTTTATAATACTGTTATGTATCATAAAGGATTTTTTTTTCCTTTTTTAGAGCTTGATAGAACCTAGACTAGTGGTACTTCTCAACATTTTTGATCCGAAGACCTCCTGTTAATGTCCAGCACAACATTTTGGCCTCCAATAGGCTATTACAGATATTTCTGCTGTAATTGGCAAAGTTGCTTTTTTATCAACAGAAACTGGAAGTATTGATATATTAAAGAAATTAAAGAAATTAATTCATTTTGTGATTCCAGTTTCAAGTACTGTGTGCTCTTCATTATTAACAGTGGTTATTAAAGGCCCACTGAAGTGCCTTGAAATGCACAACATTATTAAATGTGTTGACGTAATTTCCACTGAAACAGGAAGACAGGGAGGGACATATCGAACAGCCCCTCCCCTTTTTTAAAACAGCCAATAGCGTTTATCTTATATCACAGATCGACCAGAGCCGTTGGGCTCAGTAAAGCTGCAGTTTCATCCTAATCTCCTCCATATTGCTTTAAAATACAGCATTCTGTGCAGAATTCAAATGGGTCCAATACGTTTTCTGGTCTGCGCCGACTTGCGCATATGATCCACTCTGCGCTATCGTGTCTCTGGACACTAACGTGAAACCAGACTTCATTCGCCCCAATGGAAAGCATATGTACAGTGTCTGAATTGTTCCCTATCCCCTATATAGTGCACTGTGTGCCATTCACCATGTAGATAATAGTAAATGTGTGAACAAGTGACCGATTTTAGTGACGCAGCTTCAGCTATTTATAATGTAGGGGGTGGGATGCTTTAGATTCTAGAAAGCATTTGATTGGACAGAAAATCTGATGAGAAGCTTAAGTGCAGGGTCAAAATCATTGATCCATAATGGTGGAAGTGAGAGACTGTAAGTTTTGAATGCTTATATCTTCTAAAAGCGAACTTCTAAAAGCACACTAGCTTATAGATAACAGTAAGGCTAACATATTCATACTAAAAGCCAAAAAACTTCCATTTTGATTTCATGGGGACTTTAAGATAAAAAAAGAAACATGATTTCAGTTTACACCTTAGTGTTTTGTAGCATTTTAAATAATATATATAATAACAATAACAATTATTAAATAACAATTAATATAATATAAATTCAACTGAATGGGCAGCTTAGATGTTCTGCAAAATATCTTATTTTGCATTCTGTGGAAGAAAGAACTTTATACTGGTTTGGAATCTTATGCAGGTGAGTAAATGATGACAGAATTTTAATTTGTGGTGAAATATTCCTTTGTATAAACTCACCTTAATGGGCGAAACGCTGAATTTAATTTTCCGGCTCGGGGGCGGATCCTCCTCCGTAGGTAATCCAGGAATCTCAGAGCAGCTTGACTCTGGCTCATATACATCATCTTCATCCTCCTCATCCTCAAGCTGGCTACCACCAGAGTCTTCTCCTACTGCGCTGTAGGCACTGATATCCACCAAATCAGCAGTAGAGTAATCCTCCTTCAGAGTACCATCATCATCCTCCTTCTTACTGACCCCCACTGATGGACGAGCATGTCCATCTTCACCCTTCCTTCCAGTGCTGGTGATGCCAGACTCCATGTCTCTCTCAAGAGCCTCTCCATTAGAAGTAACTCCCCCATTTCCCAAACTATGGACATCAGCAGAAATAAGAGTACCTTTTGCCTCTGTGGCATTGGCCTGTCCTTGCTTACACTTATCTAGAGTCTTGGAATCATTGGCACTAGATTCATCCTTCTCCCCTGTCTTTTTTTCTTCCAAGGACTCCTTATCCAAAGCTGAGAGACTGTCCTGAAGCTCAGATGCTCCATTAAGGCTGCTAAACCTCCCATCTTGTTCCTCTTGATGCTGGTTAATCCCATCCTCCTTGTTTGCCCCCGAAGGAAAGGCGCGTACCCGTTTGGTGATGATTTTGGAGTTGAGCGCACCGACCCGGCCGGAGACCCCGCGCAGAGGCAGAGGCAGCGGGGGCGTGTTGGACAGCCGGTGCAGGTTGTTCCGCAGCTCAGCGGCCCGCTCGAACACGGCGCTGAGCTGGCTGACGGTGGGCGACACGGCCTCGACGGTCCCGCCGATCGCGTCCAGGCTATCCAACGATTCCGTGCTGCCGTTAAAGCGCGCGACCACGTCCAAACGCGACGCATCTTGAAAGCCCGCGGCGCGTTCTTTCTTCAGTAATACGCGATTAGAAGCCGCCTGCTTCTCCTGATGCTGCTGCTGTTCAAAGATCTTCCTCGTCTCCTGTAGCTTGGAGTACCTGGGCGACGCGTCCGTTTTGCTATCGAAGCGGTTGACGCGCTCAGAGACGCTGGATCCCAGTTTAAGCAGCGCGCTGTGATCCACGTTCTCGTTCAAGCTGCCAGCTCGCGGTAGCGTAAGACGCACCGCTTTGCTGTCGCCGTCGCCGTCGCCGTTCGCCTTTTGCGGGTCTTCAGCCTCAGTGGGTGAGGATGCGCCCATCTGCATGAACATGTTCTTGATGCGGTGCACGTTCGACCCGTACGTGCGACCTCGGCTGGTGGGCTTCGGCTTGCCATCCTGAGCGTCGCCGTTATTTAAGATATCATTCGCTGGCTTCAGCGCTTGAATACCCGCCGCCTCGTACGCGTTGCGGTGAGGAGAGGCGCTGCGGAGCGCTGTGGTGCTCGCTGGCTTAGAGGAGGATGAGGATTCGGTCTTCATCATGGTCTGTTAGGCTTCTCCGAGGCGATGCGATAACAGCATCTCTGAGTTGTTGGCCCAGACGTTTTTGTCAGGACAAAACTGTCGTTGATGAACAATAATTTGCCCTGGAATATGATGAAGAGAAACGGGGAATTAATGTCCATGAAGGAGTGTAGAGTGTCCGTCAGCGGCATGGCACAACCGCACCATCTTCCCGTCTGCGAGAGAAAAAAACGCTGATTAATGTGTAAATCACACATGCATTCGTGAAAGACTAAAAGAGAAACTAGAACAGCGATGCGCCCTGGATTTTCACGACAGATTGTGCATTTATAATCCGGATCGTTTTGATCTCTTGATTTAGTCAGCTGCAGATTTCTGCCTTTCCCACTGGTGCTGCAGCAGCGCAGCAGAGATACAGGGTCATAGAGCGCGTCTGATTTTACACCCTCTCAGCTCATAGATTTTTAAAGGGTCACACATTTACTTCCTCATACCAGGGCTCCATAAAATATAGCCTAGAGCTGAGACCCAACAATACGTTTTCGGTTGTCAATTTTAGTGTTTAGTGCGTAAGATACAAAATAGGCCTACACATTTTTAAAATGATATATTATATTATATTATATTATGTAAAGGATAATGTACATCCAGCCGGTTGTTATCGCAGAATAAACCCAGACAGGGTGATCAGGATCAGGAGGTGCAGTCATACCACTTTTATTGCACGTTATTTCACCACATAAATAATTATGGGGGTAAGAGTATGGAAGCTTGTTTACGCCACAGAATAAAACATTTTAAAAGATAAAAGACTTTTTATCTCACAATTGTGAGCTTACATCTGAGCTTACAATTGCAAGTTATAAAGTCAGAATTGCAAGATATAAAGTCAGAATTGTGAGATAGCCTAGAAACTTGTGAAATTATATTATAGCAGCCATAATACCCTGTAGCCCAAGACTGGTTTCCCACTAAAGCTAAGCAGTGTTGAGCTTGTTCAGTATCTGGATAGGAGACCTCCTGGGAAAACTAGGCTGCTGATGGTAGTATTAGTGAGGCCAGCAGGGGGTGCTCCCCCTGTGGTCTGTGTGGGTCCTAACGCCCCAGTATAGTGATGGGGACACTATACTGCCAAAAAAAAGCAACATTTTTCAGATGAGATGTTAAATCAAGGCCCTGACATCCTGGCCAAATTTGCCCATTGGCCTCTGTCCATCATCATGGCCTCCTAATAATCCCCATATATACTGACTGGCTTCATCACTCTGTCAACTCTTCACCAATCAGCTGGTGTGTGGTGGGCGTTCTGGCGCAATATGGCTGCCGTTGCATCATCCAGGTCCACATTGGTGGTGGTTGAGGATATTCCCCCCTTCTATGTAAAGTGCTTTGAGTGCAGAGAAAAGCGCTATATAAATGTGACAAATTATTATTATATTTTATACTACGGGGCTGTTAAATGCTTGAATCTGATTGGTTGGCGAACGTTCTAAGTTGTGTAGTTATTTTTTTATTAACGCACGGCTAATGTAGTTCAAGGCAGGTCTTGACTGCATTACAGTTCCATATCACTTCGCCAAATGATTTCAGTTATTTCAAATGTATTTACAGCCGACAACAGCAAAAGAACCAAAACCCACAATGACACTGAACAAGCAAATAAATATAGTAAACATGTACATGTACAGAAGCACATACTCTCTCCCACTCTCTAACTCAAATGCACACACACAGTGTGTACAGTGCGGATACTCGCACAAACATGTTGTCAGTCCGGCCCTGACGATTTTGTCAGTAAAATAGTTTAGCAACTCAAAATCTACATGACATTTCTCACTAGCGAGGTAATAAAGACCCTGTTCTTACAGTTTCGTATTAGTAGACGCTGCTGCCGAACACTGTTGAAAGAGACGCTCTCTCTCTCTCTCTCTCTCTCTCTCTCTCACTAATAACTGCATTATTCTGCTATCAGTGGCTCGAACCACCGTTACTAGCTCTAAAATGACGTTTTGGAATTATCCTTTAAGTCCTGTAAATGGTGGGGCCTCCATGGATCGGACTTGTTTGTTCAGCACATCCCACAGATGCTTGATTTGATTGAGATCTGGGTAATTTGGAGGTCAAGTCAACACCTCAAACTCGTTGTTGTGCTCCTCAAACCATTCCTGAACCATTTTTGTTTGTGGCAGGGCGCATTATCCTGCTGAAAGAGGCCACAGCCACCACAGCATCCTGACTGGTCTACGGCTATGCAGCCCCATACTCAACAAACTGCAATGCACTGTGTATTCTGACACCTTTCTATCAGAACCAGCATTAACTTCTTGAGAAATTTGAGCTACAGTAGCTCGTCTGTTTGATTGGACCACACGGGCCTCCCCACGTGCATCATTGAGCCGGTTCACCACTGTTCCTTCCTTGGACCACTTTTGATAGATACTGACCACTGCAGACCGGGAACACCCCACAAGTTGCAGTTTTGGAGATGCTCTGACCTAGTCGTCTAGCCATCACAATTTGGCCCTTGTCAAACTCGCACAAATCCTTACACCTGCCCATTTTTCCTGCTTCTAACACATCAACTTTGAGGACAAAATGTTCACTTGCTGCCTAATATATCCCACCCACTAACAGGTGCCGTGATGAAGAGCTAATCAGTGTTATTCACTTCACCTGTCATAATGTTATGCCTGATCGGTGTATATATATATATTTAAAGTAAGTTATACCTATAGGCTAAAATAAATTAAAATAACAAATAACAAAGGTTTCTCTTTTTTGTAGGTAAAAAACTTGTTGAATATGTTGATAGATTAAAACACCATGGCCTGGTTTCACAGACAGGGTTTATAGATTAAACCAGGATTAGGCCTTAGTTAGAACATTTAAGTAGTTTTTATAAACATGCCTTAGAGAAACACATTACTGATGTGCATCTTGAGACAAAAGAATGGCACTGACATATTTTATGATATGTCAGTGCAAGTTGCTTTCAGTTAAAACAGCTCAAACATGTGAAACCAGAAGTAAATGTTCAATTGTTTTGTCAGATTATTATTTTTTTATTCATTTTTGTAATGCAATCACTGAGTCAAAACCATAAAGTGTGTGCAAAATAACTGTTTGAAACCATATGAAAATGGCCACAGCTGTGACTGTGACTGTCTGCTGAAAACAAAGGAAGATATTTGGAAGAATGTTTGTAACCAAGCAGATCTCGGCAGCCATTGACTACCATAGTAGGGGTGGGGTGGCGTGGATGGCAACTATGGTAGTCAATGGCTGCCGAGATCTGCTTGGTTACAAACATTCTTCCAAATATCTTCCTTTGTTTTCAGCAGACAGACACAGTCACAGCTGTGGCCAAATGAATTAAAAAATAAAAATAATTTCCTTTGTGTTCAGTAGAACATAGACATTTATACAGGTTTGGAACAACTTGAGGGTGAGTAAATGATGACAGAATTTTTATTGTTGGGTGAAATATCCCTTTAAGCCACATCTACCATGCAAGAAATGTATACAAGAAAGGCAAGGGTTGAAGAATCAGCTACGGGAAACAGGTAGTAGAGTATAGTAGAATGTGAAAATAATGACCATGGACGGAAATATTTGTTTAATTTGTTAAGGAGGACTGGACTGGAAGGACGAATTGAATTAATAAAAATATTAAGTTAAAAAGAGACAGCAGGTGGCAGTAATGCGACATTATGAATGCCAACTGCCGTAAAACGAAACCATCCGATGCACAAGGTGGCAGTATAACAACATCTGCTGATTCATCTGCCACCGAAAACAAAACGGAGAGGAAAATTACACCAACAGGCTCTCACACGTGGAAACTGCTGTGATAACTACAACCAAAGGTATGAGAATATATTTAACACATAGACTGGATCAAAACATTTGATCTGTTATGCGAATAACTTTTCCATGTGTCACTTATAACCTGATCGTATGCAAAGAAGGTATAGCAGCCCAAAAGAATTATCATAACATAATTCTCGTCTCTATTTTGTTGTTGTTATAGTAGTGTCATTATAAGGTACGTTTTGTGGCTAAATAATCTCATGAAGCCTGTCATCATGTCTGTTGTCTAAGTCATATTTCACCGAAGTCAAAATATATGAAAATGTTTTCAGTTCGGATTATACGTTATTGTACTACAGTAATGAAAATCCAGTGGTAATCGCAATGAAAATTTAACTAAAAGGAAAACTTTGGATATATTTCAGTTTGATTATCATGAAATATCACGATGCAAAAAAAAATAAAAAAATAATTTGTTTTATTTTTGATGTGAAATATGGCCTTTTATGAAATATACAACATTGAGATTCATCCACTGAAACTGTGGAATGCTTTGTGTAAAACAGAAGTTCTTTTATTTTATTTTTATTATTATTATTTTTTATTAAACATTTACTTGCAGAATACAAAAGTGAAAAGCCATAAGCCAGAAGAAAGAGCCAGGGGTTCAGGGATGGACAAACATAACATTACATCACATTTGAATTCAGAGAAATGGAGGAGAAAAAATAAATAAATAAATAATAATAATAATAAAATAAAATAAATATATATATAATACTAAATAAATAAATGAATGAGGAAATATCAATTAAACAGATCACATAAACATAACAATCCTCCCCACAAAACATAAAATACTAATATTAAATAAAATTATACAAAAACTAAAGGTAGATAAGGATTGTTGTGAAAGTGAGAAAAATTGGGTGTAACTTTCATAGTTTTACATTTGTGGATAAAATATTAAGTTCTTTTTTTTATCACGTCTCTAGATGTCATCATTGGCACATCAGTTGAAGCGGCTGGCTTTGCCGCAGAATGACTCAAATCTGCTCACCCGGAGAGAGGTGGCCTCTGTGCTCTTTGACCTTAAAGATGCTGCTGCCATGGACCGCAGCACCTTCTATGCACTGGGTGAGTTGCTTGTCCTACCAGAGATTTTTCTTGTTTTTCCTCCAAGACACGCTTCTCTTTTAAACTTGTGTGCTATGTTCATTGATGTGCAGTTACTGAATATGATACATTTATATTAGAGATGCACTGATGTATGGGCCAATAATCGGTATCGGCCGATAAAAGCAATTATTTGCGCTATTGGCCATTGACCGATTGTTTAAAAACAGCTGATGATAGGGCTGATTATATCCTGTCAAACAAAAGGGGGTCGGAAAAACATGTTCAGACTGCAAATAAAAGTTTTGCTTCAAATAAAAGTTTGAAATGTTGTGATTCACCTTGTAGCTGGTTGGTTTCGTTTATAATGCTTTAACAAATAAATTCTTTTTAAATCCCTATGGGAAAAATTAATGGAAAAAATACTTCCATATTGCTAAGTGTAGTTCTTTACATAAAATTTAGCTATTAAACACAAAGTTGACACTTTTATGAGTTATGGCTTGTACAGAATCATAAATCATTATTATCAGAGCTCATTGTAGGCCAGTTTAAATTATTGTTAAAATCTCTATGGATAAAGAATATGAGTAATTTTTCTAGTATGCACATACTATTAAAAAAATGTTTTTTTTTTTGTTTTTTTTAAATACCATGTTGAGCTGCTCATGGTTTAGGGTCATCATGCAGTCATCATTAGCTTTTACAAACTGATGTATTGTAATCAGGGTAGCACTTTATTTTACAGTCCTGTTCTGCTTGTACTTACTATGCACTTATTATAGTAATTACAATAAATGTGTAATAACTAGGTACTAACCATGAAACTACCTATAAACCTAACCTTAAACCCTTCCTAAGTACTTTCTTGGGGTTAGTACACTCACTGTAAACTGGGGGGGAGGAGCGTTCAATCGTTCGTGCCTGTGGTTGCCCGATTTCAATCATTTAAATCCCCCAATCAGAGCTTTTTTGTTAAAAGAACACGTATCCGGTGTTTTACTTAAACTTTGCAATCTGGTAACCATGCGCACACAATCTCTCTTGCGCGGATGATCTGAAAACACCAATAAACAAGTAAGCTGCATTTCTGCAATTTCCACTTGAGATTTTCTGCTTAAATTAAAGCAAATTAAATTAAATTAAATTCAGTCGGTCTGTGTTCTATCACGACTCACAAGCCGCTTGTGCTGTTTGTGCGACTAAATCTGCCATCAAACCTTCTGTAATAAATCCAAACATGGATCCCTTGACTATTTGCGGTTTGTGTTTGCTAAATAAATGCACTCACACAACCTCTTGTGTGACAATAGAAAGTCTTTTCTACTGTTGTTTTAATAGAAAATTCCACATTACTTTAATGTTTTCATTAGTCTTATATGATAAATAGCCTTTAATAAATCATTAAACTAGGTAAAATAAACCATGTGTAAGGGACGACATTCTCTTGATTTGTGCTTGTAGGTGAAAGTGCAACAATTCTAATGAAATGTAAAAATACATTTCTCAAGTGACAACAATCGTTGATTTATAATTTTGAGCAAAATAATTGGGATTATCAATGCAGCATGACGAAAATAAAGTTTTCATTGACAAAAAATTGACAAAAATGCTCAGACATTTAGTCGACTAAAACTTGACTAAACTAAAACAGGATAAGGTTGACTAAATCTGATAACTAAAAAGCACATTTGACACTGCACTAAGACTGCGACTAAATAAAAAAAATAGCTGACAAAATTAACACTAGGGATGCACCGATACCATTTTTTCAGAACCAATTCGTTACCAAAAATTCTGATTATTGGCCGATACCAGTGCAGTTTTGTTTAAAAATTCTATGTAGAATTTCTATACCTCAGTGTGTTGAACTGATAATCACTCTTTTTTTATGTTAAACACAATCTACTAAATACAGACAACTTCATTATAAAGAAAAACAACTAATAAAAAAAAATATATAAATCACAATCTGTGACAAAAATACTACTATAAACTAGATGGTGGATACACTACATTAGTGGATAATTCAGCAGCAAAAGTTACTCTAGAAAAATCATGAGTGCACAATAATTGTATAAAATCTAAACATTTTGTGAAAAAAAAAAAAAATTTAGTGGGGAACAAATAAAAATTAGTAAGTATAGCACTAAATCTGATAAAATGTTACACATTGTTGTAAAATACATTTGTGAAAAACAAGTAAATATATTTATAGAAATAGGGCCTATATACTAAGAAATTAAAAGACATTTATTTTAAATGTATAGCGCAGCTTTTTAATGAGGCAGCAACATATTATAGATGGGGCAGAACAAGAAAGGCTATTAATAATCTTCCATTGCGCAAAAGTATTATAATACGAAAGGCTCCAATACAGAGCGGCACAAAGCGCGTATGCGCATCCCGTGCGCAGGATGATGCGCTTGAAGCAACACAGAATCACAGCGCGCAACGCTCTGTCTGCATTGAAAAGTTCAAAACACAAAGGGAAGATGTAGCGATGCGTAGTGTATCTATCTATGCAATATTTTATTGAGCCTTTTCTTATAACAGTTTAACATTTCATCTTAACGTTGACTCGTATCCGAACGTGACTCAGTTTGAAAGCTGAATGGAGAATGACAGCCGCAGCGGATGGATGCATTTACGTGAACTTGTATTTAATGACTTAAATATTCATCTGTACCTCACATTAAACTATGGAATGGCTTCAGAACACTTATAATATAGTGCACAAAGAAGCGTTGATGATGCTTTATTATGTTTTTGTGCCTTTTGTCGGGAACTGGGGCTTAACAATAGCACAGAATATTATATGCACAGTATTTGGATCTGTGCTGTCTGACCGATCCGGCAAATAATGGCGGTATTGGAGCCGATACCAATACTGAATATCGGATCGGTGCATCCCTAATTAACATTTTTGTAAGAGTTAATCATACTGAGTCAATCGTACTGTAAAATAAAGTGAAACCGAATCACTCACCTGTATATAATTATTGCATCAAGCAGTAAAACTCACCATGTCTAATTTCTGCTGTTATTGATCATTCTGAATAGGCTGCACAGGACTTGAGGAGCTGATGGGTATTGATCCAGCATTCAGTGAATTTCAGGAGACTCTGTTTAGTCAAGCCTCTCTGACTTTAGAGCGCAGCATTCAATCCAAAGAAGTCAACAAGAAACTGGACAAGAGCATCTCACTCTTTCTTACTCAACTGTCACCTTACTTTCTGCTCAAGCCTGCTCTGAAATGCATTGAATGGCTAATACACAGGTAACCTTCAGTAGATTTGCCATTGTCACACTTATGGTGTTTGAGTCTCACTTTTTGATTCAACAGTTTGCAGTCTATTGTTTTACAGACAGCAAACCTGTGCTGTTTTAGGGATTTTTTATTTATTTAAAGTGCTTGTAATTTATTGGATTTCAAACTTTGTCCTATCCCTGCTGAATATGCAGAGACGGCTGTAAGTAAACCATTTGTAGACTGACTTCCTGAAAACCACTGGTTTGGTCATCATTTTTGCAATTTAGTTTTGAGAACTAGTATATATTGTAGGATGGAAAAATCTTGACTTGTCACTTCACTTAACTTGATTTTTAGATTCCACATTCAGCTGTACAACCAGGACAGCCTGATTGCTTGTGTTTTACCATATCATGAGACTAAAGTGTTTGTACGAGTGATCCAGCTTTTAAAGATAGAGGATCCAACCCACAAATGGCACTGGCTGCATGGAATTCAGGTAAACTATAAAATTATGTGTCATATTAGATTAGATTAGATTCAACTTTATTGTCATTACACAAGTACAGGTACAAGGCAACGAAATGCAGTTATAATTGACATGTATGTAGTCTGTGTAAAGAAAGATATCTTCATTTGTGATTGTCTCTTCTAACTGCTCTGTGCATTATCTATAGAAACCCGGTGTTCCCCTGGCCCGAGGAACTCTGCTCACACACTGCTATAAGGATTTAGGCTTCATGGATTTCATTTGTTCTATGGTCACAAATTCAGTAAAGGTAAGAAACATGGGCTGGGTGCTATGCTAGTTAAAGTCTGCCAATCCAGTAATGTTGCACTGGTTAATCCTTTGAATCATATTGTAGGCATACTCTGGATTACTCCGGGATGGGAACTGTCCGCAGCTGCGTGTCATTTTCTCTTTCTATGCATCTACCATCGTTTCTGCACTTGATGCAGTAGAGAAGATAACAAACTCTGTTATTGCCAAGCTGCTTCCATTTGTGCAACTGGTAAGGCAATAAGGTAACACTTCATTTTACAGTGTCATTGTTACATGTTACATGTACTTACTATAGTAATAACAGTAAATTATGCATAATTACATGCATCTAACCCTTAACTACACACTAATCTTCCCTAACCCTATAGTATGTACATGTTGTTAATCAATATTACTCAGTACTTAAATATATAATTACACTGTAACAATGACACCGTAAAATAGTGTAACCGACAATAATTCAATAACATAATGCAGATGTGGTAAAGTTTATATTATATATGTATATGTGTCTGAAATGTTTTGATGGATTATATTTTTGTGATATTTTATAATTATTTTTGATTTAACGTTAATATAATATAACCTGTGATATTCAGAATTTTAATAAGTAGCCAACTGATATGATTTTTTTTTTTCAATGACTATATTTACATGCACATCATATTCCGTTTGAAGTCAGGTAGCAGTCATATTCCGAATATGGTGCTATACTTGTATGCATATAGGCATTGGAATATTTCTGTATACGTGGTTGTAAGTATGCCAATACATAAAATCCTTTCCTGCTGTTATTTTCCGAAGATTCAATATGCTGCCATACAGTATGTTGAGTTAATAGTTTTGTTACTACTTTTTCCACAGTAATTTAATTAGGACTAATACTTATCACCTTAAGAAATGCCTGTCAACTACACCACGAAATGGAAAGTGTCAGGCGGTCATTAATAATATTAATTTCAGTCATTTCTTTTAATAAATTATATTCTATTAAAAAGTCTTATCTGTCCAGAAATGTGTAAATAGCTAGTAGCTATGTTTACATGGACACTTTTTTGTTTCCGAACATAGTGTCTGAATCCAAACATAACATTTACTTGAACGCTAAATAAAGTGATCAGGTTGATGTGCGCGTTTGTCACAATCTTCAAATTTTGACATGCGCACACTGCGCGAATATATACAAAGTTTCCCCTCTGTTGTCGCATACTAACATCCTCCTTTTCTTTGTTTTAGAAAGCCAACTCAATATTTATCTGTTTCAGGTCCTGATTAGGAGACAACAAATACAGGAAGCTTTGTGCCATGATGCTTATATTAGAAACGGATTAGAAAAGGTTTATCCCACTCCTCTCAAACCGATTGAAATTTCAACCAGGTTGGGCATTTTTATACCGATTGAGGTGTTTACATGGAATATTTTCATTCCGATTGGACTTTTAAACCGATTGTAATCGGAATACACCTGTTTCTTTTAAAGTTAAAATGATTTATTTTTCATTTTGTTCAAAAAGCACAAAACTATAATCTGTATAAATACAGAATAGGCAATGATTTCTCTCAATTTAAAAATAATATTTACAAGCTTTTTTTTTTATTTGATCTACAATCTAATATAACTTGAACAAAAAAATGTAATGGCATACTGCGTCCTGTTTTTGAACTTTTTTGTTTTAAGTAGCCTGCATAATAAATATTGTTATTTACATTAGTGGTGGTTGAGAAGATTCCCCCATTCTATATGTAAAGCACTTTGAGTACCCAGAAAAGCGCTATATGAATGTAATGAATGAATTGTCTTAAACAGAATTGGGCAATCGGATTGTTTGGGCAATAGTTCTCATGACACAATACTAATTGGTATATTGCCAGATTCCATTAATATCAGAGTGTTGATGTGCATGTAAACATAGTCAATAACCCGGTAACACTTTACAATAAGGTTTCATTAGTTAACTATATTAGTTAACATGAACTAATGATGAACTGCATTTCTACAGCATTTATTAATCTTTTGTTCATTTTAAATTCAATATTTACTAATACATTATTAAAATCAAATGTTGTGTTTGTTAAACGTTAGTTAATGCACTGTGAAGTTACATGAACACACGATGAACAGCTGGATTAACTAACACTAACAAAGATTAACAAATACTGTAACAAATGTATTGCTCATGGTTAGTTCATGTTAGTTAATACATAAACTAAAGTTAACAAATGAAACCTTATTGTAAAGTGTTATCCTGATCCCAGTGTCTATATCAAGCGGTGGGTGGCAATGTATTACCCACATGATAACAAATGCAATGTACACAAAATTACTTGATTGTAATTGGGTAATATATTGCTCAGCCACATTTTAAAGGTAAAAATCACCAAATGGAATGGTCAAAAATAAATGTTCGATAGGAATGTTGTTGTTCCAGGACCAAGAAAGGATGTATGCAACTAAACCTAAATAATTTTCTGCTTTTTCCCTACATAACCAGGGGCTGAAATCTAACTTTTTAGACTACACTGCTGCCACTTACATGATCGTGTGTCAGATGGCAGTAAAAGTAGTGATGGAGGCTCAGCTGGTGGACGCTCTGACCGTGCAGTTGTGCAAGTCTGTAGGTCGAAAGCCACAGCTGACCAGAGAGGGTTTGAGCTGCATTATCATCCTCTTGCAGAATCAGAAAGAAGGTGTAGTTGGTCCAAAGTAAGTTTTAGTCATTTGTACTATACTTAGTCTTTGAATAGTAGTTGTAAAAGACATGGCCCCCAAGGTCTAATCTAGTATGATTCTCTCAATTATCTGCATCTAAAATCATTTTTTTGTGTATTTTGTGTTTTTTCCGATTAGGGCATTTGGGTACCTGTGTGCTACCCCTACCCTGGTGTCCACACTTCAGAATATAGCTACAGTCCATGACATCAGTCCCTTACTGCGTTACCTGCTGCCCCATCTCATACACTCTGTGATGACGGAGGATGGTTGGTTTCTATCTGTGCTTTATGTGAACTTAGTCAAAATTCAAATAAATCTAATAAAATCAAAATTAATATACACTCACCTAAAAGATTATTAGGAACACCTGTTCAATTTCTCATTAATGCAATTATCTAATCAACCAATCACATGGCAGTTGCTTCAATGCATTTAGGGGTGTGGTCCTGGTCAAGACAATCTCCTGAACTCCAAACTGAATGTCAGAATGGGAAAGAAAGGTGATTTAAGCAATTTTGAGCGTGGCATGGTTGTTTGTGCCAGACGGGCAGGTCTGAGTACTTCACAATCTGCTCAGTTACTGGGATTTTCACGCACAACCATTTCTAGAGTTTACAAAGAATGGTGTGAAAAGGGAAAAACATCCAGTATGCGGCAGTCCTGTGGGCGAAAATGCCTTGTTGATGATAGAGGTCAGAGGAGAATGGGCCGACTGATTCAAGCTGATAGAAGAGCAACTTTGACTGAAATAACCACTCGTTACAACCGAGGTATGCAGCAAAGCATTTGTGAAGCCACAACACGCACAACCTTGAGGCGGATGGGCTACAACAGCAGAAGACCCCACCGGGTACCACTAATCTCCACTACAAATAGGAAAAAGAGGCTACAATTTGCACGAGCTCACCAAAATTGGACAGTTGAAGACTGGAAAAATGTTGCCTAGTCTGATGAGTCTCGATTTCTGTTGAGACATTCAGATGGTAGAGTCAGAATTTGGCGTAAACAGAATGAGAACATGGATCCATCATGCCTTGTTACCACTGTGCAGGCTGGTGGTGGTGGTGTAATGGTGTGGGGAATGTTTTCTTGGCACACTTTAGGCCCCTTAGTGCCAATTGGGCATCGTTTAAATGCCACGGCCTACCTGAGTATTGTTTCTGACCATGTCCATCTCTTTATGACCACCATGTACCCATCCTCTGATGGCTACTTCCAGCAGGATAATGCACCATGTCACAAAGTTCGAATCATTTCAAATTGGTTTCTTGAACATGACAATGAGTTCACTGTACTAAAATGACCCCCACAGTCACCAGATCTGGTGGAACGGGAGCTTCGTGCCCTGGATGTGCATCCCACAAATCTCCATCAACTGCAAGATGCTATCCTATCAATATGGGCCAACATTTCTAAAGAATGCTTTCAGCACCTTGTTGAATCAATGCCACGTAGAATTAAGGCAGTTCTGAAGGCGAAAGGGGGTCAAACACAGTATTAGTATGGTGTTCCTAATAATCCTTTAGGTGAGTGTATAAATATATACACCGATCAGACATAACATTATGACAGGTGAAGTGAATAACACTGATTATCTCTTTCTCACGGCACCTGTTAGTAGGTGGGATATATTAGGAAGGAACAGTGGTGAGAGTACCTTAGTTTAATTAGGATATTTAAGTAGCTTTTATAAGCATGCCTTAGAAAAAAAACATTACTGGTGTGCATCCTGAGACGTAACAATAGCACTGACTTATTTTAAGATCTGTCAGTGCAAGTTGCTTTCAGTTAAAACAGCTCAAACATGCATTTTAGTCTGGGAAAACAGAATTTAAGGCTTAAGGCTTAAGCCTTAGGCTTTTAGGCTTAAGCCCTGTCTGTGAAACCAGGGATAAGCATCATACACTTGCTGACTTTCTAAATGGTTACAGAGAAATACTGGGCATCATGCACTAAACGACTGCCTTTCAAGTCCTTCCGAACACCCAAACTAGTGTTGTAGTACTCAAGACCGGTCTTGAGACCAGTCTTAAGACCATTTTTTTTGGAGGTTTTAGTCTTGTCTCGGTCTCAACCACATTTGTACTCTGTCTTGTCTCAGTCACATGTACACAAGTACTTGTGTGAGACTTTTATATTGTAACTTGTGATTATAATTAAGCAATATCACAAGAGCAAGGGAGCTGTTCAAATTTGAGCATGACTGCAAACATAATATTGCTTTTTTACAAACATTCAATATTTTTTTAAACCTTATTCTCAACATTATTTATGCATTTGTAATTTACCAATTTAGATGCATCTTCTGTACCACCTCTGCAGTGCAAAGATGAATTTTGTTGTTAATGATTTAATTTGATTGGTAAGAGCTATTGGTAATAGTGTCTTATTCTAATTATATTTATTGATTTAAAAATAAGTCATTTCTCAGGCAGTAATGTGGATCTTTATGATTTTAAGGAGTGCTGGTCTGGTCTTGGTCTTGACTTGGTCTCGCCCTGCCTTTGTCTAGGTCTTGCCTTGGTCTCAACCCCTAAAGTCTTGGTCTCGACTTGGTCTCGGATTAGGTGGTCTTGACTACAACACTACCCCAAACTCGCGCAGAAATAAAGACGCATGAGAAATTATATCAGTGTGTTCTAAAATCAGATCAAACATGCTTGATATCCTCAGACTGAAGCTAAAAGAAAGTCTGTGCCAATGCTGAAAATCTACAGACTGGTTCTGACTTTTGGGTCCAGACTGATAGTCTTTGCAACAACAAAAAAAGGCCATGTTATGTAGTGTATTCTAGCCTTTAGCTTAAGTTTCATTAATGTCAAGTAGTCATAATAAAGAATGAATGTCCAAACTTTTAAATGGTAGTGTCAAGGAACTAATACCTGGTAATCATAGTAAAATCGCTGTTATCACATGGTTAATTGCTTTATTTATTGTTTCCCTATAGATGAGCAGCAGATTGAAGGTTTGACACAACGTACTGGACTATTGGAATCACTGTTTCAGAATCTTCAACTGTCCAACAACTTGGAGAACACTGCAGCCAAGTAAGCAGGGTTAAATATAGCTTCAGCTATAAGTGAAACTCTCTTTACCCTGGACATTATCCATGTATGATGTTCTGATTTATTAAATCTTTATTCTTCTTCATTTGTTTCTTTGTATAGGCTGCTTCTTGAGGAGTATGTTTCCTGCGGCAGTGAGCTTCCCTCGGATAGGATTTCAGCTCTTAATCTGAGAATTCAATCTACTGTACGACTGTTTGAATCCAGGTATGTTTATAGTCACTTCTACACATTTTGTGGTTATGTTAATTAAATCACAAGTGTTTTGTTTATTTTTGAGTGTTTTTACTCGTAGGTATCCATGTGCACTTGATGTGGTACTGGAAAAGCATGCGAAAAATGTGTCATCTGATGAAAAATGTCTGCTTCATCAATTCGTCTCTCTTACTATGAGCTGTGGAAAATATCAGGTAGGCAACCAGGCTGATTTTTTGTTTGGTTGTTGTTTTGCACCCAGTCTTTATTTTGGAGGTAACAAATAATCAGATATTGTACATTCAGCTGATCAGTTGCCTGTGACAACAATCAATTATACAAAAAGTGTGCAGAATGCCGTCATTGACCAATCAGAAGTATTAGAACCAATCAGATTAAATTTCTCCATACAATGATTGCAAATGACTACGTTTGTCTAATGTTCCATCTGGGTTTAATTTATAATTACCTATAAAGATGGTCTTTCTCCATCATTTACTGATCTGCAATGCTACATTTTGTGTTTGCAAAATTGTGTTTAACACAATGTGTGTAAACAACCAGCCTATAACACAGATGTGTGTAAACAACCAGCCTATAATGGTAAAAATCCACCCAATACTTTTTTTATAATCCCCAAAAATCATTATCAATCTCTCATAACTCGCTGTTTCATATTTCCCCCTACTCTGTAAGAGTAGGGAAGTCCTGCCCATGACTGTTGATGATCTTCTCTTTTAGCATAGACGCATCCCAGCGTAAGAAGCACAGAGACCGCCATTTCTGTTTACTCGCTGTATCAGCTAGCTAGAGTATTACAATGTCTGCGTTACAAATGTTCTGTTGTTGGATGTACCAACGAACACACAAGTCTCTATAGACACTGTGTTATATATTTGCGCAAATCATTTTACGCATTACTACTTCACCTGCGAGGGTCAGTACACCGCTAGATTTGCGAAAAAGTTGTTTCTGAAGGATGGGTCAATACCAACGCTTCGTGCTCTAACTTAATATCCAGAACAAGTAAGGATGGCATTTCATATTTTGTGAATGTTTGCAAATTTCCTTTCTGAATGAGCTTTCTAGAATGCTGTACGGCTAATATGGCTAAAGTTACCATAGTATCTGACTGTATTCAGACACTAGAGCTATGTTCTTAGTTTTATCCCGAAAACGCGCACCGTCTGCGTAATTCATAAACGCGCATTGTATAGTCAGGTGACTTTTTTACATTCCCACACGAGCACCTATACAACAATTTATAGATTAACATGACGGTACATGCTAGTCAATGAGTTGAATCAACGTAACTCCACAACAACTAACGTTAAATAAATGTATCCACTAACCATTCAGAAATGTCCAGGTGCAGTCTAAAAGTTGCAACCTCTTCCTGAGTCTCTCCATCTGTGTCTGACTCCGGTAAAAAAAACATGCAAGGCTGAACTCCAAAACTGGTTATTTCTGACATTTTGTCTGAGTAAGATTCGCCTGTTTTGTTGTTGACTGAGTATCCGAAGCTCATGTAAAGGATCCGCCCTCTTCTGGAAGGGGGGCGTGGAGCAGCAGCTCATTTGCACACAAACAACGCGTTTTGGCTCACACCCAAATAGGGGCAAATTTGACAAGCTATAATAAATGATCTGGGGGGTATTTTGAGCTGAAACTTCACAGACATATTCTGGGGACACCAGAGATTTATATTACATCTTGTAAAAATGGGCATAATATTTAAAAAATAGTGGCATTAATCATTTAAGTATACATTTATTAAAACCAAAACGAGACTTTAAAATTGTTTATTTGCAGATCCTGCCAGAGTCAGACACCTCTCTGATGCTCAGCCTGAATCATCCACTACCCTCTGTGAGAAATATGGCTGTAGGCTACCTGCAGAAGATCCTCTTCTCAGAACATGTGGGTATCTTTTGTATTCTCTTTTAACTTACCATTTTCACCTTGATTTTGAGCATCCATGAGAGACACATTAATTGAAGTAATGATGAGATGCTTTTTGTCTATGTGTCTTTATGGAGCAGAACGGCTTTGATGAGGCATTTTTGAAAGATGCATTGCTGGAGAGAGTAAAGGATGATGCGCCAGAGATTGTGCTGTCTGCCCTCAAAGCATTGCAAGTAAGATGACCACGTCATGAATGTTGTGACATAAACTTTCGATTTGTCTTGTTTTTGTACGATCTAAATGTTAATTGTCTGTTATGGTTGCTTGACAGCTTAATTTGGGACTTATGGATCCAGAGGACACTGTTTCCAGTTTGATTTCACTTCTTCATCGCATCAAACCATCCGCAGATTGGTTAGTTCATTTATTTTAACTCTGGAACTATACAAATGTATGAACAAATAATGACAAAAATATCAAGTCGGACACAAGATCATCAAGCTGATGACAATGTATGCTATAAGATCAGCAATGACAACAGTCAAGAAAAGACTTTCAGGCTTCTTTGCTTCCCATGACTTGTCTAACAGGAGAGTATATGTGTCAGTGTTTATTTTTTTGGCTACTGTTGATGGCACTACTGCTAGGTTGCTGCATTGTGATCATCAGGCGCTTGTACAGTTTAAAAGAGATTGTGCGGTTTGGCAATGCTTAAAATGGTCAACGGACTTTGCGTGCATGTGTGTCAAAATAAGTGCATTTTAAAAATGTTGCATCAACACATCATATCATTATGATGTATCAATCCATATTGATGTATGCTCATAATGATAATGTAGTTTCCACACTAAGAAAGATACTCTAGTTTGGCTTTAGTCAGGCTTTATCTGGTCTTGTTTTCTGCAGGTGTCCAGTGCTAAAAGAGGCTGTGCTTGTTCTCGATGACCCACGTATTATTGAGGGCAACCCAGATCTTAAGGCACATATTATTTGGGAGCTCCTTCCCTTCGTGGTGTTGACCAGTGCTGCGCCCAAGAGTGTGGAGCTGCAGATGGCATCTGCTGTTACTGAAACCACTCTGCTCTCAAAGCATCCGCTAACTCAGGGTTGTGCCGAAGGTAAATTTTACAGGCAAAAATAAATTACCCAGAGGGAATGTCCAATAGATATAACCTTACATTCACAAGGTTTAACTTCCATAATGTGACTAAAAAAGGAATGTTCAGAATGAATAAATGTTTTATTATTGGTTAATATTATTTTTTTCCTGCCACACTGGCTTTGTATTGGAGACGGAGACATTTATTAGATTTTGATTAAGTCCGTATTCATTCATTTCTTCTTGTCTGCTTTTTCTTTATTCATAGTCCTTAAGGATGTTCTGGTCAAAACCTCTCCGTCAGAAGTGCTGGAGGTGGCCAACCAAATGCTCACAACAACTCTGATCAAGAACTTGGCAAACATGGATCATGCAACCAAGCGAAACACTGTAAGTGTAAAACATCCTGTGCAAGCTTAAGGGGATAATTTACCCACAAATTAACATTCTCTCATAATTTACTCACCCTCATTTCATTCCCAACCTATATGAGCTTGTTTCTTTAACTCTTTGACTGTACCTGGAGTGTACTATCACACCGGTGTGATTAGAACGTTCAGTGCATCACTTGATCAACTGCTAAATTCAAATGTGCTTTTACGCGTTGGCTGGCCCTGAGCCAGAGACTGTTACATTTATTAATTTACAATTAATAAATGTAATTATTTATACATTTATTTCCTTATGTATATATTTATTTTCCATATTTATTTATTTATTTATACATTTATTCATTTCTATTTCCACATTTATTCATTTCTACATTTTATGTTTGTTTTTTTTATTTGTTTTTTTATTTTATGTATTTACCTCAGACATAGCAGTCGAGCTCAGAATAGGCGAGGGCGAAGCGTTGAGGCCACAGTGACACCTTGTGGTGTGGCCGAAATACAATAAGTTATAGCCTACTGAAGTTGATACTGTCTGTGATGAATGACTTGGATAGGTTTATGGCCAAAATCTTATATCACGGGTTAAGTCATATCACCCTAACTGTTCTGTGTGACATGGATAGGCTACTCTTTATTCCGGACATGGCCGTAGAACAACGTCTGGTCTGGATTTGTAAAATATCCTGGGCTAACAAACATGAACAGCAACATCTTCAACAGATCTGATAACTGGGACTCTGAAATGGAAGCGCTTGATATTTTCCATTACCGGTCAGAACACGCGGAAAGGAAGCAGCGCACATATAGGCTACAGTGAAGTCGATGCAAGCATATTGATCAATGCATTTGAAACGAGACCACAAATTCACTTCACATTCATATTTCCTATTTGTACATGCACATGTGACAAACGCTTAAAATACAACGCATATTTCAAAGATCCAAAATAGAACGAGGTGTCGGTTATAGTGGAACATTTTGTCGTGTCACTTCACGTGTGGACAGTCCACAGCGTCACTGAGTATAATAGGCTTTTCTTGGTGTGGTCTTATTATTAATCACATGTCTAAGTTATTAACTGGAAATATCCAGAATTAGATAAATCAAATGTGCCCATGGAAACGGAGCTGGTGAAACACACACGCCATGCATTAAACATACACAGATGCATCATCCGCTATCAAACAGCATCTGTCGCGTGCCCTCATATTTTTGAGGAGACATAACTTTTAGTTTCGGTACTGTCAGTTTACAGTTAGCCCGTTAGGCTAATTTATGTGTATCTTTTTGCCTACTATGCATATTATACCAACGCCAAGCTTTGATAGGCGCACTGAGTGTACGGGTTTACTTTACAGGAATTTAACTTTATGGGCCTATTTCATATAGCCTATTTAACTTTATTTTGGCCAGTATGTTGATAATAACAATAGCCTAATAATAATAAGAAAGAAAGAAAGAAAGAGAAAGAAAGAAAGAAAGAAAAGATAAGTGATTTCAAAGACTGGGATAGGATGGATACAAAAATGTTTTCTTGTATTTTTCTCTCCTGTTCTTTTGACATTTGACATAATGAACTTCATGCTGTATAGGCAATATAACACCTATGTGTTGTGCCTAAAGCCTAAAGGGTGCGATTTGTTAATAATGATGATAATAATAATAAATAAAAAGTTATGTAGCCTATACTAGCGCATATATATATATATATATATATATATATATATATATATATATATATATATATATATATATATATATATATATATATATATATATAATATATATAATTATATTATTTTTTTTTTTTTTTATTTTTTTTTTACTGTTTTTGGCAGTTGTTAGGCTACAGAAAAAATTTAACAATAAATAATTTGATTTGATCTTTGAAGTAGGCTATTAGATGGAGATAGCTTTGATATTTGATCAGTATGATGATACTTGGTTACAATGACAATAATTCTATTCTGAAAAGAATAACGAAATACAAACCTGTAAATATTCATTAAATTTTTCTGAAATTCAAAACAAAATATTAATGCATTCGTAATTTCCATTTCTGAATAGTTGCTATGGTCACGCAGGTTTGTGCATTAAACTCATGGCCTTGAGAAATAGCCTATCAACAATTAAGTTGTTCCCCCGAACATGACTGGTAGGCTAACTGCCCTACAGCCTCATCATCTAACTGAATTTATCGATTGGGTTTAACGTGACGTTTATACATTTAATAAGGTTGCCCCTGGACATCAGTTTATGGTGGTAGGCTAAAGACTAGCACCTCTTAATAGAAAATAAGGATGATGCATCTGTGTATGTTTAATGCATGGCGTGTGTGTTTCACCAGCTCCGTTTACATGGGCACATTTGATTTATTTAACTCTAGATATTACCAGTTGATAACTTAGCCTAAGACGAGTGATTTAATAATAAGACCACACCAAGAAAAGCCCATTATACTCAGTGATGCTGTGACTGTCCACACGTGAAGTGACACGACAAAATGTTCTACTGTAACCGACGCCTCGTTCTATTTTGTATCTTTGAAATATGTGTTGTATTTTAAGGGCCATATACCTATCCAAGTCATTCATCACAGACAGTATCAACGTCAGTAGGCTATACTTGTTGTATTTCGGCCACACCACAAGGTGTCACTGTGGCCTCAATGCTTCGCCCTCGCCCTCGCCTACTCTGAGCTTGATTGCTATGTCTGAGGTAAACCACACCCTCCTCATTACCCTACGGACATATACATGTATAAATAAAAGAATAAATAAATGTGGAAAAAAATAAATATATACATAAGGAAGGAAATAAATGTATAAATAATTTGTTTTTGGTTTTTTTTACATTTCTTTGTATATTTATATATGTATTTTTTTTTATTTTGGTAGTCGTGGCATTCCATACTAGCAAAACAGTACATTTGTAGTTTTTAAAATACACACTGATGTCTTTGGAAGTGGCAATAACAATCCTTTCGATGGATACGTGTTGTAAATCCGACAGATTGCAGTGCGAACTAAAGGCTGATTTATACTTCTGCGTCGGACCTGCACCAGCGATGTTCATTTATACATCTGCGTCGTTGTACATGTCGATGTGCAATTACACATGCATAGGGAGCATGATAGCCCTCTGAGGTAGGGTTTCTGGCAAACCAATCACATTGCTTGCGGTCTGCGTAGAGTTGACACGTTGTTACATTTTTGGAGAGGTGCACGTCAGGCTACGCCGTAGGCTACGTGTGCTGCACGTAGCCTGAGATGTAGCTACGGCGTGCACTTGACACAGAAGTATAAATTGGGCTTAACATGGCGGTGCCCATTGCGCGTTATAGATCAACTAACATGATCATTATAAAGGTTTTTAAATGACAAAACACATTCACTTACACATATTTGAGAATCAGAATATCAGGTAGTTGATGACAGTCAACAAGTTTGTGAATATTTTGAAGAAAATAGGAAAAACTAAATAAAAGCGATACATCTGTCATACAGCACTATTGTGGCAGCGGTGTGTCATGTGACCAGCATGACGCATCGGCATGGAAATAATAAGGTGATGCATTCTAAAATAACGGTCGCTTCAAAAAACTGTATTTTAAACTTGTGCGTGAAAGGGTTAAGATAATGCATAAGTGAATGTTGTTTAAATGTTTTTCAAAATACTTTCCACAGAAGAAAGAAGTGTTGTGCGTGTATGTGACTCTTTAAAAGCTTCACAAACCTGTCCAAGTTGTTTCCATTTTAAATCTCTTAATACAGATCAACATTGTCTTTGCTGTGTTTTCCTGTGTGTTTTGCAGCTGGAGAATATGTGTGATATCCTGAGCCGTCAGGGTAGCGATGTGCGGGGGAGAGCCGCATTTGTGGTGTTCAGTTCAGCACTGCTACAGAGTCTGCAGTCCATGACGGAGAGTCAACACCTCCACACAGCGCAGAGCGTGTACAAACTTCTGGAGCCGTTACTGATACAGGTCTTCACAATCCAACCTGAACAGGTCAGAGCGCAAATGCAGAAACAAATGGCCTCAAACTGCTATTTGCGACTAGGGTTTGCACAGACTACTTGACTTGCTGACTTTCATGCTATGCCATGACGCTTTAAGCTTCAAGTCGACTAGTCGCTGATCGTGATTTTGACACCAACAACATGGACACCTTGCAGAAGACCTTCATACTGCTCTCACTTAATGTACTATATCTTTTCTAACTGATCAGTTTTCATATAAATTGCTGTAATATTAATGCTGTCCCTTAGAGGGGGCCACAGGATAAGAAATCTTTGAAGTCCACTTATACACTCCATTTCCATTGGTTAAAATGATAAATAAATGACGTCATCAGCGATTAGTCGACTCGACTTTAATCACATAACAGTCGACTTCAGTCAACTGCTATTTGCGACGCACTAATGCCAGAATTTCTGGCCAGTAACAGTTTCAAGAAGATTTTAACTAGGGATTCATGATGTTCATCATCAGCCTTTGGAGCAGGATGATTGATCAAGTCAAGTCACCTTCATTTATGTAGTGCTTTTCACAATATAGATTGTTTCAAAGCAGCTTTACAGTGATAATAGGAACTTAATGGAAGAGATATTGTTTTGGCTGTATATCAGCTCTAGAAAAAATTATTGTTCAGCTAAAGAAAGTTTTTAATTGATTAATTTCCGTTGTAAATAATCATTAGTTATTTACTTTGGGGCCACTTACACAGCACCATTTTCAACCGAAATGGAAATCCTCTCAATGCGTTCTGGCCACTCATCCGCACAGCAACAGCGCCCGGCGGCTAGAGAATGCAAACCCTGAAACAGGTTTTGAAATAGTTTTGAAACGATACCATTATCTTTTTTGTGTAAACTTCAAAAAACGTGAATCTGTGAGAACGGTGATGGCATGCACATAAGCATTACATGTTTAGTCTATAGGCAAGCACGTTTGAATACGTATGTGCGCAGGCGTGTAGTTTTTCTTTACAAAATGACTGCCAAATTACTTGTCTGCATTGCGTAATACAGTGTTTTTAGTCGATTCCGATAATTTCAATAACGTATTCATCTGTACAGAGGGAAAGTGAAGTGAAGGAGACCTTCACAAGGGAGAGTTTAGTTGTTTATGTCTCTGCTGACACTTCAGGGCTGCATTGTGGTCGTGTCTAGGCGCAGGTCCACCATCTGATCTGGATACGGCAGACTACTGTAAACCTCGGGATAAACAGAGACTAATATTAGCGTAGATGCCATTCTTCTTATGATGTAACAAGTACATCAGGTGTTGTGGGAAGTGTTCCTGGTTCCGGCTGATCTAGTTAATGCAGCCTAACAATCATTTAACTGATTTGAATTGATGTCGGCCATAGTTTTTAAAAAGTATTGATATTAGACCAGCCTCTTGTTGTTATTGGCACCATGTACTTCCTGTGTTGACTGGTGCTGATAATTCTAAATCTAATTTTGACCCATACAGTTACTAGTATATTGTGCATTGTTTTTGACTCTTTGATATATCTACACTGCTATTAAGTTAAAATGACACATAATTGTATTTAAGGCCAATGTTAATTTTCTCTTTTTTTTCCCCTCTAATGTATGTTAGGCTTCTAATGAGGAGGTATATGAGTGTCTTCCGATCTTTGTGGTATTGAGTGAGTTTCTGCAGAAAATGAGCTCTGGTCTCAATGCAGAGAGGGAACAAGGCCGCCTCATGCTGTCATTCTTGCGGCTTTTCATCAATGCACTTAAATGTCCGGATTCCACATTTAAAGGTACTGCTTATTTAGCTGTGAACTGTGACGTGATTGTAATAAATATTACACAAGTCTTCATTTGTGGCAACTTGCCTTTTAAATTACATCTAAATTGACACTGTCCAATTGCGAAATCACTGGTTAAACTTACGGCAGGATGCAGTGTCTCTGTTGCCTCCCCTGAACCCATTGAATTTTAACAGACCTCCTAAAGAGTGCCGGGGGTTTGTTGGGGGGTAATTGAGAGTGAATGCGGAAAAGTCACATGAGAGGAGGCAATGCCTCCATCATGCTATGATTGGCTATTGTGCTGTTCATGCGATAAATCCAGCCTCTCGTTTTTGTGCACGTTCTGCATTCACAAATTGGTTTGATTAAATAAATAATGGTGTTAATGGGGAGACTAATTAAAAAGTACATAAACTCACACACTTGATGATAAATTTGCTTCATTTTATAAATAGAATAATAATTATTTTGTTAATGTAAAAATTCAAAAATAGAATTGTTTTAGTGGTTGTTTTCTTGATAGTGTAAGTAATGTTTTATTTATTTAACTGGAACATGAATTCACCATTAAAAAAAACAAAAAACATGAGGACTTTGCCTCATTTCAGAACACCAATGTACACCTCTGATCTGTATTCACTACCGTTCAAAAGTATAGGTCAGAAATCATTCTAATATTCTGATTTGTTCTTGTCATCAATGTTAAAAACAGATGTGCTGCTTAATTTTTGTGGAAACAGTAATACTTTTTTTTCAGAGTTCTTTGATGAAAAGAAAGTTCAAAAGAACAGGTTTTTTTTTTTTTTTTTTTAAATAGATTTTTTTTAACAGTCTAAAGGTTTTTGTCACTTTTCATAAATTTAATGCATATTTACTGAATAAATGAATTCATTTTTTACAAAAAAAAGTTACCCCAAACTATTAAACGGGCCCAATAACAATGTCTAGAGAGCAGGGCATTTCTAAGAATAGAGGCATTTACTCTCTTCAATTCACTACAAACATGTAAAATTTGATGTTCTAAAAATGATCAAATCTGGCCCAATTAATTTTAACCGAACAATTTATCTGAAAAAGATCTGTTGCTAAAAATGGCATTTTTATATAACACAATTGTTAGTTAACAAAGTTGTGTTTTTCAGATGAGGCTTGGTGGAATCCAGAGAAAATGGACACTAATACCTGCTGTTACCTGCATCTCATGTTCCGTCTGTTTAACGTGGTGATATCAGGAGCCAGTCAAGGGCCCTTGGCTCCTGGCTTCAGGAGCCTAATGCAACCTCTGATACAGGTACTGTATTCTCCTCACAGTTTACTGTTTAACAGACAACTATATACTTCCTCTTCTTCTCTTGATGGAATAACATGATGTTGAATTTGAATTTTACTGACATTAATAGTTTGCATAAATATGCGGTTCTTGGACATGATTTTCACTCTTGCCATGCTAGAAATATTTCAGAAACTGCCATTGTTACAGTGAGTTAAAACAATGGCATTGACTAGATGGCTAATTTCTCTCTGGTTTTGTCATTTTGCAGGTGCACCTGAATGAGCCGATAACAATGTTTAAGTTCCTCTCTCTCTTGTGGGGCTACAACAGTAATTTGGGTGATCAGTTGGATTGTCGTGTTAGTGCCATACTGCAAACTCAGGCTCTTTATGTGGGAAAAGCTTTGCTTTGCAACCAGCCCATAAAAACCCTTAACTTACTGGCATCAGGTTCCTCACCAGGTATGTCAATATGGTTTCTCTCACATCGGATTAGTTGCATATGTGTATGTTTTTGTTTTTTGACTTTTTGCACATCCACACAGGCCTGTCAGTTATTTAAAGGGTACATAACACACACGGTTTCTGCCAATATCATGTTAATCTTGAGTACCTATAAAGTAGTATTGCATCCTTCATATCGAGTCTTAGTTTTATCATATTTATAAAAGACATACTCTGTACTGATTCTTTCTGAAAACAGCCGAACGTGTGCAGGCGTACAGTGGACAGAGCTAAAGAGACATGAGCACACACACACAAAATGCATCATGGTATAACTTTTGGATAACTGGATAACTTTCGATTCACTATACGTTCGTGTTGTTTACATTTTATATGCACTTACGCGCCGATTGGCAACAAAACACAGACATTTGATGCAGTTTCACTCACTGCCTGCGGTTTTTAATTATTCTAATCCATTCAAAACACTCATTGGATTTCACTCAACATTTTTAATTATTCTAAATGTATAGTAAAAATTTAGTAAAAATTTTACATGATAAATATCTGATATTTATTACTATGTTATAAAAATATAAATATATATATAAAAAAGGGAATAATTATATAAATCTAATTTGTTTTATTTATTTTTTTATAATTCTTTTTTCCAGAGATAATTCGTTCTTAGCCATGACTCATTTGTGTCTCACTGTGGTTGTGTTTTTGCAGTGGTGCCATCCTTGCTGGTGTGTCTGTGTTCAGGTGTGTGTGAAGTGCGTAGAGCTGCTATTGCTGTGCTTCACTCTCTCTCTGGAGTTGTTTCTTCACCTTATTATCCTCTGGTGGAGAACCTTCTTAAAACATCAGAGGAGATCATAGCTGACCCCACATACCTCAACCAGGTCAGTCAAAGCACAATACAGCATCACGGCTGTGGTATACGGGATTTGACATCTACATCATAGTTATGTTGTGTAAGTTCTGCAAGATAAAACCAAAACTCTTTAAGAAATAACACTTCTGATGTTACCGTAGGCACTGTCCAAGATCTATGAGGAGGCAGTGTTACTGAAAGATAAGAATAAAAAGGCATCAATTGAGCAGCTCCTGCAGTGTGTGCAGTTGCCTTGCTGCCCTGCCTACACCTCCAAAACACTGCTGCGAGCACTTCAGGATGTTCATGGAGAGGTACTGTCGCCAAACTATTCATTTTATTTTACATCTCCTCAAGCAGCGTGTTTGGTTATTTGGTTTATATGAAAGTGTTTTGTGCAGTCATGTTATGCATTCAGGTTGTCAAATGGTCTAGTTTTCCTGTCATTATTAAAGGAATAGTTCACCCAAAAATGAAAATTGTCATCGTTTACTCACCATCATGTCATTCCGAACTCTTATGGCTTGCTTTTCAAGAATGGATTTTGTCCTTAAAATGCCAATTTCATTGGTGTCATGATGACATGATTTTTGTTTTTGGGTAAACTGTTTTTGCGTATCAGATTTGTTCATGGTAGTATGAATTTATTTATTTGTAATAATAGGGCTCTACGCTTAAATTATTAAGGAGCACTTGTACTCCTAATTTAAATTGCATTTCCCCCCTTAAATTGTTTTCCGGGGCATTTTATTTACTCTTCTAAAGGTTTTTTTTTTTTTTTTTTTTTTCTAACCTTATTAAATGTATATTTTATGTAAAATACGTACATTTAAATCTGTACATTTAGTTTTTTTTGTTTTTAATGGTACATAACACAGTTTCTGCCAATCTTGAGTACCTATAGAGTAGTATTGCATTCTTCATATCTCCGAAGAGTCTTTAGTTTTAACATATTTATAAAAGACCGATACGCTATTCTTTCCAAAAACAACCGAACTCGTGGAGGCATGAAGTGGGCAGAGTTAGAGTAACGAGCACACATACACAATACATCATCGTATTTTCCCTGGATAACTTTCGATTCACTATACGTTCGTCGTGTTTACATTTATATGCACTTACGTGCCGATTGGCAACAAAACACAGACATTTGATGCAGTTTCACTCACTGCCTGCGGTTTTGACTCATGACCGGGAACAAACAAATAAACACTTGCAGAACTCTGTTGCTGCTCCGGGAAAACAAACTGCATCCCACTGTTTCCTTAATGCTGGTTTATTTGGGAAGCTGAACAAGGTAATCTTTCCCTCACAACCAAAAACACACTTCTTTAATGACTGAATTTGATTTCCTGTTCTAAAAACAAAATGACAGCACTGCCGACGGCTTCCGTAACCCGAATGTGCTCTTGCTCTCGCTCTGGTTGATGTGTGCACGCGCTCATCCGGGAGAAGGGCCCATACAATAAATTCCATACTTGGTAAAAACTTTCCGAAACTTGTTTGAATCCTGAAGGAGTGCATTTGGCGTATGTCCAACAAATTTTTTTTTCTTTACATTTTGTCCATGTTTAGCATGAGAATCCAACTCTTTAACAGTGTAAATAAATCAGAATGCATCAAATAGCATTCCCCCCCAACAATAAATTAAATTGTAATATGCAATCGTGCTTTTGGTATAAAAAAAAATCCATCTTTGCAGAGGTGACTGTATCTGAAGTGGCATTTAGATGTATTTACACAGACTGTTTAATTCTGCTCAGAGGTGGAATGAATGCATTTACACTGCAAAAAAATAATGTTTTGAAATTTAGACGTGCCTAATCATTGCATGGCATGCTTATCTTATAATAATGCTTTTTGTCCAGCCCATTTTGGCCATTGTTCTGCCTGCTGTGGAGCGATTTCTCGAGCAGTGTGCTCCAGATTCATGCACCTTCCTGCCAGATGAGGCCCTCCTACTGCAGCTCCTGCTGAGCAAGTTCAATGAGACGTCTGCACCTTTACTGGTCAAAGACCCTCGATGCCTGGAAGTCTTCATTAGGGCACTGAGCACCTCAGCCAAGCCGTACCCTACTATGCCTAGTTTCCAGATCATTGCCCTCGAGCAGGTTGGTAGAAGTTTAGAAAAAGTTTTGTATTTTTTTTAAAGGTAAATAACTGTGTATCACACAGCAACCATTAAAGTCATTTAAAACAAAATCTGTAACTTCCCTAATGTGATTTAATAATAAAATGCAGGCTACTTAATTTTATACAGCAGGAATTAATTGGATCATTTAATGTTGGCGGTATATGCAAGCATGTTGCCAGACATGAGGTTTGCTTATTTTGTCTTCATAGCTATTTGGCTGCTGATTAATATTATCCAATAGCCCAACACAACACAATAGCCCAACACATGTCAGCACAAAAAGTCCTTTCAGAGCATTTTAATATATATTGGTGAAAGATTACAAAACAAATGTTGTTGTTTTTGGAATAACATGCACTGATAAATCTTGCACAATGGTTTTTAAGAAAGTAAGTAGGTAATGTATGTTAACTGTCATGAAAATAATGTCACAGTACAAAATATTATGATCCTAAAAACTTAGGGGTTAACCTTTTATTCTGAATTCTTAATTCTGTTATTATTTACTCACCTTCATGTCGTTCCAAATCAGAAAAGCAAATTATATTTTTAATGAAATCTGAGAGACTTCTGTAGCTCAATTGAAAGCCCAAAACTTTAACGCTTAAAAAAGTGAATAAAGAGATCAGAAATGTAATCCAAATGATTTGAGCAGTTTAATCCAAGTCTTCTGAAGAGACATGATTCTTTTTAAGGTGAACAGAATTTTGGTTTTATTCACATGTAAATAATGCTCAATACATGCATAGAGCACATCATATATGGTAAACGAAAGCTCAACTTGTATAATGCGTGATTTGGGTCTCAGTTTAATTTTTGGATGGACAGACACTTCTGCTTGGAGATGGTCCGTTAAGACTTGGAGATTGTCCAGTTCACATAGACTGCTCATTTCAGTTTTGCTATTACATAACCCATCAATACTAAATGTCACCATAATGTGAAGATAAGGAAAAAATGTTGTTGCGCTGGATTGGACACCGATCATTCTCTATGCTTAGTTTTGTTTGTAAGTTCATTTCACTTTTCCTCAGATCACCAAGCCATTCTTCACTGCTCTTGGAGATGAAAAGATTCAACAGAAAATTCTTTCAGTTTTATTCGATTTGCTGGTAGGGAGCAAAAACCCTGCCTGTGCCCAAACTATCAACAGCATCTTCAAAACGGTATGGATAATGTTAATTTTCTTTTTTCTAAAGAATTATTTTTAAATGACATTTCTTTTTTATCTGCTTTTCACTTATTTGGGGCAATAACAATAAACCTGTTGAAAGTTTTGCTGTGTCCCTGTTTCTAGATTGCTGTGGATGCTGAGCTAGTGGCCAATGAGCTAATGCCTGTAGATAAACAAAGAGTTACTGCTACAGTTCAACAAACACGCAGGAGTAAAATGCTAATGAGGTGCGTAGTTGTCCTTATGTAATAGACTCCAAACTCCAGTTCTGGAAAATGTGAAGATTTAAATTGCAATTTTTTCCCCCAGAAAAACACAAGACTCATCCGGGGCAGTTCCGGAGGAGGGTGTTGTCTCTTGGCCGAGGGTTACCCTGATTTTAGAGCTGCTGCAACACAAGAAGAAGCTGAAGAGAGCCCAGTGTCTTGTGCCTGCCCTGTTTAATCTGCTCTCCAGGTGTGTTAAGACAAAATCTACTCAACTACTAAGCTCTCGAATTTGAAAATGCTCTGGTCCAGTCAAATCAAGACTTTTCTGAATATTCAATGAAATATGTCACATTAAAGATTGTGAAAGCTGTTTTCATTGTGTGCTACAGGTGTCTGGAGCCTGCAGCAGCTGAACAGGAGAATATGGAGTACACAAAACAACTCCTCCTCAGCTGCCTGCTGAATGTCTGTCAGAAACTGTCGCCTGATGGAGGTTCAATCAGCAAAGGTACCAGAAACCTGGCATGAAATGCCTATAAAACATTAGAATGGTTATGATGAGGTCAGATGTTTTAGCCTTATCTGGATGGCAATATTTTACATGAGGGCGTGAGATAATTTTGCTGACCTTGAGAAATAATTACCATCCAGGTTTTTGACGCGTTGCAGAGAATATAAGTACAAGCTTTCTCTAGAGTTTGAGTATGGAGTCAGGCAACTTTGTTTGGACATATTGTGTGTGTTTGTAGATGTGCTGGAGGAGGATAAATTTAACGTGGAGCTGGTAGTGCAGTGTGTCAGGATGTCAAACATGCCCCAAACTCACCATCATGCACTTCTTCTGCTCGGTGCTTTGGCGGGTATCTTCCCTGTAAGTACAGTCATGAAACACTCACACACATACATTCAAATGCAGTGATAACCGTCTTTCTCTCTGATTTCAGGAGAAGGTTCTTCACAACATCATGCCCATCTTCACGTTCATGGGCGCCAACATCATGCGACTAGATGATACTTACAGCTTCCAGGTCATCAACAAGACTGTTCAGGCAGTTATCCCTGCTCTTATAAAGGTTTGTTTAAAAATCTCTTTGTTCTGTATACTGTTTGATATATTCAAGGCGTTTGAATGTCTGATTTGCATAAGAGTGTTAATGAACCTCAAAACTTTAGGATTGAAGTTCAGCATGTAACTGATATTTAGGGTTGAGTGATATGTATTCTCTATGATAGGGGTCAGGAACCTTTTTTGACCAAAGAGCCTTTTTTTTCCTTTTTGGTTGATGCATTTTTCCAAAAGAGCCACATTAAAAAATATAATAATAATAATAATATTAAAAAACATGTTTGGTTTTTTTTCAATAAGATTTCAATAGTAGTAATTATTATGTCCATAGACAATAAGTTGCAATATGGAATTAATTGTGCAGGGCTTTCACTGTGAGGTTGAGTTACCAACTGATGAGCATAAATCCTCTTCTTGCGTGTGTGTGTGTGCGAGAGTGAACGCACACAGTGCTTGCATCTACTGTGTTTATGTGAATACTCGACTTGGCCTTTTGATATATTTCTGTGTTTATTTGGCTGTTTATGCTTGTCCGTGTTGACCTCGGAGCGCGCGCACAGTATCCTGTCAGTAGAATTCAGTTCTCTTTTGCGATTTATCGTGCTTTTAATATTTCTTTTCGACATAAAGCACATCATGCTCTTTTCTTTCCCATTCATTCATGTTTCGTTATTAATAACTTTTAAACAGTAGCGTCAATTGAAATCTGCGTGGATTTTCATAAATACGGCACATTTATAGGACATAAATGGTATCAGAGGCAAAAGCGAAAGTACCAGCAGGTGAAATGTTTCTAAATGTCTCTTTGCACAGCAAAGCACCCGTTTCAATAAAAGCATATATTAAAGTTTATATAGCCTACTTTTAAATTTTCGCTGCTGTTCTAAAAATGGTTTTGGCCATTACCTTAAACAAGCTACGCAGCTGCTTGAATCCCAGTGCAGGAGCTGTAGGTTTACCACAGAAACGTAAGTGGTTAGTTGATTGCTGTCGCGACTTGTGACACTTGCGAACAGCACTGAACACTTGCGGCCGGTACAACTTGAATATTATTATTATTATTATCATCATAAACGGAAACAACGGAAATTGTAATTGGCTGCTTTTTCTGCAGAGAGCGGATCTCTGTTGATGTGTCTAATTTTTTTTATTGATTATTTGTTGCTAAAGGGTGAGAGACCTGGCGTGCCACATGATTTTTGTCAAAGAGCCTGGTGTGGCTCGCGGGCCATAGGTTCCCAACCACTGGTCTATGATGATATCATAACTGTTGTAAAAATGTGTTAGCTGAAATTAGCAAGCATGTCACTCACTTTGCAAAAAACAAACAAAAATTACTAGATTCAAGATGTAGTGGCTAAAATATCCCTTTATAAGTTTTTGTTTTTTATAGTTATATCATGATATAGTTAAGCAATATCACACGACGAAGAGGGCTGTTTTCCCTGAATATCAGCACGATTGCAAATGTGGTATTGTTTTTATAGAACAGTTTGATAAACAAGAAGTTAATATTGTGAATTACATTTTAGGTACAGTTTTGTCTGTTTTTGCTCCATTTCGCCAATCAAAATAGTTCCAATCAAAGCCACTGCAGAACCACTGCGCATCTTTGAGCAAAGCACAGCAGTTTAGTTATTGAATGTATCCACATTTTTGAATGAATCAGGCATTTCAGGCCAAATAGACAGTCACTTGCTTCATTCCTGAATAAATAAGCTGTTTGAACAAATCAGTTAAATGAATGAGTTGCTCATTACAACAGTGATTTGACCCTACTTATTGGCATTTTTTTGTTTCATAAATAAAATATTTAATTTTCGTCAAATTAACGTTATCAACAAAATCCCAGAGTAGACTGGTTTGTACTATGGACATGAATGATACTTCTATGTATGTGGCTTGGTGAGGAAAAGTATTATATTTGTGAGCAATGGTAGCCTGGATGCCAGCCGAACTTAGCAACTCAGCCGAGGTCGGGAAGTTCGGTCTGGACTTGATCCGTTGTGGAGGGGCGGCCTTTATACGATGATTGACATGATCAACAGTAATGTAATAAGCCACATCATCAAAGAGCGCTTTGGGTTGAATTTGTTCTAATCCTTAACGGAGAACTTGTTTGTATATGCATTCACCTTTACTATTTCTCTCAAAGTACTCCGTGTATCCTTTAAATTCTTTTCTGGCAAAGATCGTTTACACTCATCTTTTTCTTCTACTTCTTCCAGCGTGCATGCAGTTGAGTTTTGTTGACAACTATGCGTCGTTCATGAACGATTCGTTCTTTTTGAACGAGTCTTTAATATGACTCGGGAACAACGAGTTGTCTCAGAGAGCGATTAGTTCATTTTGTTTTGACCATGCATGCGCTACATGCCATCGGTTCTGTACAGGATCTTCTGCATTCAGCCTATGGGGCTGTGAGTTGGTGAACGAATGACTCAAACCCGAAGACTCGACAGGTGAACTAATCAATTCTGTTTTCGGGACTGCATGCATTGCATATGGGGCTGTCACGGCCTGGATCAGATACTGATGAGGGAACTAACGACTCGAACCCGAAGACACGAGAGGTGTACTAATCTTTCCAGGGAACAGATGTGATTAAATGTGAAGTGACAAAAGAAAGAACGACTCGGATTCAGAAGTGAGGTGAACTAACAGACTGCATAGCCTGAAGTCCCAGCTAAGCAATGAATGAATCATTTCTTTCTTAAAGTTTGGCCTTGGCTGCAATAGCTTATAATTAATTTTTTATTCCAAATGTGATCAACGTTTGCATAAGTACTAGATGTGTTGGGGAATTTTACATGTGATATTTTAATTATATTCTGCTGAAATGCCGAGTTCGGAAGACAGTGTTCACATCATCCAAAAAAAAACTAACTCTGACGTCAATCGAACCCAGGTGCGCACCAAAAGTGCTAGTGTGAAAGCACCCTTGCATTTTGAAGGGACCCAAGCCAGACTGGAGACCAGAATATCACAGAGACTTTAAAGGGATAGTTCACCCAAAAATGAAAATTGTCATTAATTTCTCACCCTCATGTCATTCCAAACCTGTAAGACTTTTGTTCATCTTCAGAACACAAATTAAAAATAGCGATGAGAAACAAAACAAAAACAAACAAAAATAATGTGTCAGTCTCCTACGCAGTTTCCGTTGTAAACAGATTCGTATTTACAATGTAAACTGCGTAGGAGACTGGCACAGGCTAGAACGAAATTCTTTTTTTTTTTTTTCGCATAAAATTAAGGTTGAACCGCTGGAGTCACATGGACTATTTTAACAATGTCTTTACTACCTTTCTGGACCTTGAAAGTGTTAATTAAATTGCTGTCTATGGAGGGGTCAGAGAGCTCTCGGATATCATTAAAAATATCTTAATTTGTGTTCCGAAGATGAACAAAGGTCTTATGGGTTTGGAACAACATGAAGGTGAGTAATTAATGACAGAATTTTCATTTTTGGGTAAACTAACCCTTTAAGGTGGGCTCTTGTGACTTGGGCCATTAAGCAATACTGTAGTAACCACCTTGAACATGCTATCATTTGCATAGCACATTACCACATTTAGAACACTTTGGCAACTACATGGCAATGCTTTTGAAACCAAACACACCCTGCTATCATACAGGTGGTGAGTTTTACACAGGGAAGGCCCACTCACGTTTTCTTCATACAATGTAAAAAAAAATTAATTGTTACAAATCGCATTATTCTTGATTTCTTGTTTCTCCAAAGGCCCATGAGGGTGGAAGTGCCCAGTCTGAGGGGCAAATGGAGACTGTGGTAACACATGTCATGCATGTGTTTGTTGATGCCCTGCCTCATGTGCCCGAGCACAGACGCTTACCCATCCTCAGCCAGCTACTGGACACGCTGGGCCCGTCTCGCTTCCTCTGGGTCCTGATGCTGCTCTTGTTCAAGCAGCATGTCACACAAACATCTGTCAATGCAACTGGAGCTGAAAAGGTGCGAAAAGTTTCATGGATGTTTTTTAAATATCCAATTGGTATTTTTGTTTTTTTGCCACTGAATAAGCGATTCATCTCGAAAAAATGCTTTAGTTCACTGGAAACCTATTTGTGTTAAGGGTTTGTAGAGACAGTTGTGTGATGTGTTGTGCAGGAGTCTGTTGTAGAGTGTGATCAGGAATTCTGGATCTCGGTGTGCTGTGAGTTTGAGGTAAAGGAGCAGCTGACCTCCCTCATCAGAATCCTGCAGTATCTCATGACTTTACCACAGGACAATGAAGACGGTAAGAACTGCCCACTTCAATGAAGAACACAAACCTTTTTTTTTTTTTTTTTCTTTTTTTTTTTTTTGAAAAATAATCCATCTCTGTGAGTCCATATGATGTGAAAGTGGGCGGACTTCTCAACATGCTTACATTTACGTCAAGCATAAACTCGAGATATCCTGTGTGCATACAACAGCTGGCCGGAAGTGATGGTTTATAATTAGTCATGTACTGACAATTTTTCACCTACCAAACAAATGTTTATAATCAAGTCCTGCCCTACACTTTTTCTTGTAGGGCTGAGTTGACAATATTGTTTTCTTGAGTTTAATCAGTCTTCATTTTGGTAAATCAATATTGAATCTGAACTCCCAAGATCAATCTTTTAGCTTTTAGTGTATGCTTTTTTTTATATGTTGATGCATGAATAAAACTTCACCAATCATAGTTTTTATTAGCGTGCCTGCCATACAATAATCACAATAAGTTTTGTTACTTTTGATAAGAAACAAAGTCTCAGCTTTCAACTTGGCCAACTAGAAAAAATTCTAGAGAAGATTTAGCTAAATATATTTGTTATTATATTTTAACTTAACCTGTTAGTAATGTTTTGTTTATTGCATGTCGGAATAAATCATGAAGAAAAAAAAATTACAGGCACTATTTAAATTCTTATTTTTCACTTAACTTTTTGTATCATATTAAAAACTGCCTTTTGTGCAATTTAAATGCTTGCATACACCTCAGTTTTCATTTGTGTTGATTTATTATATAGGTAAACGTACCTATTAAGCTCACCAAAATCTACATTGAGACATTTTAGTGCACAGGGTATTGGTTTGAGATATGTTAAAATAAAATATTAATCTCTCACACAGTAATTTTATTTTAAATGACAAAAGCTTTTAAATTAGGATTAGGGCTGCAACAACTAATCGATAAAATCGATAATAATCGATAATGAAAATCATCGATAACGATTCTCATTATCGATTAGTCTGGTCTGCTCTCTGTACGCAAAGCTTCCACCAGACGCGCCAAATTATAGCACTGAATAACGCATTTTATGGACAAAATGTGCATCTAGAAAAAGTGGAGTGGAAACAGAGTGAGCTGATGCAGGAAAGGTACATGATCCAAGTGCCCAAAACATGAGAACTGTTTATTTTAAGCTTCAAGCGAATGCATTAGCGTTTAACATACCATGCCATGTACTTGACGTGTGCGTGTACGTCCTTGGCGCAAAACGTTCATTTTACAGGTTATATCCACTGATCTATATAGAGAACAGTTATATCCTCATCATCTGTAAATGCTACTAATTCATGTGAGTATTTCCATTTTGCATGAAAGCGCGTCCTGACAGTCTGTGTTAAACTTTAAACTTCACTGAACGAGTGTAAGGGTAGATATATTCACTATGGATGTTTTCATAGCACTCAGCTGACACATTTGTTTGAAGGACAGCATTGGGCAGGATGTGGAATAGTGTGTTTTGTCAATAAAAAAAGGGGGGCCTTTTATCCGATTAATCGAAAAAATAATCGGCCAACTAATCGATTATCAAAATAATCATTAGTTGCAGCCCTAATTAAGATCTATATATAAATATATATATATATATCATTAAATGCAAACAATCTGGCTGTGCTTAATGGGTACATGTTGTACCCTTTAAGCGCACCCCTGTTGCCATTAAGCTCACGTTTGTTTTTTTGGGGAAAATTCTTTTAAACATTTTTAAAGAATAATTTTCTAAAGATTAACTTGAAGTGACAACCATTAGTTAATATTTAAAGTCTGTTTATGAAGTATTTACATAGACGTTCAATGTGGATGAGCTTAAAGGGAGCACACTGAGCTTTATTGGAACAGCAAACCTTTTTTTAATTAATAAATATAAAATGTATACATTAAAAAGGACAATTTTGCTAAATAAATAATCTAGGTCATGTATTAAGTTCATACATATTTTAATATGAACAACTATTAAAGAAAATATCTATGAAATTCTACTTTTTCTTATTGATGTCACACCGAAGCTGTGATTTTCATAGTAGTGCACCCTTTAAGCTCACCTTACAATAATATGAAATCATTAAAAATGTATTAATTGTAAAACAACAGGACATCAATAAACTGTACATTTATAATATAACTTATTTAAAAGTACAAGCCAGTAATGCCTGTGAAGTAATATATTAGTGTAGCACAGAGTTTTATACAGCTAGTAAGCTAACAATGTTCTGTAGCATCTGCACTATGTTGCTAAAACTATCTTTTGGATCTAACTGTAATTATTTCCCACATCCAGGTTCCAGGTTATAATATGCAAAAGTCTAAACATTAATCTTTTAATTTTGCAGTAATTTATTCCAAAATAAAGGCTTACACATCTAAAAAATGCACATTTAAGGGGCTCCTCTTTTGGTGAAAGTTTTCAGACAGCTTTCAAAATGGCCACCAGACAGTGTGAACACATGGATACCCATATCTCAGTGTGCAATGGTCTGATAAACTTGAAATTAAGACATCAAGTAGGATGATCAATTATTTTTTTCTTTTTATAATCTGAGCTCAAAGATAGTAGTGTGCTTAATGGGTACTTGAGCTTAATAGGTACGATTAATAGCTACTGAATTTAAATATTTGATGATATATTAATGTACCGACTGACAGGGTTCCCTGTTTTCTTAAAAAATGGAGATGTACTATAGCTGATATACATCTAAATTATATTGATCTTGAAATATGTCAATACCCTGCCCTAATTGTCAGAATTAGATGTATGACATTAAACTAAAAACATGGCAGACAGAAAAGAAAATTTGTTTGATATTTTCTCTGTGCAGCTCCGGAGAAAAGTAGGACCCGTGGAAGAAGTGCGGTGAAGAAGGAAGAAACCACCTCTGTTCTAATTTTCAACGTGGACGCGCATAGTGGCAAAGACCTTCGCCATTTTAAATTCCTCTCTGTCTCTTTCATGGCTCAGCTACTTTCCTCTGACAGATTCGTTGGGAAGGTAGGTTTAGAGCTGGAAGCAGTTGATTTAATGTTGATTATTAAAATACCCCCAGGATTTTTTAACAAACATCCTAAATGTTTTATCGTTTGACTGATAGATGTCTGACTGTGAGGACTTAACAGAAGACACCTTACAGACTCTTCTGCAGGAGTGAGTTGAAGCTTGACTACAGTACTTGACTTGATGGTGAGTGGTTGTGGTGTTGTTTGCGGGGTGTAATGATTGTGTTAACTTGTTAGTCTGCTGGTGGACGTTCTGCGCTACATCCATGTAGTTGCTCGATGTGTAGAGGATAACTCGGATAAACCCACGGCTAAGTTCTGGAGAGCTCTGCTCAGCAAGTCCTATGACACCCTGGACAAGGTAGGAATCACTGCATTGATACAAATACATTTGTATTGAATGACATTTTAACAATGTCCTCACAATGCATCAACTGATCAAACAAGCATACAGTCAGTTTTTATACTGTGCACAATATACATAAAAAATAAGAGTAACATGATACTTTTCTACTCTGAACTGAACCACAGTCTTTTTTTCTTGAACTGGTGACTTCATTCAGTTGTTTTTTAAGTACACTTTCATTTGTGCATGCATATGCATAAAACATGCTGTATTATGTAACTTTTAGGTTAATGCACTGCTACCCATGGATACCTTCATTGTGGTAATGCAAGGACTGATGGGAAATCAGTTAGCATCAGTAAGAAGAAAGGCAATGGAGTTACTCAATAACAAACTACAGCAGCGGACACACTGGCTAGAGGAACAGGTAAAATAAAAATTCAAATTGTCATTGCACAAACAGATTTTAAACACTTTAGTAAATGTCGTATTTTATAACTTACATAAACTGCCCATTCTACATTTAATAAATGCTTTTAAATATTAGCTCATCTCATAATCATATAATATTTCTGACAGGTGACTGTGCTTCTGGAGCTTATTGGCAACCTCCTGAAAATCGTGGGTCGGAGTCACGGACAGGACACGGCACAGGAAGAAGAGTTGGCTATCAATCGACAGACGGCCCTTTACAGCCTTAAGCTTCTATGCCGAAATTTTGGCACGGGCCACCAGGAGGCGTTTATACCAGTGTTGAGCAAAGCGGTGGAGCTAGTTGCTAATAAAGACGAGGAGAAAAACGTCATGGGAAGTGCTCTGCTGTGTGTGGCGGAAGTTACCAGCACATTGAAAGCTCTCTCTATACCACAGTTACACAGGTACTGTTAGATTTTACATGTTCGTTAGCATATGCATACAGTGCATTAAGAAAGCTCAGATCGTCAGGCCACAGATCGGTATCTGCTGATAATCACATTCCATGGCTCGATCTATAGTCACTAAATTTGGCTGCTCTCACAAATCAATCGCAATTTGATGTAAAACCATAAAAAGTTGCCGCCAACGCGCATGTGTACAGATGAGGCTTTTGCGCTAACTTCACAAAGCAGTTACACATAAATTGCACATCTTTATTTTAGAGCAGGTTGTCTCAATTCAAACAAGCCCACACACAACATAACGTGATGTGTAAATCTTTACTGAGTGACATGAAATGCTGCTTGGCTAAAGCTATAGGATCATTTTCCAATGTTATTTTGAAAGTTCCACCAATGGAAATTAGTTCTCGGGTATGGTGGATAGAAACGATGTGTCCGGACATTGTTTTATGGCTGGAGCATGCTTGGATTGCATTGATCACTCAGATGGACAGGTCTTGATTTACCGTGTGCCATAGAAGCCCACAGCTGAAACAGCGCTGGGAGATCATCACTCATCTACCAGGATCTTATTACTTATTCTATGTAATTATAAATATTTTTATGCTTTGTGGCATTTACACATGCAAGTAGTTCTTATGTTCAGTAAAACACAGTAAAGGTTTTTGGACTTTTGATAAAAAGGCTACCATGGTTCCAACCAGGGGTCGATCAGAATGCTTTGGCTTCACTTTTCAGAATCTGTGTGGCACACATGGTCCAGATGGGTTATTGAACCAAAGAACCAGTTCAAAATGAACCTGCAGAGTTAAAAGAACTGAATGGACCGGTTCTAACTATCGGTTCTTTTTTATTCTTTCATTTCATTTATTTCTGCATCTTGGATCATCAACCTGGAACTCAAGTTTGATTCAGTTCGATTTTGTGAACCGGTTCAACCAGTTACCGGCTTAAAAAAATGATTCGTTCAAGAATCAAAGACTAGGCTTAAATTGTGTCTGTGAAACCAGCCATTAGCGTATTCTTTGGATTTTACACAAGTGTAAAGCTGACACAGCATAAATCACTAATTGAGTCATACTATTTTTAAAACATACTCCGAAGTGAATGATCTTCATGACTTGTATATTGTGTTGTGTGTTCAGGCTGATGCCTGCAGTGCTGGACACTCTGAAGGAGAGGAAAGACCTGCAGAACAATGAAATCTACCTGCTGAGTGCCGTCACAGCTCTGCAGCGCGTATCAGAGACGCTAACACACTTTATTAGCCCCTACCTGCAGGACACCATTTTGCAGGTCAGTGTCAGTGTCACCTTGTTACTTCAAGGGTTAGTTCACCCAAAAATGAAAATTTCTGTCATTAATTACTCACCCTCCTGTCATTCCAAACCCGTAAGAGCTTGGTTCATCTTCAGAAAACATATTAAGATATTTTTGATGAAATCCGAGAGATCTCTGACCCCTCCAGCTATTTAATTAACACTTTCAAGGTCCAGAAAGGTAGTAAAGACATTGTTAAAATAGTCCATGTGACTCCAGTGGTTCAACCTTAATTTTATGAAGCGACAAGAATACTTTTTGTGCGCTGAAAACAAACAAAAATAACACTTCATTCAACAATTTCTCCACGTCTGTGTCAGTCTCCTACACAGTTTACATTGGCCAGCTCCTGCGTCAGCATCGCACGCATGTGTCGTGGTGTTTACATGAACGGCATCGGCCAATGGTAAGCCGGCGTTCTGCCGTAACTCTGAAGCGCTGCACTGTATTTACTATGTCAAAAGCGTAGGAGACTGAAAGGCACGAAGAAATAGTTGAATAAAGTCGTTATTTTTGTTTGTTTTTTGCGCACAAAAAGTATTCTCGTCGCTTAATAAAATTAACCATAAAATTAAGGTTGAACCACTGGAGTCACATGGACTATTTATACTACCTTTCTGGGCCTTAAAAGTGTTAATTAAATAGCTGTCTATGGAGGGGTCAGAGAGCTCTCGGATTTCATCAAAAATATCTTCATTTGTGTTTTGAAGATAAATAAAGCTCTTACGGGTTGGGAATGACATGAGGGTGAGTAATTAATGACAGAATTTTCATTTTTGGGTGAACTAACCCTTTCAAGACAAACCTTAGAGTAGCATATGTGATTCAAATACATTTTATTTACAAGGTTCTTATTTAAATCTTCAAATTTTTTCCTGGTGTTCTAGGTCACCCGCTTAACTCTGCTAGCCGAGCGACTGACATCTTGCCCTCAGCTGTCTGTACGTCTCGCCTCTCTCAGCTCCACTCTTGCCACAAAGGTGCCTCCCAGGGTCCTCATTCCTGTAATCATAAAATGCTACTACGACATGGTGGATGTTCATCAGGTAGGAATGGGTGTATTGTTGAAAAACCGAAGAGTTTGAAATGTGCATGAATGAGTGAATAAAGCTTATTAAATTCGAAGCAGTATTCATGCTCTGACTGACACTCGAAATGCGCACGCAGAAAGTCGACTGTCACAACCTTTAATGGTCAAATACACACAAAGTGATGTCAAAATGCAGTCTTGGTATGTATTCACGTAAACACAGTTGGTTATATTTTAAGTGAACTTAATACACTAATATGATTTAGATTTTTCTCCCAACTGTTTAATTAAAAAAAAAAAAGCCTAAAATTCTTGCTTCTGTCTGTCATTGTTATTCAAACAAAAGAAAAAGAGAAAAATACATTGCTTTTAACTGAATAACTTTAATAGCTTTAATAAGGATCGGTATGTTTAATTCATAAGTTAAGACTTATTTTGATTTAGGGGTGTCGCAATATACCAGTATTGACAATAATCTATTTTGTGTTAATTAGGGGTGTCGCAATATATAGCCTTAACCATAACCCATAAAATGACAGGTACACAGTGTTAAACTCTCACATGTAATGCGTTTCATTCATACTTAACGGCGGAGGGTATGCACAGAAAGTCCACAAGCGAGACACATAAAAGTTGTAAAACAAATAACTTTTCAGAAAATCTATTATACACAAAGGTACCCATCTATCGCTGTAGCTGAATACAAAGATGCAAATGTTTTGAGTGATGAAACGTGAAGAGAATTAACACACAATTGCAACAGTATATAGTTTATCTATGTTCTTCAAGCCATCTCAGGTTTTTTTTTTCATAAGGATAATGCAATGCTAATCGACACAGCCTTTATCACTGTATAGAATACTATAAAATATAATTCTGCCTCATTCGGAGATAGGAAGCCACAGCAGTTCACATTAGGAGGTTATTTCAAACACTCAATTGACGCTATAATGCAAGTTTAGAGTAAAAATATGTTATTCTAATACACTCACCTAAAGGATTATTAGGAACACCATACTAATACTGTGTTTGACCCCCTTTCGCCTTCAGAACTGCCTTAATTCTACGTGGCATTGATTCAACAAGGTGCTGAAAGCATTCTTTAGAAATGTTGGCCCATATTGATAGGATAGCATCTTGCAGTTGATGGAGATTTGTGGGATGCACATCCAGGGCACGAAGCTCCCGTTCCACCACATCCCAAAGATGCTCCATTGGGTTGAGATCTGGTGACTGTGGGGGCCATTTTAGTACAGTGAACTCATTGTCATGTTCAAGAAACCAATTTGAAATGATTCGAGCTGACATGGTGCATTATCCTGCTGGAAGTAGCCATCAGAGGATGGGTACATGGTGGTCATAAAGGGATGGACATGGTCAGAAACAATGCTCAGGTAGGCCGTGGCATTTAAACGATGCCCAATTGGCACTAAGGGGCCTAAAGTGTGCCAAGAAAACATCCCCCACACCATTACACCACCACCACCAGCCTGCACAGTGGTAACAAGGCATGATGGATCCATGTTCTCCTTCTGTTTACGCCAAATTCTGACTCTACCATCTGAATGTCTCAACAGAAATCGAAACTCATCAGACTAGGCAACATTTTTCCAGTCTTCAACTGTCCAATTTTGGTGAGCTCGTGCAAATTGTAGCCTCTTTTTCCTATTTGTAGTGGAGATGAGTGGTACCCGGTGGGGTCTTCTGCTGTTGTAGCCCATCCGCCTCAAGGTTGTGCGTGTTGTGGCTTCACAAATGCTTTGCTGCATACCTCGGTTGTAACGAGTGGTTATTTCAGTCAAAGTTGCTCTTCTATCAGCTTGAATCAGTCGGCCCATTCTCCTCTGACCTCTAGCATCAACAAGGCATTTTCGCCCACAGGACTGCCGCATACTGGATGTTTTTCCCTTTTCACACCATTCTTTGTAAACTCTAGAAATGGTTGTGCGTGAAAATCCCAGTAACTGAGCAGATTGTGAAATACTCAGACCGGCCCGTCTGGCACCAACAACCATGCCACGCTCAAAATTGCTTAAATCACCTTTCTTTCCCATTCTGACATTCAGTTTGGAGTTCAGGAGATTGTCTTGACCAGGACCACACCCCTAAATGCATTGAAGCAACTGCCATGTGATTGGTTGATTTAGATAATTGCATTAATGAGAAATTGAACAGGTGTTCCTAATAATCCTTTAGGTGAGTGTATATTGTTGTACTTTGACGGTGTACTACTTAGTAGTGATGGGAGAAATATAACTTTTTGAAGCTTTGAATCAGTTGAACCAATTGCTTTGCAAAATGATTCATTATTTTGAAGCACTCGAAACACCACATGCTTGTGATGCCTGCTGGTCACAACTCTCCCCAAAACATGCATAGACAGCTTTTAAAACCCAGTGCAAATGTTTTATTGAAAGTGTAATATATTAAATGCAATTAACAAATCATCAAATACCATTAAATATAAAGTGTCTGTATAACGTGTTCCTTTATTAATTTGCAGGGCTTACTTTTTTTTTTTTTTTTTTAATGGAGGGCTTGTCTAAACAGGCCAATAAGAGACATAAATGTCTCATTAAAAATGTATAAAAATGTATAAAACTTATCCGAGATCAGGTTAAAACATAAACACTGTTGCAATGGTGGCGATCAGTGATTCATGGGTTCACCAAGATTGGCCCCCAACAGCGAACCACAGAAAATTTGAAAAATTTCGAAACAGTTGTGGCGTAACAGAGCCTTGTTATCTGAAATTACATGACTTTGGCAGTTTGATGCACGCTCCTGACCACTGGTTCGCAACAAATGATTTGCAAAGGTTTCAAAGCTTCACAAAAGTAGTGCTTCGAAAAGCGCCCATCACTAGTGCTACGCTAAAAATGGTTAGCATTTTAGTCTTTATTAAGTGTAATTGTTCCTTTTGTATGCAATGGTGTGATTCATTGGCAAAAAAAGAAAAACAAAATAAAGATGAATTTGACTAGTGAAAAATCTGATATCGTGACAGCCCTAATTTTATGATTCAATTTCTGTAGCATTTTGTACCTGAATGCTAAACCTACCTGAAAAAAAGTTCTTCTAAATGTCTTTGTTCTATTGTTTGTAATTTGCTGCTTTGTTTTTATTTTAATAACTAAAATAAAAAATAACAGCTTTTTCTTTTGAAAGGAAAAAAAAGAAAGTTTTCTGCATTTTGCTTTTTTCTGTCGGACTCGTATGACAATTGCAATATAAAAAAATTCTAGAAATTACTGCCACAAAATCGCAAAAATGAAATCCTATTGTTATTGCAAGCATTTAATTCTCAGCTGATTCCCTTCTCTTGCCTGTTGCAGAAACGTCTTGGTCCACTGATGACCATCCTGAAGGAACATATCGCTCACATGGAGAAGGACCAACTCAACAACCACCAATCAGAGCTCACTTCCTTCTTCCTGTCTGCTCTTGATTTCCGTGCCCAGCATTGCCAGGTACTGCACACCCCAGTTTCAATGTTTTTTATTTTTCAACAAGTGCACTTGCTGATGATTACCAATTTAACTTTATTTAATAGGGAGATCTAAAGACGGTTGGTGAAATTGAGGGCTATGTGGTTGACACTCTGCTAGTGCTGGTTATGAAACTTTCAGAAGTCACTTTCAGACCTCTCTTCTTCAAGGTAAGCATCTATTGTTTAGTGTAGGAGAAAAAAAGACTTAAGACAACTTATTTTTAGATGCGTAAATTAATACTACTTAAGAGCACTTTCGAACCACTGTTTCGAGAATCATTTTGGATTTGGAAACCCATTCAATGTCCTTAGCTTACTAGTTGGCTAGAACAAATAACTCTAGAAAGAAGCATTTTGCTAAATATTTGGACTCATTACATATTCATTATTTTTTTAGAAACATACTTACATAATCAAAATTACATAATTAAAAAGTTGATATAAAAATGTTTGTATATTGATTATTATATCAAAATATAAAAAGCAACTGATTTTGGACTAACCTTTAATATTATAATAATATACCAACTGACAGGATTCCCTGCATTGTTAACGGCATTAGTTGAGTGATCGTTTTCCTTAACCTGAAAAAAATGAGGATTGTTTTGAGGTAATGTTAGGGTTGTCAAAAGAACCGGTATTTCAGTACCAAGTCGGTACGAAAATGTTAGGGAGGGATGATTAGGGAAGAGATCCTGTCAGTACTGATGTCCTGTTTAATAGATGCGCACATTTTGAATTGAAAATGTGGCGCTGTTGTGCGTTCTACAGGCTCCAGAAACTGCGCTTCAGAACGGTTCGCAATCAATGAATAGCGCACATTTATGCCAGGCAATTGTTTATGAACTAATGCTGATGATTAACGACAATGTTTACTTTACGATGTTTATATAGTAATATGTTTTTGACGGTTGTAACAATGCATATTTTATCTCCCTCATCTAAACTTGAAAGAGCAGCTGCAACTGCAATAGTAAGGCTCAGACATTTCAAAATAAGAGTCAATGTTTATTTCGAGCTTGTTTATAATTAAAAGTCACGCATTATATGTACGTTTTTAGTTACACAATTAACTGTAATTTCATTCCCATTTAATTCTAGTCAGGAGGAAAGACTAGTATTTGACACATTATTTAATAAAGTATCAGATAGTTAACTAAAACCATTAAAAAATCTTCATTACTTGAAATAAAAAAATAAATAAACTTAAACTTTAGCTTTAGCTTAACCTGATATACTAACCAAAACAGAAATACAAAATTATAAAAACTATATAGCCTAGATGACTAAAACTAAATCAAAATTTGCTGTCAAAATTAACACTGCTGTGAAGAGACTATCACAGACGTATCTGTTGAGCGTGTGAACACAATGGCCAATCAGAGGTGTTTGTCAACACTGCTCAAAACACCAAAGTTTTCATTCACTGCGCTTTAGAGTTCTGCACACTTATGAATCCTTTCATTATTACCAACAGCGTAAACTTGATGTAAATAAAAGATTCATTGTTCATTGTAGACAGCTTTTTTGATTACCGGGGGAGTTGACTCTTTGCTCGCTTTCTGTTTATAACCCATATACAAATTGAATAAAAGTTTTGTTTTTCATGCTGCTCAGTACGCTGCAAAGTTTCTGGATTTACAACCGTATTTAAATGCACGATTGAATCCGAAACTGCAAAGATTGACAGTGATGTAACTTTAGCAACAGACAGGACAAAACAATCTGATACTGTATGTCAAAATAGATTAAAGAGTTTTAAGCCAGCTGAAAATACCTAATTGTGGGCGCTTGAGAACGTTTTGGCAGAGCAGTGTTTTTTTCAGTTGAGGCGCTTTGTTTGCTATAATATGGAATATCCGCAGAAGTGTTACTAGTATCTCATTTTACAGGTAGTTTGTTTCTGTATTGTTTCTATATAAAAATGTTGATACAATTTGAAGTATTTGCTCTGGCTCTTGTTTTAAATTATTTTGTTCCGTTATTATTAGGGTGACCAGACGTCCCGTTTTTCCCGGGACAGTCCCGTATTTCAGCTCTATTTTTAGTGTCCCGACTTATTATTAAAAAATCATGTTTTGTCCCATATTTCATCTGTACTAAAATGTCTTTTATGGCTGGGTTATCATAGAGCAAGTAGTAGTCTTCTGTCAAGTGAGAATAGCCTATCAAAAGTAGCCAAGCTTATTGTACAACAAAATTACCATCCAATCACAATTCGTTATCAATGTTAGAGAGCGCGGAGGAGATTAAGCCTTCAAATTAAGATCTTCAAATGTTTATCAAGTTATTATGCGCAGTATGTTTTAAAAAATAACTGTGGAGTGTGGAATCGTGCTGAATGACACACATCAGAAGCGCTCTCTCAGACAGCGCGCAATTCCGAATTAAGTTCTGTTTGAGCCTGAATGATTAAATACACACTCCACATGATGGGCATTTTGACAAATGTGTATCTTACATAAATACAGTCGGTATGGCTAAGGAGAACGTACACAGCTCGGTGAAAACCAATATGTGTATTGGTGTGTGATCCAAGCATTCTGTCTTAAAGGGGCAGCAGCCTAAAATACCTGTCTGTGTCATTAATGTTAATCAAACAAAACATTGTGCATATAAATGTTAAATAAACTTACTGTACTGTACCTTAAAAACGTAGTTTACTTTATTTGTATCTCTATTATGTTTGTCTTATTGTTTGTAATTTTGCTTCTTTGTTCTTTTTTTATATAAATGAATTATATATAGAAATAACAAATAACTATATATCGGTATCGCCCATGAGAAATCTGGTCACCCTAGTTATTATGCTTGTTGTCATCTGTTGACGTTGTACAAGTAGAATGTGGCGGTTGGTCGGGGTTGTATTTGCCCCGTCCCTTCTCCACTGTGATTGGACAGCTGGGTAAAAGTGACACTGGTGAGTGCTGCGTTTTACCCAAAATTGAACATTCTTCAACACTCGCTCAGGGCCTCATCACATTTCTGGCATTTTAAAAACATGTCTCTCCCATTGAAAACAATTGGAAAAACGCTCTAGCCTCTGGGAAAAAAATTATTTGGACACACGACCTTAGTATATTAGTGTTAATGTAACTAAAAGACCTGCCACTTGTTCTATAGAATGTTTCTTTGTCCTTCATTTTATTAATTTTATTTAATAAAATTTTTATAAACAGTGTTTACTTTTAAACATTTGAAGGCTACATGCATTATTTATTTATTATCATCATAAATAATACTAATTAAAATGTAATAGTTTTATTTTCAAGTAGTTAAATAAAATAGTAAAATTGTTACAACAGTTTTTGCATTGGTACCAAAATTGGTACAGAGAACCGTGTAATTTTACTGGTATTGGTGCAGACTACTGGAATTTTGGTACTGTGACAACACTAGTTTGAGAAATGGTTAATGAATATGTAATCTATATTAAATAAAATCTAATCAAAATCAGAATTGAATCAAGAGCTTGTGAATCAGAATCGTATCAATTCGTGAAATCTGTGTCAATACCCAGCCTTTCGATTCAACAGTCGAAAATTGATTCTTTGACACTTCTTGTAGTAATTGCCAATAGCTCAATTTCTACTTGTAAGTTACTTTGGTTATATATTGTCTATTAAGAACATTAGAAGTGTCCATGCATGCTGATTGAATCTCATTTTTGCTTTTCTGCAGTTGTTTGACTGGTCAAAGACTGACGGTGCCTCTAAAGACCGGCTGTTGACGTTCTACACACTAGCAAACCGTTTCGCTAACAAACTCAAAGGACTGTTTGTGTTGTTTGCTGGGCAGCTGGTCAAACCCTGTTCTGATCTGCTGCAGCAGCTCAACATTTCCCTCACAGGTAGTCTGCACATATCAATATATGTGTATATGAATCAATATATTCAATATATTTGTATGAAGTTCTAAATTCACCTGTAATGACCAGATCATGCTAAGAAGAGATGTGGAGTAAAATGTTTTGTGTTTTAGAGATATAACACAACAATTCAGTCATTTTAATGTAATTTACTTTGACCTTCATCCCTTTTGTCTATAGGCAAAGCCTTCTTTGATTCAGATGATGATGAAGATGATGATGATGAAGATAACGTGACAAAGAGCGTCTTGCTGCTGCAGTATGTGTTGGACTGCCTCCACAAGATCTTCCTCTATGACACTCAGCACTTCCTCAGCAAGGGAAGGGCTGATGCTCTGCTGGGCCCCCTGGTGGATCAGGTCAGTATAGCACATACATTGAATGTGTCAAGAGCTACAATCTATTCCCCATTTCTGTTATTTCATTGCAATAAGTTATGAAATAAGCAAAGTTATTGGATTATCTGTTGCCATTTCAAAATGATAAAAAAAATGCATAAAAGTTAATTCATATGGAAAGTGACTTGAATACTCACATTGATGATGGAACTTTTTTCAGCTTATGAATAAATATCAATTTGATATTTCTGGGGCTTAAAAAAAAAATCTAGATGGTGTAACTTTCCTGAGATCATTTAAAAGGCTGAAGTTCTTGAAAAAATCTTGAAAATTGGGTTTGTTTTTCTTAAAGTAGTAGTAGTATTTTATTTTATTTTTTTACAAAATAGAGGTCATGGCAGTCTGACCAAGTGTTTCTCAACCCTGTTCCTGGAGGCACACCAAAAAGTACACATTTTGGATGTCTCCCTAATCAAACATACCTGATTTAGCTCATTAGTAGAGATGCCAAGACTTGTCAAGGTCATAGAGACAACCAAAATGTGTACTGTTGGAATGCCTTAAGGAATCCGGGTTGTTAATGCTGGTGTAACCAACATGCAGGAACATATTTAGTTGTCAAGTGGCTATGGGTGCGTCTCAATCCGCTCCCTAGCTCCCGAGCTTGTGAACCAGGCACTGGTAAGGACAGTAAAGGACGCTGGCTCACTACACATTGGGACACTATTTCCAGCGACGTGACAACGTCCTCATTGTACAAAATCATTACTGGTATTTATGAACAGCAGCAGAGCTGATATCTTTGACATCACTTGTAATGTTATTTAAAGGACATTGTGATAAATACTTTGCTTGTTACATATGCGTGCAACATTTCAGCCATAAATGCATTATAACCTGTCAAACGATGGTTGTTTATGCTGAAATATAATAAAATAATGGTTTTTATTTTTTTTTAAAGGCATATCACATGTCGTTATGTGTAGTAAGTTGGCTCACATGATTTAAGTTTTGCAATTCAGAACTTCCGTTAAGGGAGCATTGTGAGCATCGGTGCACCCTGGGTTTTGCGGTGCATTGTGGGACTTTTTAGGGAGCAAACGTTTCAGTGCACTGGAAGGATTCTGCAATTGAGACAGCCCTTAAAATGGCCGACTCCCTGATCTGTGCCCTGACTACTGAACTAGAGAGCTGATTGAGATGAACCCAAGAAAATCATAAAACAGGAAATTAAACTCACCACAATTAAACATACCTGAATAGCGAATCAAGCTATTATTAGAAACTTTCAGGCAGGTGTTGAGACAAGTTGGAGCTAAACTCTGCAAGACAGTGGCCCTCCAGGACCGAGTTTGGACACCCCTGCTGTAGACCCTCATGATTGTCAAAGTTGATACAATTTTTTATAAAAAGTTGGATAATTTGACTTTTGTATGATATGGCAAGTTCAGTTTGTCAAATGGAATAACCCCAAGAAAATTTTACATTTTTCATGATTCAAAGATACATATAGATATTTGTTAAAATACTTTTAACTTGGTATTGGTATAAAGGTTTTTTCTGTCATTCTGGTGTCTAATGAATTTGTTTTTATGTGTGTCTGAAGTTGGAGAACATGCTAGGCGGAGATGAGATCTACAAGAGTCGCATTACCGACCATTTGCTACCTTGTATTGCCCATTTTGCCGTTGCCATGAGAGACGACTCGCAGTGGAAAGTTCTCAATTATCAGATTCTGCTTAAGATGCGTCACAGTTCACCCAAGGTATGCAGATGCTTGAGTGTGATAAACGTAAAAATACAGTGCTCAAGTGATGTGCTAATGTGTGTGGTACCAATTTACAAAATTCAATTATGAAAATTGGTATTGAAATTCATATTTGTGAATAAGAACTGTTGATACCTTCTTTGAAAATTGCAATTAGTCACTTTTACTTTTTTTTTTTTTTTTACAGTACAATATAATTTTTGCAATAGTAATATTTCTTTATTGATTTAATTTGTAAAAATGTAATAAAAATATTATATGACCTGCATTTATTTATTTATTTATTTTATTTTTATTTTTTTATTTTTTTGGAGAAGCGAAGGGAAGAAAAAAACTTTTAAATTAGTAACCTTAATCTCTGAACTTCAGGCCCTGCTTTATTATGTGGTTCTATTTAAATGCAGAAGTGAAAATAATTGTCCATGTTTGCATTTCTGTTCAGGTGCGTTTCTCTGCACTTGCCATGTTGCTGGAGTTGGCAAGCAAGCTGAAGGAGAACTACATGGCTCTTCTGCCAGAGACCATCCCATTCCTGGCCGAGCTCATGGAGGGTAAGAACATTACGTCAATATTTAATCAAATGGCAACACATGATTCTATAATTAAAATACACAGTGTTACCAAGTGTTATCTTTGTTACTGTTTTGAGCCGGCTTTGAGTTGTGCTTCGGGAACACTTAAAGGGATAGTTCACCCAAAAATGAAAATTAGCCCATGATTTACTCACCCTCAAGCCATCCTAGGTGTACATGACATTTTTCTTTCAGACGAATACAATCAGAGATGTATAAAAAAAAAGGCCCTGGCTTTATAATGGCAGTAAATGGCATCCTAAAATTTTAGGATGCCATTTACTGGGATGTTAATAAAGACCTTCTGAAGTGAATTGATGGGTTTTTGTAAGAAAAATATCCATATTTAACACGTTATAATGTAAAATATCTAGCTTCTGGCGGACCACCTTCCGTATTCAACTTACGAAAAAAAAAACGTAACTGGTGCAACATATGACGTTGGATGTAGCGTAAGCGTTTTGAACTGCGAGAGGTGTTACACTTTGTTCGTAAGTTGAATACGGAAGGCGGTCCGCCGGAAGCTAGATATTTTGTATTTAGATATTTTTCTTACACAAACCCATCGATTCGCTTCAGAATGCCTTTATTAACCCCACGGAGCCGTGTGGATTACTTTTATAATGGATGGATGCACTTTTTCGGGCTTCAAATTTTGGGCTGCCATTCACTGGCATTATAATGCTTGGATTAGCCAGGACATTTTTTAATATAACTCTGATTGTATTCGTCTGAAAGAATGTCATATACACCTAGGATGGCTTGAGGGTAAGTAAATTATGGGATAATTTTCATTTTTGGGTGAACTATCCCTTCAAGTCTGTCATTTTCATAATGTTTATTTAACAGACAGGAATACTTAAGAGTTCAGAATTAAGTTATTCCTCCTCCTTGTTTTACAGATGAATGTGAGGAAGTTGAGCACCAGGTGCAGAACGTAATTCATGAAATGGAGACTGTCCTCGGTGAATCACTGCAGAGCTACTTTTAATCCCAGAGACTTTCACATCATCACAGACGCTTCTTACGTAATATTTACTGATGAACTGTTCTACTAGCACATGCGTCAGTCTGCCCGCCGGTTTCACAGCACACCTTATCACCTGACTGGCAGCTTGACCTGTAATTTGTGCCCAAAACATGCATATGTAAATGTAAAATGTGTCGCTTTTTACAAGCTAAAAATCAATGGATGCCACATGCTTTTTCTAAGGTTATATAAAAGCGACACGCATGATGTTTAAATGTGTCTAATGTTTTTAAAAAGGAATGATTTTATGGCATTGAATGACATTTTGTAATGCAAACTAAACTGTAATCTGAATAATCATAAAAACATGAGTCTGGGAAATGTGCTTTTTTGTTTGATTGAAAAAAAGTGGGGGGGAAAACAAATGGGTTCAATGAAAGTTTGGGTTCAACAATATGCTCGCATTAACAATACAGTTTTAATGGGCTACACATTCAGTACATGCATACACATTCAGATCTAAGCTGCCTGTACACTGGTTCTATCTTTCTGGAACACCTAGGAATATATTATGTGATGATTCTAGATGTTATTTTAAATGGATGATATGAAGCAAAAAAGAAACCATGACTGCCAAATGCCTGGCCAATATGCACCCAATGCCTTGCCTTTTTAACTGTATATCAATCAGATATATGCTTTGTCTATTATTTACAATAATGCAATCTTTAACTTTAGATGAGAAAGAGTTACGGTTACTTTTGATCCCTTGCTTTTTTTTTTATAGTTTATTCAAAGGCAATGGACCACGGTCATAATGGTATAAATAATAACTGAATGTAACCTACATACAATGGTGTCACCGTACAGTGTAGGCTACTTGTTGGTGTGTAATTACTGTATATAACCAAGTATTGGGTAGCTAGTGATTTAATTAAATAAATAAAAATTAATTCAACGTTAAGAATAAATCTACAGGATTTGAGGGAAAATGTATCTGAGGTGTTGTAACTTCATCAACCATTTTTAATTGCTTAACTGCTCTCACTTAATTTTAAACAATCTTGTAATGACACGTACATTTTTATGTAACAGTAGTATAACATTCTGTGTAGTCTCAATGTAAGCTGTATACTAATTCATGTTCCATTAAGATATTTTGTAAATGTCCTACCGTAAATATAAAAAAAATTATTATTATAGTAATATGCGTTGCTAAGGACTTCATTTGGACAACTTTAAAAGCGATTTTCTCAATATTTAGATTTTTCTGCACGCACCCATATTCCCCATTTAATTTTTTATTGACCAAAACAGAAAAAAACAAAAGGAAAAAAAAGGTTAATGGAGAACAGCGCGAGCAGCCCAATGACTATGAGCGGACAGCGTGTCGTCACACGTCCTGTAATCTGCTTTGATTTTAGAGCCGCTTATTCCAGACTCCTGCTGGATAAACTGTGACAGTGATGAAGCGCTTCAGTGGATTAAGAGCCGCTTTCCACATATTAAGGAGAGACCTCCATCATCAACACTGTGTGGGAATAATAGGTGCACCTTTCTCTAAAGGACAGGTAAGATATAAAGGCCAAACAATTCCTTTTCTCATTTAAAATAATGATATTCACGTGTAAATCCATGCATGGTGCCGGTCCAGTGCTCATGTTATTGCCTGTTACTGCAGCAGAGGGATGGTGTTCAGAGAGGAGCAGACCTCATTCGAGCCGCTGGATTGGTGCAGAAACTTAAAGGGCAAGGTACCACGACTACACCTCCTGATATTTACACTGCTTAGATAGCAATCTTTGCGTACAATATTTTAAGCAACATTTTTTCTTGTTTAATTATGATATGCTATTTAATATCCTTATACATTAATATTAAACATGCAGAGCAGGCTACATATAGAGACTGCATGGAATGTTTGATAAAAAAAAAAAAATACAGTTTTTAAATTGTCACCAGCTATAGCATCTAAAAAATGTGCATACTTATGCTCTACCTATGCATTCATATAAGCTTTTACTTCAAGGGTTAAGTCACCCCAAAATGAAAATTCTGTCATTAATTATTCATACTACCCTCATGTCATTCCAAACCCGTAAGACTTTAGTACATCTTCGGAACACAAATTAAGATATTTTTGATGAAATCCGCGAGCTCTCTGACTCCTTTATAGACAGCAATTTAATTAACACTTTCAAGGTCCAGAAAGGTAGGAAAGACATCGTTAAATTAGTCCATGTGACTCCAGTGGTTCAACCTTAATTTTATAAAGCGACGAGAATACTTTTTATGCGCAATGTAATAAAATAAAATAACTTTATTCAACAATTTCTTCTCGTCTGTGTCAGTCTCCTACGCAGTTTAAGTTGGTCAGCTCCTGCGTCAGCATCGCACGCATGCGTCGTGGTGCTCACGTGAGCAGCATCGGCCAATGGTAAGCCGGCGTTCTGGCGTAGCTCTGACGTAACTCGGTAGCGCTGCACTGTATTTACTACGTCAACAGCGCAAGAGTCTGACACAGACGAGAAGAAATTGTTGAATAAAGTCGTTATTTTTGTTTGTTTTTGCACACAAAAAGTATTCTCGACGCTTCATAAAATTAAGGTTGAACCACTGGAGTCACATGGACTATTTTAACAATGTTTTTACTACCTTTCTGGACCTTGAAAGTGTTCATAAAATAGCTGTCCATGGAGAGGTCAGAGAGCTCTCGGATATCATCAAAAATATCTTAATTTGTGTTTTGAAGATGAACGAAGGTCTTACAGGTTTGGAACGACATGAGGGTGAGTAATTAATGACAGAATTTGAATTTTTGGGTGAACTAATCCTTTAAATATTGTTGTCAACTACACAGACTTACAACTACTAATGTGTATTTTAAGAATTTAGGCTGCATGCAGTCGTTATTCATCATTGCCTTTTCTGTAAAAAGAGCTTTAAATGCACAATTTTCTTCTTCTGGGTCTGTCTAGCTCTGTCATTGCACACGTTTTATAACTTTAAACAAACAGCTGAAGGGACTTCTGCCATGAACAGGGACAGTAGATCAGTGCCGCCATGTGTTGTCTTTATTTTTTTACCTATGAAGATGCATTCTCATAGGAGCAGTAACACTGACGTGGCACCACTCCCCTTTCTCTGTGTATTGCAATATTGTGGATTGGGTTACTAAATAGAAGTGCAGCATGTATTTGCACATCTTAACTCAAACAAACCCAGTAATGTTTAATGCTGTTACTCCCTAACTTGAGTTGATGGGAAACTTAAAATTTCTAAAAAGTCAAATCAGTGACAGGCTGTCTAAAATGAGTCATTTATTTAGAGATTTTTTTCAAGGTTTTTGCATCATTCATTTAATAATTGAATAAGCAAACTCCATAAATGTTAAATCTTCAGCCTTCTTTGTATTTACCCTTTTAAAATTCTGGCATCAATATATACACTGATCAGGCACAACATTATGTCCTAATATTGTGTTGGTCCCGCTTTTGCTGATAAAACAGCCCTGACCCGTTGAGGCATGGACTTCACTAGACCTCTGAAGGTGTGCTGTGGTATCTGGCACCAAGATGTTAGCAGCAGATCCTTTAAGTCCTGTAAGTTGCGAGGTGAGGCCTCCATGGATCGGATTTGTTTGTTCAGCACATCCCACAGATGCTCGATTGGATTGAGATCTGGGGAATTTGGAGGCCAAGTCAACACCTCAAACTCGTTGTTGTGCTCCTCAAACCATTCCTGAACCATTTTTGCTTTGTGGCAGGGCGCATTATCCTGCAAAAAGGATACAGCCACCAGGGAATACCGTTTCCATGAAAGGGTGTACATGGTCTGCAACAACGCTTAGGGAGGTGGTACGTGTTAAAGTTACATCCACATGGATGGCAGGACCCAAGGTTTCCCAGCAGAACATTGCCCAAAGCATCACACTGCCTCCGCCGGCTTGCCTTCTTCCCATAGTGCATCCTGGTGCCATGTGTTCCCCAGGTAAGCAACGCACACGCACCCGGCCATCCACATGATGTAAAAGAAAAACGTGATTCATCAGACCAGGTCACCTTCTTCCATTGCTCCGTGGTCCAGTTCTGATGCTCACGTGCCCACTGTTGGTGCTTTTGGCGGTGGGCAGGGGTCAGCATGGGCATACTCAACAAACTGCAATGCACTGTGTATTCTGACACCTTTCTATCAGAACCAGCATTAACATCTTGAGCAATTTGAGCTACAGTAGCTCGTCTGTTTGATCGAACCACATGGGCCAGCCTTCGCTCCCCACGTGCATCAGTGAGCCTTGGCCGCCCATGACCCTGTTGTGACCCTGCCATTTCCTTCCTTGGACCACTTTTGATAGATACTGACCACTGCAGACCGGGAACATCCCACAAGAGTTGCAGTTTTGGAGATGCTCTGACCCAGTCGTCTAGCCATCACAATTTGGCCCTTGTCAAACTCGCTCAAATCCTTACGCCTGCCCATTTTTCCTGCTTCTAACACATCAACTTTGTGGACAAAATGTTCACTTGCTGCCTAATATATCCCACCCCCCTAACAGGTGCCGTGATGAAGAGATAATCAGTGTTATTCACTTCACCTGTCATAATGTTATGCCTGATCGGTGTATATTGTAACATTATAAATATACTGTAACTTTTGATCAATTAAATGCATCCTTGATGAATAAAATTTCAAAAACTGTTTTCAACATTGATAATAATAAGAAATGTTTCATGAGCAGCAAATCATCATATTAGAATGATTTCTGAAGGATCATGTGACACTGAAGACTGGAGTAATGATGCTGATTTAAAAATTGAAAATTCTGTTTTGTCATCACAGGAATAAATTCATTTTTACATTTATTAAAATAGAAAACAATTATTTTAATCAGAAATCTTATCTCTTAAGTTTCATGCATGGCTGACAATGGATGGAAATTGTATATGCAATTCAAATACATAGATCTTAATTTTAGGCCAAGCATTAATTTTGTCATGTTGGCGTGAACTATTATTCAAAAAACTATTATTCTACTTCTAAGCCCTCTGTCCCTCTCCAAGGTTGTGTAGTGAAGGATTATGGGAATCTGACATTTGAAGAAGTTCCCAATGATGAGCCCATTGGCAGGCTGAAGACTCCGAGAGCAGTCGGCCGAGCCAATGAGCTGCTTGCAGGAGCTGTGCAGAAGGTCAAAAGCGATGGCAACACTTGTGTGATGCTGGGAGGAGATCACAGGTGATTGTGTGCTTCCACTTCTGTTAAATATAACATTTGGAAGCAGGAAATCATTAATGAACCTGTATGCATATTCTCGACAATATGTTTGCTATTTCTTACAGCTTGGCGATTGGTTCAATCTCCGGTCATGCTGCCTCAAGACATGAGTTGAGTGTTTTATGGGTGGACGCACATGCAGACATCAACACACCTTTGACCACGCCAACGGGAAACATTCACGGCCAACCGCTGTCTTACCTCATACATGAAATGCACTCTAAGGTCTTTAATCATTTCAGCAACTTATGTTAAAGTTTGTATAATATGTTACACAGTCAACTCCAGCAGAGATGTTCGACTGTAACATCTTAACTTCCTGAACATTGGTTGGTGTCAGTATCTCTGCCTTTAGCACACTTGTAACTAATAAACACTAACAGCTAACTTCATAAAAAAAAAGAAAAGGCAATTGCATAAAACTCCTTGAGAAAGACGAAGCATTGGTGTGTCTCACAAAAACACAACCATGTCACATTTGTTTTTAGAACCATAATGATTATTTTCTTCATTTTCTTTCAAGGACTTCATTTGGACAACTTTAAAGGCGATTTTCTCAATATTTAGATTTTTTTGCACCCTCAGATTCCAGATTTTCAAATAGTTGTATCTCGGCCAAATATCATCCTATCATAACAAACCATACATCAATGGAACATTTATTTATTTTAACGTCAGCTTTTGGATGATGTATAAATCTAGACTGGGTAAACCCAGCCTGATTTGCTGGCGATTTGATTTCGCCCTGCAACTCAGTCTGGAAACCTGTACATTCATTTTTACTGCTTCTGTTACACTTTTGCGGGAACCAATCACAGACTGGCTTATCCACCTGGCGCGCTATTGGCGGGTTTAACATGATGACGGATAGAGAAGTGATGGGTCGTTGCCCGTTGATCACGCCTCTTGTGGTCTGATTGGTTGAAGGACTATCCAATTGCGTACAGAGTCATTTGAATTATGCTTGTTTAACACGCCTCTAGTGCAGTAGAAAATACATAGCAGACTCCCCAGACCAATGTTCAATCTTAAATTGAGCTTGGTCTGGTGATAGCCAGGCAAGTTTAAATCTCAATTTCAAAAAAATTACCCTTATGACTGGTTTTGTGGTCCAGGGTCACATATTTTACTGTATTACAGTAAAAATGTTTATTCAGTATTTATTAATCAGTGTTATAAAATATAATGCCATGAGTACATCACATTTGAAATATGTCCCCCCCCCCCACATTTGCAGTAAATCAAAATGAGATTTTTTGGCTTTATGCATTAAGATTTATGTGGGAAATGCCATGAAAAAAGGTAAAATGGGCTTTTTTTTCACTTTTGCAAAATATAATATTATTCATTCATTCATTTTTGGGTAAGTCTAAAAAAATGTAAAACCAAGAAATATTTGTTTGCATATTTGCGAAAAGTTCTTAATGTTAAATTGTATGAATTTAATTATGCAATTTAAAAAAAAAGTTTTTTCCAGTCTTTTAGCTTTACTTGAGGTGACATTGTAGGATTTGCAACATTAATAACATGTTGTACACTTTTTGTAATCTTCCTCAGATTCCCATAATTCCAAATTTCTCATGGTTAAAGCCTTGTGTAGCTGCTAAGGACATTGTGTACATTGGACTCCGAGATGTGGACCCAGAAGAACAGTAAGTTTGCAGATTCTATAATGTTATCAAAAGTACAATATAATAGTAAAACAGAGTGCATTATATCACCATTTCAGTGTTCGTTTTGAAGTCTAACTCGTACTTTGCATTACAGTTATATCCTGAAGTACCTTGGAATCAAAACGTTCTCCATGACAGAAGTTGATCGACTTGGGATAGCAAAAGTTATGGAGCAGACATGTGATCACATGTTTTCAAAGTAAGTGTGTTACTTGGGAATCTTTCCTCATTTTTTGTATTCATTAAAAATATCTTCATATTTATTTATTGTGGAAACATTCCTGCTTTTTCTGGATCAGGGTGAAAAAACCTATCCACCTCAGTTTTGACATTGATGCATTGGACCCATCAGTGTCACCTGCAACAGGCACACCTGTAGCGGGAGGACTGACCTATAGAGAGGGGATTTACATCACTGAGCACATCTGTCAAACAGGTGAGAACATGAGGATATGTAAGTAGTAAGTAGAGAACTAATTAATAAGCAGTGTTGGAGAAAGTTAGTTTTAAATGTAATGTGTTACATACAGCACCTTTAAGTAATGCAGTATTGTAAGTTTTTCACTTTACTAAAGCATAAAAATACCATAATATGCTTGTAGATATGTAGGAAACATGCTAAATTCACCTACTTGTTTCTCAGAAAAACTACAGCCAGTTATTCTACTTTGAAATGTACGTTCAGTGTCGGAATGTCTGTTTTTGTTTTGGTCTGTGCAATACCGCACGCTGCCGGTTTATCCAATAGCATTTCGACACCACAGGTTGCCAGTTGGCGGAAAACACATCGTATTGCAGCCATGGAAGCTAGCAAACAAACTAGGTCAGAGATCGCAGAGATTCTACCCGACCTAAAAAGCCTCGGCATCCATCTAAAAATCTCTGTGAGTGAAAGCATATTAAAACGCGGATAAATCAACTCATCACCTTACAGTGTGGCTTTCATAGTCAATTGCGCTTGATCCTGTAGCGTGTCCTTAAGCTGGCAACCCGCGTGAGCGTTGAGTCTGAGGGGGTAGGGGAAACAACGTTCTCCAATATTTTGAATTTGGACTGCAGTACCCATTTCAATCCTACATACCGCACCTTTAATTGCGTTACTTAGTTACTTTTTATGGAAAGTAATGTGTTACATTACCTTTGCGTTCATTTTTCTCACCTGGGCTGGAGTTGATAATTTGTTTTGTTTTTTAAAGTTCTATTTTTGGAAATTGTAAAGGCCCTTTCAGACCAAAAGTTAAATAAATAAGCCTCAGGGTGAAGGAAATGCAAATGCACACCTATACAGTAGAGGGCGCAACTCAAAATATTCTGAGTTTGCATTTCAGTTTTTATTCATTTTGAGGAATACAGAACCTGTTCTTGTGCCTCTTTAACTTGCACAATGTCTCTGTAACTAACGCCCCTGTTCTCAACATGGGGTCATGAAAGGTGTCAGTTAATAAATGGGGGGGGGGGGGGTAACTTGCATTACTTGTTTGAAAAAGTAACTCAGACACTGTTTTGCAAATTTAAAATGAATGCATTACTTAACTTGTTACCTGAAAAAGGACGACTGCCGCTTAAACTAAAACAAAACAACAACATAAAGTCCAAGCCTGGTATTCTCTCATCTTGCTCTGTCGTCACTCCTCCTTTTATCTGTGACCAGTGTGGCGCGCAGGTGACGCTCCGTTCCCATGGGCTCTCGGCTCTGCCCTGCTTGCCACAGTGACTTTCAGGCTGATTTTGGGCTTTCTGAGATTATTAACCAAAAACTGAGCCCACTTGGCTGGTGTGTTAGCGCCACCTTGTGTCAGTTTCAAAACGTACCAATGGCCCTATTTTAATGATATGAGCGCATGGTCTGAAGTGCATGACGCAGGTGCACTTAGGGCGTGTCCGAATCTACTTTTGCTAGTTTAACGACGGAAAAAATGGTCGGCGTGCACAGCGCATGGTCCAAAACGGTTGTACCCCATCTCCCATTCCCTTTAAAAGCCAGTTGCGCTTGCACCATGGCGGATTCACTATTTACATGGTAGAATTTGCGAGCGGAAAGACTGAACGCTTCTCCAGAGAGGAATCCTTTTATTTTTAATATTTAAAAATGTTTGTGTGCTGCTGTGCATCCCTGTGTGTGTAATAAGCAGAGTGGACGCACATTCTGCACTCGCCTATAGGCGCATATTACTAACACGCTCTTTAAATAACACAAAAAACACTGCGCTATTGACTTTAGACCAGGTTTCTGTTGGTCAATGGTGCAGTTGTTTTCAGTTGCCTGAAAATAGCAACGCGCCAACAATGCGCCTGAACACAGCTTGTTTTCAGACCAGCACGCCCATGGATGAACAGATGGGTGCAAGTGCATTTGCTATTTGTGAAAATGCTGGACGTGAAAATGAAACCGTGTTGGGCTGAAACTAGCAAAAAAACACTTGCGCCGGGTGTATGATAGGGCCCCAAGAGTAGAACAGGGAAAATACTGAGTAGCTAAATTAAAAGTGAGTTAATAAATCTATTATAATAAATCTACATTATGCCCTACATCCTAGATATCAGCATCACTTGAAAAGCCATATGACCCAATAATTAGAATGTTTCTGTGTTTGGCTATCGCTTAGCAATTTCATTACCATGATCATTCTTCATACTTTTACATGGACTGTTTGGCCTGTTGACTTTCTTCTTGACTTTACTCCAGGGCTTCTCTCTGCTGTAGACATGGTGGAAGTGAACCCAAAGCAGGGCAAAACAGAGGATGAAATTACGTCAACAGTAAACGCTGCTGTGGATCTGTTACTGGGCTGCTTCGGAAGGGTCCGCGAGGGCTCTCATGAGCCAGATTACAAAATGCCAAATCCATAAATCACAGGGTTTTTTTTGGTTCCTTTCTATTATATTTACTATCATGTCGTTCTGAATTTAAAAAAGACTAAATTGTAATTCACCTTTATTTTATTCTTGTGTAAAAATGAGTTCCAAAGATACACTCACCTAAAGGATTATTAGGAACACCATACTAATACTGTGTTTGACCCCCTTTCGCCTTCAGAACTGCCTTAATTCTACGTGGCATTGATTCAACAAGGTGCTGAAAGAATTCTTTAGAAATGTTGGCCCATATTGATAGGATAGCATCTTGCAGTTGATGGAGATTTGTGGGATGCACATCCAGGGCACGAAGCTCCCGTTCCACCACATCCCAAAGATGCTCTATTGGGTTGAGATCTGGTGACTGTGGGGGCCATTTTAGTACAGTGAACTCATTGTCATGTTCAAGAAACCAATTTGAAATGATTCGAGCTTTGTGACATGGTGCATTATCCTGCTGGAAGTAGCCATCAGAGGATGGGTACATGGTGGTCATAAAGGGATGGACATGGTCAGAAACAATGCTCAGGTAGGCCGTGGCATTTAAACGATGTCCAATTGGCACTAAGTGTGCCAAGAAAACATCCCCCACACCATTACACCACCACCACCAGCCTGCACAGTGGTAACAAGGCATGATGGATCCATGTTCTCATTCTGTTTACGCCAAATTCTGACTCTACCATCTGAATGTCTCAACAGAAATCGAGACTCATCAGACCAGGCAACATTTTTCCAGTCTTCAACTGTCCAATTTTGGTGAGCTTGTGCAAATTGTAGCCTCTTTTTCCTATTTGTAGTGGAGATGAGTGGTACCCGGTGGGGTCTTCTGCTGTTGTAGCCCATCCGCCTCAAGGTTGTGCGTGTTGTGGCTTCACAAATGCTTTGCTGCATACCTCGGTTGTAACGAGTGGTTATTTCAGTCAAAGTTGCTCTTCTATCAGCTTGAATCAGTCGGCCCATTCTCCTCTGACCTCTAGCATCAACAAGGCATTTTCGCCCACAGGACTGCCGCATACTGGATGTTTTTCCCTTTTCACACCATTCTTTGTAAACTGTAGAAATGGTTGTGCGTGAAAATCCCAGTAACTGAGCAGATTGTGAAATACTCAGACCGGCCCGTCTGGCACCAACAACCATGCCACGCTCAAAATTGCTTAAATCACCTTTCTTTCCCATTCTGACATTCAGTTTGGAGTTCAGGAGATTGTCTTGACCAGGACCACACCCCTAAATGCATTGAAGCAACTGCCATGTGATTGGTTGATTAGATAATTGCATTAATGAGAAATTGAACAGGTGTTCCTAATAATCCTTTAGGTGAGTGTAAATGCAAATTCTACCACAGTTTATTTCCATAGTGAATCCAGAAAGTGAAAAGCTATATATAAAATATGTTTGCAAATCAAAAAGCCATTGTTGCCAAGAACTAAAATAAGTTAAAATCTATTTAACCCTATAAAGCTAGTGTCATATTTGATATGCAAATTTCTCTAAATGGACTCTTAATTTATCAACATGATCAAAACTTTGCTGAAAAAAAAAAAAAAAACTGTACACAATGTACTAAATGCTTTGTGTTGCAAGTAAAAGGCATTTTACCATTATTTTAAAAATGCCCCTCAAATATCAGCAACTGCAACAAATTGCATATTTTTGCTCAGTTTGTGAATCTGAATAAAACTGAGGTGTTTTTTCATTGAGTATGAGCTCCTTATTCTCACTACTTCATACTATATGAGCCATAAAGACTGATGTATCAAATGATACTGATACTGAACAAAAATGTTTTTTTGGTCTGAAGTGGTCCATTTTTTTAAAGACTTTACAAGGTTACAAATAATCAAAATGTGTTCCAAATGTTTTTTCGCTGAATTCACACAAGGGGCAAATTATATTTAATAATTTTTTTATTGAAAATATTAATGTAAATGCGTTCTTGTTTACTTTTTTAATGTAAACTATAATAGAATTTGTATGATTTATACATCAATATAAATTGGCATAATTAAGCATTGACGTAGTTTTAACCTAAATGAAAATAACTCATAAATTTTGTAATATTGATAATTGTATGATATATTATTAGTATTTATATAAACAGGAGAGGTGAATACAGTTCTATTCTAATGAATGCGCAAAATAAAGCAAAGAGATTCATTTTGGAAAAATCAGTTTTATTAGACCATTCTGTGAATGCTGCGAAACGGCATTCTGTGCATTATCTGTCATTTGTCACTTTGGTCTGGCTGTCAGTCAGAATAAGTGTTGGAGATATGATGTCACTGCAGTGCTCTGATTTGATGCCATTGTACAGCTTGATAGCTAAAGGCCTGTTGTAATGGGAGTGTTGTCAGGAATAGCTGTTTCCTTTGAAGCCATAGTGTGCAATGATAAAAGGCACTAACAGAGAGGTAATGTAACCCAAAGGCTGAATCTCACACACATGTTCTCTTCAATTAAAAATAAATGTGACGGGTCACACGTAAGCTGCTGCGGACACAGTGGACATGAACAGCAGTGAGGAAGCTGTTTCCAGAGTCTGTTCAGAGTCCAGGAGGAGGAGTACATGAGGAATGCTGGTTGAAGGCTTTGGTCAATCTGTCTCTTTCAGGCTGCATGGTCTCCTGAATTCCTGACCTCTCTCGTGGATCCATTTATTTGACACTAACGGATAGGCAATGAGAGAAAGAAAGAATGAAATAGACGAATTGGATAGCTCTTTGAATTCTCTGTAAGAAATCCATTGTACCATCTCAAGATACAAAAAGGTTGATGTATGTCAATATATTTATAACCATGTTTTCAGAAAAGTAACAGTTGAGAGTTTATAAAAGTTTAGTAAGCTTTAGAAGATAGGGTTGGTAGTTTAATTTGACATTACTAACAATTTGCTCAGGTGCATAAATGATTAGAAACTGAATTTAATTTAATACATTATTTTAACAAGGGATAATTATGATGGTAACAGGGTTGACAACAGGAATTCAAGACTTTTAAATGATGGATTATGTCAACTACAATGTGCTTAAATTCTAGTAAGTTAAAATGAGTTGATGGTTTAATCTGACATTACTAAATTTATGCTCAAGTGCATCAATTATTAGAAAGAGAATGTAATGCTGATGGTAACATAGTTGAGAATGTACTAGAATAATACATTATAGTAACAATAAAGTTAATAAAAAAGAGAAGACTTTTATTTGTGTTTACTTGCTGAAACAATGACAATGTCACTAAGGGTTTTTTTTATTTATGGAATAACATTATTTTAATGGATAATTATGATGTAACAGGGTTGACACATAACTAACTTCAAGACTTTTAAATGATGGATTATGTCAACTAAAATGTGCTTATTTACTAACAGCAGAAAATACTCATGAAGTAAAGGTTAACTAGTTGCTCAAGTGCATAAATTATTAGAAAGAGAATTTAAAGGTGCACTATGTAACTTTTCCGTCCGCTAGAGGTCGCCTATTCAAAACAAAGGCGCAGTTTGATGACGCCAAGTTTGAGCGCAGAATCTTGGGACATGTGGTCTTCACCTCACAGCCAGTGGAAAAGAATCGGGATAGGACTCGGGCAGAAATCATGTTCATGGATGCGATTATTAACGCTACTGTAGTATGAAGCAGAGCAGGACAGAGTGTTGTGGGAGCTGAGCAAGGCCGCTGGAGCGATTGTTAATAAGATGAACGCAACACACGCCTCGCAAGCAGCGGGACTTTTATTATGCTATTATTAGGCGCAATTTCCGCTTTTCCGGTCATGAGTATGAGGTAACGCAGCTCTGTTTATCATATTAGATATATTTGAGTGTGTTGAAAATGATGTTATGACGTTACTCTGTGCGTTCGCTCGGCGGCTGCTATGACACTTGTTGCACACTGCAGTAAGAGTAAAGCGTTTCTGCAAAATAAAACCGAAAACCGAGGGTAACGCAGATATGACGCAATTGACAGGCGACTCCCTCACACGTCCCGGTTCCTTGGTTAAAATAGCAATTTTCTCACGATTTACAAATAGTTGGAAACATTTGGGATATGAGATTGTAACAAACCTAACACAATATAAGATAAAATCATTAAAAAAAAAAACTTTTATTTGTCTTCACTTTCTGAAAGTATGATGAAATCATTAAAAAAATATTTAATTTATAGATTATTAACTTATTTTAATAAATTATAATTATGATGGTAACAGGGTTTAAATATAATGCAACTACAAGACTTTTAAATGATGGATTATGCCACCGAAAATGTGCTTATTTGCTAATACTACAGGCAATGCAGGAAATCCTCATAAAAAACATTTAATTTTACACATAAATTCAAATTGCTGATGTGTTAGAAAATGCCTACAACACATAGTAAAACCTGGTGTCAGTGATTCACTGTTAAAATTAGTATATACACAAAGGCATGCTTTTTTATAGAACTACCCAGATATGATGCATTTTTGATTTTTCAATACATTGTGTCTGTGATACTCACCCCACTTGTTTCCCACCAGTACCGGGCAAGCGGCGTGTCTCGTGCTGTAATCTCCCTCTCCGTTGGGAAACAGATTATACCAGAATACAGCCGTACCCTAAACACAGACACAAAATGTTACGTGATAATTCTTAATAGAAAATGCAATTGTGTCAAGATCCAATCCATAGTGATCCATAGTGTCTACTTAAAAAAATAAAGCAACGTCCATGACATCTTTTCTGTACTTGTTTCTATGGCTTGGCTATATACTGTGGAACAGCAGAAATGTGTTAAACTGTACAGTTTAGTCAACTACGGTTAATGAGTAATGTTGCATACTAATATAAATGAATTGTACTTAATGCACATCAAATTATCTAAAATAGACTCTATATGGTCATCCCTAGTGAAAAAGTGTGCTTAACTGCACTGAATGTGTATTTGTAGTGTACTTTAAATCTTAAAAGTGTTTTTTTTTTTTTAAACAGCACTTGCAGATAATATAATATTAATTAAATAAAAGGCCACTTAAGTGTACTAAGTGTAATGAGTTTCTTAACAGTCATAACAGTTTTAAATTGCAGTTTAGGTAACACTTTATTTTAGGGTTCAATTCTCACTATTAACTAGTTGCTTATTAGCATGCATATTACTAGGATATTGACTGTTTATTAGTAATTATAAAGCACATATTAATGCCTTATTCTGCATGACCACATCCCTTAATCCTACCCAATACCTAAACTTAAACTACAAAAACTACCTTACTAACTATTAATAAGCAGTAAATTATGAGTTTATTAAGGCAAAAGTCATAGTTAATAGTGAATATGTGTTCCCTATACGTGTTACCGCAGTTTGCAATAAAAAATACAATTAAAAGTTTTACTTTAGTGTACATTTTCAATCATTATATTTAATAATCTTTTGTCATGCTTTACAGAAGTACATGTATTTTGACATGTTTACGCATGCTAAAGCATGCCACGTACTTTGGCCATTTCTAATTATTCGGGGGGATTTGTCCTCAATATCTATGGTGGTTATAGCTCTGATAAAAGGATTAGTTCACTTTAAAATGAAAATGGCAGTGAACGTGGCCCACGAGTTTGAAGCTCAAAAAAGGGCATCCATTCATCATAAATGTCCATCATTAACCCCCCGGAGCCGTGTGGAGTTATTATGATGGATGGATGCACCTTTTTGAGCTTCAAACTCGCGAGCCCTGTTCACTGCCATTATAAAGCTTGGAAACATCAAGATATTTATTAATATAACTCTGATTGTGTTCATCAGAAAGAAGAAAATCATAAACATCTAGGATGGCTTGAGGGGGACCAAATCATGGGGTCATTTTCATTTTAAAGTGAACTAATCTAGTGGCAGATATGAAGAATATGGTATAGATTGTTGTGGAAGTCAGGCATTTGGGTACATTAGTTTTGAAGATGTGATCCATACTACAACCAGAGGTCAGGAAAGATGCCACTGACTGGCATCACAACACTGACAAGCAAATGTTCCAAAAATGATGACTAACAGGTCAAAACCGAGTTACATGTGTAAAGTGCGGGGTTACACTGAAAAAGAAGAGTCTTGTTGATTTTCACTGCTGCAATCACAGATTTGGAATTCCAAGAAAGAAACAATGTTAAAGATTTTTTAAGTGTTTTTTGACCTTTTCACTACTTTTCAGTGAAAATGCATTTGAATGTGTGTGAAGTTTCAGACAATAATTTACCCTTTTTTAGGACAAAGTCAGTTATAAGGCCAATTCACACTACAAGTTGGCCGTTGGATTTAAAATTTTATGAAAAATAAATATGTTCACACTGCCCTAACAAACATCGACAAACGTAAATGGTCGCGCACCCACGGAAAAACATGATATACTCCTCATTCATTTGAAACAATGAAAATAAAAGTTTGCAGCTTTCAGACACAACTTTCTTCTCGTTTTATAATTCATTTGAGGGCGTTAAATGTCGACAGCGCATTATTGTAACGCGAGAGTGCATTCATCAAATCAAATCACCTTTATTTATATAGCGCTTTTTACAATGCCAATTGTTTCAAAGCAGCTTCACAGTGTTAAAACAGGAAAATAATGCAACAGAATTTGATCCGGCTGTACAGCCGCTCTGGAGAAAACGGTGATGTCATCCAGCTCATTTCAATTATCATATAGTGTCAATGCGGGCTGATCAGTAATATAGTTGAAATTTAAGCGTCCCCAACTGAGCAAGCCAAAAGCCAAAGGCGACGGTGGCAAGGAACCAAAACTCCTTCAGTGGCCAGAATGGAGAAAAAAACCTTGGGAGAAACCAGGCTCAGTTGGGGTGTTAGTTCTCCTCTGGCCGATGAACAAACAGTGTATGATTATGATTCTGCCAACATTACAGGTAAGAAGTCATATTAGATCGAAAGATTATTCGAAAGATCAGAGTCGTCACGCCGGAGACGTTCATGTAAAGAATCGGGACGCTTGCTTTCAAATATGGCTGCTCTCGCTCAGATTTTATGCGTGCGCTCAAACTTTGTCCAGAGTGCCCTCGCGAATATCTCCTTGCTCTTTCTCTAGAATTGTCTTCTGATTTTCCCAGAAACCTGCCATTTCGCAATGGTTTGTGGCCAGGTCAGATTACATCAGAGTTTGTTGTCGTTTGTTGGAAAATCATATCACACTGCTCAGACATTCCACGACCCAACAAACGCCGATTGAACATGTTCCGTTGGGAGAAAACAAACCCTGATCAACAGGTGTTTGTCTGTGCGGTGTGAATTGGCCTATAAATGACGGCACCCTAAAAAAAAGGTCAAATATCAGAAGTATAAAACTAATTTTGGAAAATGATTTTAGCCTCAAAATTTGTGAAATATAAAGTCATTTATTTTCTTAATTAGTCCCATAGAGGGTTAAATATGTATGTAAATCCTATAAGTGGGTCGAAAAATCTCTTAGATTGCATTTAATATAAATTGAAACTATAATACATTTTCATTTAATTGTAAATAACAAAAACATTACAGTTCGCACTTACGTATATTCTTTAAAAGTATATTATTTCTGTAATACTGTAATAAGTACTCATTTTAAATGTATGCTAAACGTGTACTTCTTTTTCACAAGGGCAGGTGGTATATAATTCATTTTGGCATTGAACAAAAACGATCAGCACCTTCATTGGCTTTACTGCAGCTCCAACTTCTGGAAAGACAGTGGCACCCCCTGCTGATACATCACTCATCTGCAACAAAGTGGATGTTTTACAGGGAATTTTATACCAAGTGATGGCAGTAGCAGAACCAACCCTGACAGGACAGTCGCTACACCAGTAATTGGTCAAATCCTACTCACATAGAAAAGCCAGGTTGCTATCCGATTCCCTGTTCCCAGCTCTTTAAAAGCATCTGGTTCATCTTTCTGGTGGAAAAAGCATATTAAAATGGTACATATTGTGTATACTTTGCTACGTTGAATACTTAAGAGTAACAGGGTAACAAGATTTGTATTTACCCGTCCAAAGTCAAAATGGGGCTCATATTGTCCTCCAACACCGTAATTCGCCACCTAAGATGAGAGGAAATTATAAATTGAAAGAAACAGAACCAAACTCTTCTCATTCTCATGTATTAAAGGCCTCATGAACACTACCTGTAGTTCTTCTGCTGTTTTGATATCAAGGCCTGTGATGTCTTCTATGCGCTGATTTATGCGATCCACAACTGGATGCTCATAGGCTGCTAACCACGCGCTGAGAGAAAAGACAATTAATAACACATTGGCTCAGTATTCCTACTGAGAACTATTTGCAACAGTATAACATGTTTTTGTCTGTTTTTACATAAAAAACAGCTGCAGGATTAGTTTTCAGTAATGCAATGTTTAGTATGTGATTGAACTTTTAGTATTGTTAGTATGCAGAATGCAAGTAAAAAAGACATTAGAATGAAACTAGATTTAGAGTAGTGTTTGCCCACGCAAAACTTATGGATGCTTGTTTCCGCCATGGAATAAAAAAAATAAAAAGGTACTTGTGAAATTTTATCCAACAAATCTGACTCTTAGAATTGTAAGATATAAACTTGCAATTATGAGTTATAAAGTCTAAATTGTGAGATATAAACTTGCAATTCTCAAAAAAAGCCAGAATTGCGAGTTATAAACTTGCAATTGTGAGCCAAAAAAGTCAGAATTGTGAGATAAAATGTCACTTTTTAAAAAAAATTTTCATGTGCGGCAGAAACAATCTTCCATAAAAACTCGCCGCCACCACCAATCATGTCAAAAAAGGCCACCCATCAAATTAGGTTTATGAGATACAGTCAAACCAAACATTATTCAGACACCAGATATGTTTTACTAGTGGGTGCAGGACACTATAGTTCATTTATGTAAGTGAGGATAGCAAAATAAAGTAAACTGTGACATATTATACCCAAAAATATTGACAGAAATGAGTGTTTCACATCAGTGTTTAGCTGATGTTTTGATGGCTAGGGTTACTGAAACACTTTAAATCACTTACAAAGGCAACATGACTGTAAATATTAACCTGTCAAGTAGAATTCTCTATAATGAGAGGCACCCATGCAGTCCGTAGTCTTTTTTCATCAGATATGCAACTATCATGCGTTTTCTCAATTAATACAACAGCGTGTTGTATAAATTATAACACCTCAAAATAATATAAAGACATGTCATGATCCCTGAAGTATGGAAGCTTGTTTCTGCCAAATAATTTAAACTTTTTATCTCACAATTTTGAGAAAAATAGTCAGAATTGAAAGTTATGAACTTGCAGTCCGAATTGCGAGATATACATTTCTTGCCATTGTTAGATATAAAACTCGCAATTGCGAGAAAAAAAGAAAAGAGCCATAATTGCAAAATACAACTCTTTTATAACTCGCAATTCTGACTTTTTTTCCTCAGAATTGTGATAAAAGTCCCAATTATCTTTTTTATTTGGCAGAAACAATTTTCCATACTGAAGTGTGTCATTTCTATATTTCCTGAGAAAATTAAACTTGCTCATTTGCTCACTCTCATGTTGTTCCAAACCTGTATGCATTTTTTTTGTGTCTGTGGGACACCAAAGAAGATATATCATTTTTTTCCCCGTCCATACATCGAAAGTCAGCATCTAATATTGATTTGGACCCCATTGACTTTCATTGCATGAGAAAAACTTGTGTGTTCCACAGAAAGTCATACAGGTTTGGAATTACAAGAATAAGTAAATAATGGCAGAACATTAATTTTTTTGTTAACTATCCCTTTATTGCTTTTTGAGATCCCAAACATTATTTGTGCTTTTTGTACACATACCAAAATATTATGTAAATCAAGATAAAAATGTCTGTCTGTGCAGGTCACACTCATTCATCGAGATAAACCACATGGTGTTCAACAGATGAGATGATACTGTTTTACAGACTGAGGTCCACAAAGAGGTTTCTAGGTAAAGAGAGAAAGGGGGAGCAGACAGATGCGAACTCTGCGCTTTATCTTTGACCCCTTACCTCTTGGAGACTCTGTACTGGGCGGTGGTGAGTTTGCCAGTTTGAGGGTCATGCACGGTGGCACGCCTGAGCTATAGAGCCAGCACAGAGAAAAAGAGAGGAAATAGAAGAGAAAGGTGAAAGGTGCTGTTACTATATGCTGTTGAGACACGGCTTATACTGAACTACACCAACTGCGGACTTGGACTGCATGGGTGGTTTATATGTAACATGGTGTGTAGTTTCTGGCCGAGTCAAACTGCTACAGTTTATAAGACTATGGTGTTCACTGATTATGCACCTCCTGTGTGTAAAGAAGCAGTGGAAGAGTAACAATCCCAAGAACAGCAAAACAAACAGGGATATCCATTTATTATACATGGTATAAATGCAAACTTGTAGGGCTGGTGGTTGGTATGATGGTATGTACTGTGCAACATAAATATTATGTCACGGCTGCATTTATTTGATCAAAAATAGAGTAAAAACAGTAATATTGTGAAATATTATTAAAATTTAAAATAACAGTTTCTTATTTGTATATATTTTAAAATGTAATTTATTCCTATGATAACAAAGCTGAATTGTCAGCATCACTCCGGTCTTCAGTGTCACATGATCCTTCAGAAATCATTCTAATATGCTGATCTGCTCAATTATAATAATGGGTTCTTATTATTATCAATGTTGACAAACTGTTTAATATTTTTTGATGCATCTTTTCAGGATTATTGGATGACTAGAAAGTTCAAAAGAACAGCATTTTTCTGGAAATAGAATCCTTAACAATCACTTTTTATTCAATTAAGGCATCCTTGCTGAATTAAAGTATTAATTTCTTTCTTTTTAATCTTACTTACCCATAAACGTATGAATGGTAGTGTAGCACAGTTTCCAGAATATTAAGCAGCACAACTGTTTTTAACATTAATAATAATAATGATAAACAAGAAATGCAAATAATGTTTCTTGAGCACCAAATCATGTGACACTAAAGATTGGAGTAATGACTGATGAATGTTCAAAATATAATCAAATAGAAAACAGTTCTTTTAAATTGTTATAGTATTTCACAATATTGCTGTTTGTAGTTTTGCTTAAATAAATGTAGCCTTAGTGAGCATAAGAGACTTCATTTAAAAACATTGAAAAATCGTAAGTATTCCAAACTTTTGACTTACTTTTGATATATATATACACACCGATCAGGCATAACATTTTGACCTAATATTGAGTTGGTCCCCCTTTTGCTGCCAAAACAGCCCTGCATGGACTCCACTAGACCCCTGAAGGTGTGCTGTGGTATCTGTGGTGTGGCACCAAGATGTTAGCAGCAGATCCTTTAAGTCATGTAAGTTGCGAGGTGGGGCTTCCATGGATCAGACTTGTTTGTTCAGCACATCCCACAGATGCTCGATTGGATTGAGATCTGGGGAATTTGGAGGCCAAGTCAACACCTCAAACTCATTGTTGTGCTCCTCAAACCATTCCTGAACCATTTTTGCTTTGTGGCAGGGCACATTATCCTGCTAAAAGAGGCCACACCAGACCGTTTCCATGAAAGGGTGTACGTGGTCTGCAAAAATGCTTAGGTAGGTGGTACGTGTCAAAGTAACATCCACATGGATGGCAGGACATAAGGTTTCCAGCCATGTGTTCCCCAAGTAAGCGACGCACACACACCCTGCCATCCATGTGATGTAAAAGAAAACGTTATTCATCAGACCAGGCTACCTTCTTCCATTGCACCGTGGTCCAGTTCTGATGCTTGCGTGCCCACTGTTGGTGCTTTCGGCTGTGGACAGGGGTCAGCATGGGCACCCTGACCGGTCTGCGGCTATGCAGCCCCATACGCAACAAACTGCGATGCACTGTGTATTCTGACACCTTTCTATCAGAACCAGCATTAACTTCTTGAGCAATTTGAGCTACAGTAGCTTGTATGTTTGATCGGATCACACGGGACAGCCTTCACTCCCCACATGCATCAATGAGCCTTGGCCGCCCATGACCCTGTCACCGGTTAACCACTGTTCCTTCCTTGGACCACTTTTGATAGATACTGACATCTCAACACCTCAAAAGAGTTGCAGTTTTGGAGATGCTCTGACCCAGTCGTCTAGCCATCACAATTTGGCCCTTGTCAAACTCGCACAAATCTATACGCTTGCTCATTTTTCCTGCTTCTAGCACATCAAACTTGTTCAACAAAATGTTCATTTGCAGCCTAATATATTCCACCCACTAACAGGTGCCATGATGAAGAGATAATCAGTGTTATTCACTTCACCTGTCAGTGGTCATAATGTTATGCCTGTTCGGTGTATATATATATATATGTATACCCATAATAAGCATGTGACATCCCCTTTGTCTGGGCTCTTGTTAAAGTTGCTTTTCCAGCATGCAGTAGGGGGAACTGGTGTGTTGGCAGTTATACAGGCCAACTGGAGCCTTACCTTTTACTGATGCGATAGTGGGCCGTCTCTAGGACACCAGTAACGGGGTTGGAGATAGTGGCTCGGCGCAGCTGTTGAGCCAACCGGCCAAGAGGACACAAGTTACACAGCAGCTGTAGTCTTAATGACTGACCACATGAACTTGAGCACCGGCCTTCTTACTCTATATGAGCCTTTGATTACACTTTACACTTTGATTAACTTTAAATGGACCCTGAATAATGGTGGGTCAGAGTGTTATCATAATAGAAATACTCCAAATATATGCTTATTTTAACACAAAATTATGCTCTTCAAAAAAGTAATACCAAAGAAGTGAAATGCCTGAACCAGTATGTTTATGTCCCATACAGACCAGGGGCCTTATTTATAAAACTTTCCGTAGATTTCACCCTAAACGTGTGCGTATGCACAAAAGTTTTCAGATTTATAAAACCATGCGTATGCCAGAACCTGTGCAAAATTCCCTTTATAAAACCCAGTCAGAGGAAGATTGTGCGTACACGCATCTCCACCCGGTCTCCTCCCCGAAATATCCATATATGGAGGTTAAAACACCTAGTTTTACTATGCATAACGTGATCTGCATATCATTTGCATATGCATATTCATCCACATGATACCATGTTTAACGGTACAATACATTAGTAAAATATGAGATATGGATGTGCCGTCACATTAGAATGCTAAAAATCATTCAGTAGCCTATCATTGCCTTGTTTCTGAATAAATAAATCAAAATAGTATAAAATACATTTCAGAGAAAGTTTTTCTCAATCTTTTCCACTGGCCAAATAGTATTTTTAATTGCTTCATATTTTTAATGGAAACAGATAAGCCTTATTGTGCATTATTGATCATTATTTGCAGGGCTCAGTGCTAGGACCGATGCTCTTCACCCTGTACATGCTACCACTGGGAGATATCATTAGGAAGCATGGCGTTAGTTTTCATTGTTATGCTGATACTCAGCTCTATATTTCTTCACGCCCTGACGAAATTTACCAATTCACAAGATTAACGAAATGCATAGCTGATATAAAAAATTGGATGACTAGTAATTTCCTGCAACTTAATTCAGAAAAAAATACATTTTTAATCATTGGACAAAAAATCTCCACAAGTAGTAACCTAGAATACTGTCTAACACTTGATGGTTGCTCTGTCAAGTCCTCGTCGTCAGTTAGGAACCTGGGTGTGCTCTTTGATACCAATCTTTCATTTGAAAACCATGTTTCTAGCATCTGTAAAACTGCATTCTACCATCTTAAAAATATATCTAAATTACGGCACGTGCTCTCAGTGCAAAATGCTGAACAGTTAGTTCATGCGTTCATGACCTCAAGGCTAGATTATTGTAATGCTCTACTGGGTGGTTGCCCTGCTCGCTTAATAAATAAACTCCAGCTGCATCGACACGACATCCTCATTAAACCCGTCTCCGGCGTGACGACTCCAATCTTTCGAATAATCCTACGAATATCTATTGATTTAATATGACTTCTGACCTGTAATGTTGCCAGAATCAGAATCATAATCTATTTGTTCGTCGGCCAGAGGAGAACTAACACCCCAACTGAGCCTGGTTTCTCCCAAGGTTTTTTTCTCCATTCTGGCCACTGAAGGAGTTTTGGTTCCTTGCCACCGTCGCCTTTGTCTTTTGGCTTGCTCAGTTGGGGACAATTAAATGTCAACTATATTACTGATCTGCCCGCATTGACACTATATGATAACTGAAATGAGCTGGATGACATCACCGTTTTCTCCAGAGCGGCTGTACAGCCGAATCAAATTCTGTTGCATTACTTTCCTGTTTTAACACTGTGAAGCTGCTTTGAAACAATTGGCATTGTAAAAAGCGCTATATAAATAAAGGTGACTTGACTTGACTTGATTATTCATGCGAAAATATTTTGTCAGACCATGAGTTCTGCTATTATCATATGCCATAAGCAATCCTTGCTGTAGTTAAAACTTTAAAACACAGCATGGCACAGGAAAAGTGTTCAAAAGCATCGCATCCACTACAAATATTTATATTTATTAGAATATTAAAAATGTTGTAACTTCTGGATAATGATTCATTTAAGTCCTTAACTCCATTAATGAGAATGGCATATTTAATTTACTTTAATGTGTATATCAGATGTAAAACTGCATTTAAATAATTCTTTTATTTATTTAAAAAGTGATTGTGAACATGCACTGTATTGATGATTAGGACTCATAATGAGGATATAAAGTGGTTTTCCTTCATCTGCGTCAGTCCCTCAGCTCACCATCGATGTCGGCAAACTTTTTTGTCTCCTTTCGTACGCATGGGTCAGAGTTTGCGTACAGATGCACAAATGTTCCCGTCAAGTTTGTTTTTATAAATCACAACTTATGCGTAGGAAGTGGCGTACGCCTCTTCCAGGGCCTGTTTTGTGTGTACGCAACAGTTATAAATAAGCCCCCAGATGAATTTATAGGTGCCGTAAGTAAATTTTGGTTTATGCCTTACAGTTATCTTTCACTTTATATTGGAAACCTACTAACATGGCTGAAGCGTCACATAAAAGCAAAGGTTTTCGCTACCCAGTGCCATTGCAGAAATACTCTATCCACAGGCATATTTGTCATTGTTACTGAATGTGTCAGATAACAGGAAGGTTACCAAGATAAAATGAGTTGTGATGGGCTGTCATGTGATCTCATTATGGTAGCTACCATTAAAGGTCAACCACCAATTACCACTGATATGTTTTCATCTCATTTGAGTGGACATCAATTTAAACATGTTTGTCAAAAGTATTATTCATTTCTTTATAGATGGAACTTTGTTACAGTGGAAAAAATACTTGTACACCTTTAAATCATTTCAGGAATGCATGTATATGTAATGGAATAGTAAATGCTATTTCAAGCGTATTTTTGAAACAGTCTATTTAATGTTTCCTGAGGTGCACTTATAATGTTAGTATGATTTTTACACCAGAAATTGTCATAATTTAGAAATTTTAAAGATTTTATTGTATAGTTTAGACAGCGTCATTGATTATAACGGGAGTATTGGCGAGATTCCAGAACTCAGTCGCATCATGTGATTGACAGCTCCAGCGATTATAAAGGGTGGGTTCTTTGATCGCTTTCTGTATACAATTAATCACAAATGAAACAACTGATTATTTTCTTGCTACTAAGAGAAACAATGTGAAGTTGACAGCTTAGTCACTGGCTTGATTTACTGATGCATAGATCACAGATTAGGCATTAGAATTAACACTGTTTGCAAAGCCAGCAGTGAAATTGCGACTGATTTACCAAAGAATCCATGGTGAAATGTACAGAACATATCTCTTTTCTCTGATTCTGAAGAAGCGGGTCGCACCTTTACGTCATAATGTGACAAAATCCTAAACGAGTCGTTTTTGGAACTTGGTTTCAATAAAAGACTAACAGGGATGTTTTGAGTTCTGAAACTTACAGGATGTTTTTATAGTACAATGACCTCTTGCATGTTACAAGATCAAGAACAATTTGATTTCTCAATTCATGATCCCTTTAAATGGTAAAATTAACATTAACTAAGCTAAATAAATGCTGTAACAAGTATTGTTTATTGTTAGTTTTAATTAAAGGGATAGTTCACCCAAAAATGAAAATTAGCCCATGATTTACTCACCCTCAAGTCATCCTAGGTGTATATGACATTCTTCTTTCAGAGGAATACAATCAGAGTTATATTTAAAAAATGTCCTGGCTCTTCCAAGCATTATAATGGCATTGACTTGATGGGTCGTTTTTGAAGTCCATAAAACTGCATCTATCCATCATAAAAGTGCTCCACACGGCTCCGGGGGGTTAATAAAGGCCTTCTGAAGCAAAGTGGCGCGTTTGTGTAAGAAAAATATCCATATTTAACTTTATAGACTAAAATAACTAGCTTCCGGTGGTCAGCGGTACGCAAGTCAACTTGCGCTAAAAGAGTAACCCCTGACACGATGTACAGGAGCATCAAAGCTTTGACGCCTCTTGTGGATAGGGCTGGGCAACAAACTCAAGCCCCTCTTCTCTTATATCGAAATTCTCCACCATTTCTCTTTACAAATTCTCGTTTTAGACTTCTATTTCATGACCTGTGTATTGTTTTGCTCTATATTCTGCGCTTCTGCGTTATTCAGTAATGCATGCGTCAAGGGTTACTCTTTCGCCGTAAGTCATGGGCTAATTTTCATTTTTGGGTGAATTATCCCTTTAAGTAATATAGCTAACTAATGTTAAAGGTGCACTATGTAACATTTTTTCAGTAAAATATTCAAAAACCACTAGGCCAGTGTTACATATTTTGTTCATTTGAGTACTTACAATATCCCAAATGTTTCCAACTATTTGTAAATCGTGAGAAAATTGCTATTTTAACCAAGGAACCGGGACGTGTGAGGGAGTCGTCTGTCATTTGCGTCATATCCGGTTTTATTTTGCAGAAACGCTTTACTCTTACTGCAGTGTGCAACAAGTGTCATAGTAGCCGCCGAGCAAACGCACAGAGTAACGTCATAACATCATTTTCAACACACTCAAATGTATCTAATATGATAAACTGAGCTGCGTTACCTCATACTCATGACCGGAAAAGTGGAAATGGTGCCGGTGACTGTAGCATAATTAAAGTCCCGCTGCTTGCGAGACGTGTGTTGCGTTCATCTTATTAAAAATCGCTCCAGCGGCCTTGCTCAGCTCCCACAACACTCGGTCCTGCTCTGCTTCATACTACAGTAACGTTAATAATCGCATCCATGAACATGATTTCTGCCCTAGTCCTATCCCGATTCTTTTCCACCGGCTGTGAGGTGAAGACCACATGTCCCAAGATTCTGCGCTCAAACTAGGCGTCATCAAACTGCGCCTTTGTTTTGAATAGGCGACCTCTAGTGGACCTAGAGTTACATAGTGCACCTTTAACAAATGAAGTGTTACCAATATTTTTACACATACATATTCTTGAACCGATGTGACTTATCAGGGTTTTTTATTTCTCTCAACAATACAATTTTGACCTGGTGTGATGTTTTTTCCAGAAATTTATAAACACTTCATGGCCAAAAGGATGTGGACACTTGAACACCACATCCATATTCTTGATGAACATTTAATTTCAAAGCAAATAAGTTCAATCATACTTGCTTGATGCACGAGAACAAACCTCATTAATTTTCTCACATTAAGCAAGTATGTTGTGCGTTGAAGTTAATATGTAAAGTAAAGGCTAAATTAAATCTGTTCATCATATAAAGCGATGTAATTATCTCAATTCGTATAATCTTTTACAATGTCTTTATGAACTTTTTGATGCATGAAAGTCTGGGTTGCGTGGACTTTCAATGGATGGACAAAAATGATCAGAGAATAATTCAAAATATCTTCATTTTTGTTCCCAAGATGAACAAAAGTCAGGAGGTTGAGGTCAACGTGAGTAAATTATGACAAAATGTAAATTTTTGGGAAATTACTGGATGAATTACTGGACTAGTGGTTTAGGGGTGTCCACACTTTTTGGTCATTAATAGTGTACATATTGATAAACATTTTAATGTGTATAAAAATTAAACTCACCCTCGGTTTGGCCAGTTCCTTGACCTTCTCCATTTCTTTTTCTGTTATAATGTCATGGTAACGAATGATACGTGGGCGGTCCCATTCGTCCTCTTGTTTCACTGGGCCGAGTGTGTAAAATGGATGTCTGTTATTGTTGTAGTAACGGCAGAACATACGGCTCTGTCTGCGAGGAGTCTGTAAGGATGAGATTATGTATATATTATGTACATTTAATTTATATCTTGTGCATGACAAATAAACTGGTTAATGCTTCATGTTATTTCACAGCATGAGTGGTAAGTTTCAATGTGCTGAACCAGGCACTGCCATAGAAAAACCCATTCACTGACTCCCAAAAGCTGCATAGCAGTCGGCCAATCTGATTGGAGCATGTGGGTGTTTTTAATGGGTGTTTGTATGCAATATGCATTCAGCTGTGGACAAACATACAGCTTTGTGTCATGGTCGCATTAACACCGTGGGTGTGCATAAATAATTCAAAGTCCTGTCTTTAATAATTACTTACCTCAAATACAGAAACCACTATAAATAGACATATCAGGATACATCAACACAGTAAACAAACTGGCTGGTCCCACAATATATTAGTCCCACTTTATATTAGGTGTCTTTATTTCCGATGTACTTATGTAAAAAAAATTGTTTAGGTATAATATACACTCACCTAAAGGATTATTAGGAACACCATACTGATACTGTGTTTGACCCCCTTTCGCCTTCAGAACTGCCTTAATTCTACGTGGCATTGATTCAACAAGGTGCTGAAAGCATTCTTTAGAAATGTTGGCCCATATTGATAGGATAGCATCTTGCAGTTGATGGAGATTTGTGGGATGCACATCCAGGGCACGAAGCTCCCGTTCCACCACATCCCAAAGATGCTCTATTGGGTTGAGATCTGGTGACTGTGGGGGCCATTTTAGTACAGTGAACTCATTGTCATGTTCAAGAAACCAATTTGAAATGATTCGAGCTTTGTGACATGGTGCATTATCCTGCTGGAAGTAGCCATCAGAGGATGGGTACATGGTGGTCATAAAGGGATGGACATGGTCAGAAACAATGCTCAGGTAGGCCGTGGCATTTAAACGATGCCCAATTGCCACTAAGGGGCCTAAAGTGTGCCAAGAAAACATCCCCCACACCATTACACCACCACCACCAGCCTGCACAGTGGTAACAAGGCATGATGGATCCATGTTCTCATTCTGTTTACGCCAAATTCTGACTCTACCATCTGAATGTCTCAACAGAAATCGAGACTCATCAGACCAGGCAACATTTTTCCAGTCTTCAACTGTCCAATTTTGGTGAGCTCGTGCAAATTGTAGCCTCTTTGTCCTATTTGTAGTGGAGATGAGTGGTACCCGGTGGGGTCTTCTGCTGTTGTAGCCCATCCGCCTCAAGGTTGTGCGTGTTGTGGCTTCACAAATGCTTTGCTGCATACCTCGGTTGTAACGAGTGGTTATTTCAGTCAAAGTTGCTCTTCTATCAGCTTGAATCAGTCGGCCCATTCTCCTCTGACCTCTAGCATCAACAAGGCATTTTCGCCCACAGGACTGCCGCATACTGGATGTTTTTCCCTTTTCACACCATTCTTTGTAAACTCTAGAAATGGCTTGCGTGAAAATCCCAGTAACTGAGCAGATTGTGAAATACTCAGACTGGCCCGTCTGGCACCAACAACCATGCCACGCTCAAAATTGCTTAAATCACCTTTCTTTCCCATTCTGACATTCAGTTTGGAGTTCAGGAGATTGTCTTGACCAGGACCACACCCCTAAATGCATTGAAGCAACTGCCATGTGATTGGTTGATTAGATAATTGCATTAATGAGAAATTGAACAGGTGTTCCTAATAATCCTTTAGGTGAGTGTACATATTGTGTTTAAGTTGTATTGCAAAACACTTTTGCTGCTATTGAGATGGGTATTGAGATGTAATTAAATGCAGTTATTTTTAAACAAGTGCAATATATAAACATGTATGTACACAATAAGTTAATTTTATTAAAATAATAATTTAAACGTTATTACATAGTAGTTAAAGACACTTAATATAAAGCAAGTGCGATATACTAAATGACTGACATAAGCTAATGCATCAGCATTTCGTGCTCAACGTGACATTCCAGTGAATATTTATGTTAATGTAGCAGTTACAGTATTTTAATAATCACCATTCTGAGTCCTTCTCCTCTACATAGCTTCTCATATTTCCTCTTCTCAGGGAGATAACCCTTTTTCCCAACCTCCTTTTCTTGCTCTTTCTTACTCTCTTCCTTGCCACTCTGCTCCTTCTCAGCCTTCTTCTGTTTGTCTAGCTGGTAGTCAAAATACTTCAGGTTCCCAAGTGCACGCTGGTGCTCAGGATCTAGACAGCAGAGATAAATGTGTTAAACATTTTGTAATAGTCTGGACAACTGCTGAATATCTCAAATGGCTCAGAAATAATATTCAATTTCACAGATAGTAACACACTCCACGTCCACATTAATCCTGATACATCTGAAAACACATTTTTCTCTACATTTTGGCTTTTCGTTTACACTGAGACAGCATTTTTGTCCAGCGAAAACTGAGCTTTTTGAATACGCTCTTTTTATCTCACAATTCTGAATTATTTTCTTACAATTGCGAGTTTATTACTCAGAATTGTGAGATATAAACTCGCAATTGCAAGAAAGAATTGCAAGATATGAAGTCTTTTCTTTTTTTTCTTATAGTTGCAAGTTTTTATCTTGCAATTCTGACTATTTCTTGCTATATATAAACTCGGAATTGACAGAAAAAAGTTTGAATTGTGAGATATAATCTCGCAATTAAAAACGGTAATTGCGACTTTTTATCTCAATTGTGAGAAAGTCACAAATAGCTTTTTTATTTTGTGGCATAAACAAGCTTTTAGGGTGGACTGTGAAAATGGAAGTATTCAAAAATGATGATGCATGTTTAGACATGTGACATATTATTCCCATATATACCTATGGTTGTACTGGAATTGTTGTGCCTGCTATTCACTTTCTAGTATTCTTTCTAGTGATAAAAGATAAATGGACGCACCAGTGAGTGGTGGGATATTTTTCTAATAGAATGAAAAGAATATTATTACGTATGTTCTCTCTGTACCATCTGAGTGAGTTTTTATAATGTTTTACGCATACACAGCAAGGTGACTTAAGACATTTTCAGATGTTTCAGTGTGGATTAGCAACTTCTGGAAAACACTTAAAGATCCTAGTGTGGACGGAGGGCATTTTTAAATGAAAACGCCATTTTCAAATAAATCCAGATGGACATAGCCATAGTCTTGTAGAGCAGACTAACTAACCCACAGAGAGCAGTCTCTTGGTATATTCCAGAGCGCTCTCCAGCTCCCCCTGCTGGTAGACTGAGTAGCTGAGGTAGTCCAGCACAGTCACAATGACAACACTGGATTCTTCTCCTTCATCCAGTTGTTTGAGCGCCTGGGCCATCCATAGCTCTGTGTGGTAGTAGTCTGCATCAGAGTAGGCAATTTTACCCAGCTCAAAACAGTCCTCTACCGTCAGGGTGTTTTTAAACGGCAAGCCTGTATTAACACCTGCAAGAAAACATGCAATGAGATGTCATACAAATAAAAAAATGCATATCTGAAGCATGTTTACTCTAAATATTTAGTCTTATCTTTCATGTAGGTCACACTCACCAGGCAGGTTTCCAGAAGAGATGGTCTGTGTGTCCAGTTGATAGGTGTCCTGCAGTCGGAGGAGAGCTTTGGCTGCACCGTTCTGGTCTTCATCGTTAGGGAAATACTGACGCTGAATGGTCAGGTTTGAGATAAAGCCTGGAAGAAAATGTGGTTATCTTTTCATACGAAAAACCATAGCTATAAGAAGAACATCAGTTTTTTTTTTTTTTGCAAGGACACATTTCTAAATACTTAGGTCACTTTTTCTTGTTCAACTATTCACACAGTTCCCTTTACCAACTTTCATCTTGGCACAGCAATAATTTCGAATACAAAATGCATTAAAACTTCCAAAACACTTCATACATGTTTCAAATCAAGTCATTCTTTCATAACACTAGCAAAGGTTTTCACCCAACAAACACACTTTGTCACTCATAAAACAATGTCCTAAAAACACAAACAAAAGGGAGCATTATATAATGTTTTCTTTTGTAAATTTTATTCACAAAACAAGAATGACACTTTCTAATGTTTAGTATTCACAGAATTCACCCGGTTTACATGAAAGTATAAATTATTCATTCATTTTCCCTAGGTTTCTTTTGCACAGATGGTAATGAAAATGAAAGACTAACACCAGTGTAGGTGTTCAGCTACATCTAATAGTCTTGACAGTATTATATTTTTTAGATTTGGAATATATTTCTATATGGCATTACTGAAGAAATGTAGAAAATTGCTGTTTTATTCAGTTTTGTATTATGTTAGGTTTTGAATTGAAGTTAACATTTTGTAAAAAGTATATAAATGAAGTATAAAAAGTATATAAATGCGGAAACTGGCCTGAAAAAATACATCTAATACATGAAAGTAGTTGAATGTATTTTGTGCCAAGCAATGATAAACGATCCACAGTTTAGCCCACATAGACTGCTCACTGTGTAAAGAGTTTTGAAAAAGTGACCTAAGTACTAAGAAATGGGTCCTAGCAATTGTAAAAAAAAAAAAAAAAAAAAACTTTAATGGGTTAAATAACATTGATACTAACCATCAGACATGTCCTTGAGCACTAGGTCTTCCACTTCACCCCACTCTGTGTTTAGTCTCTTCATGAGTTTAAAGGCATTGACAGGGTGACCCAAAAACCCCTCTGGGTCCTGTGTGGCTGTGGTTGTTAAAGCATCAAGCTTCTCAGCCCACCTAACAACACACACACAGTGTCCGATTCAGAGTGGCTTTATTGTCACTTCAACCATTTACAGCTTGTACACAGTGAAACGACTGTGAATATCTGCTCCACACTAAGTGTGATGTAAAATTGTGTAATATCAGACATGGTTAATGAAGAAGGAGATGAACCACTTGTAGAAAAATGAATATGAGAAATTGTAACGCCTAATATGGAGACTGGAGCCTATAGGAAAAGATGTACTTTCAATTAAAAGTATTGATCATCTTTTTGGCAAAAGCCTCATCTAGTCTTTTCACTGAAGATCACACATGTGCATTACCGGAGTGAAAAATACTGTTTAGATTTTAGCTAAGAAGATAAGTTTATTATATCACAATCAGACATTTCATCACTATATGATCTGACATCCATATTTGCCGATACCTCAAAACATAGCACAATATGATTATGATTTTGATTAGAGCGATTAGGCTACATTATGATATTATGGTCATTTTTTTACTCACAAGTACAACCAAAATAAAACAAAAATATTTAATTGAATAATTAACAAGAATAATTAACTCTCTAAAACTTGAGACATCCACAACAAAAATACACTTTTTTAAAATAATATAGAACAATAAATAATGAAGAAAAAAAAAATCAAGTTCATTGATCATTGATCATCTGATGACAGCTGATCATTGGCTTGTGCAATGAGACAGCTGTCTAAATGGCTTTTATTCTTCTGTGCTCTCTAAAGTGTGCAAATCAATCTATAAATATAATAAAATGAGGTACACCAGTTATTGAAAAAATACATTTATACAGTAAAATACATTTTTAAAATAAACTTGTTACAACTTATTAAATATTCAATGACAGCTCAATGAAATGTGTAGAACTGTCGAAAGACATTTCGTGCAGATGTGGCCAACAAGAGAATTTCAAAATTAAGATGCATCTTAAAAATTTATATTTTTAATTTATATTTATTTTTGTGTTGCATTGATACATCATTTTGTTAGTCATTTGATTGATGCATTGATCCATACTGATGTATCATTACACCCATTAATATTGTCAGATTTTATTGACATACATAATTGGAATGTAATCTTAGCCAACCGTTTTAAAGATTTATGTTATGCCCTATTCATAAATCTGTAATTGCCAATTCAAATTGATACAAGTTATACTTGATGTTATACTTATGTTTGTTATATGTTCCATGGCTCCAGTTGATTCTGTTAATAATAGATATTACTCACTGTTTTACTTGCTCCAGTTTGCTTTCCTCTGCTTTGATGTAGTCTTTCAATGATGTCACCAGGTCTTTTTCTGTGAACAGCAGATCTGTCATGTGACCTGCAAACACAGGTTAAACCGAGCATCAGTGAATGACTCGTCTAGTTTTCCACAACACCTGTCAGTTGCATGGTAAATGTTCATGAACACACAGGTTTAGAGGCATTTGTTGCCTGGTAGAACCTGTATGAACGTTTCAAACATAAATTTATAAAAAGTTCAAAAGGTGGCATACCGATGGAAGTGAAGAAGTCATTGTGAGCAGAGGAAGACTTTAGCAGAGAGATGAGTAAAATACAGCACACACTCCTAACTCCCATGTTCATCCTGTTCCACACACAGCCTAAAAGTGAGAAAATGAGATTTACATTGTTACATAGCTCTCTGAAATACTTGATTCTGATTGGTCAATCATGTCATTGAGTGGCCCAATATTTTTGAATAATGACTGCTAAACTGTATATTTGACTGTGGCAGGGTTATTATTGTTATCTAAAACTTAATCTAAAACTATTAATTGAAATCAAATAAAATATTAGATGAAAAATAAAAAAAAACAGAAATGTTGCCTTGGGAACTAACTAAAATAAGTTAAACCTCGAAAATTACTAACTGGAAAAAACTAAAACTAAAATAAAAATAAATTAACCTAAATAATAATATTAAAAAAAGAACAAAAACTACTAAACTACAAAAGCACATTACTAAACAACAAAATGTAACTATGTAACTTTTTTTGTTCAAAGTCAACAACATATCATCAATCCTTGATGTCAATACATCATCAATCCTTCTTACAAAATGAGTTTTTGTTGCATCCTGAATCACTAAGGTAGGCCTATTATAAGTGTTTATACTGTATTTTAGACCTAGTAGGATGGTTTTTGCAGGAAATTGCATACATACGCCACTCACCCGTACTTGTCTCATCATATCCGTAAATGGAGAAGATTTGCTCTGGCTACTTTGACAAGTGTATGGTGTGAGAGTGGCATAGGTTAGTTGTCACAACGAGCGAGTAAGGTTGACATGATGGAGCACGCTAAAGCTTGGTACATACTCTGCAAGAACAAAGAAATTTGTTTGTTTTCTCAAGGTGGCAAGAACAAGAAAAAAGTTTGTGCTGGCCAGGACATTCCATACTTCACGAGAAAAGCAGGTGCAGTTTCTTTGCATTAACCCCACCCACTTTAAATTTCTGACCAATCACAAAATAGTTCTCGGACACCCACAAGAAAAAAGTTCTGCTCAGATGATGTGTCGAGAACAAGCTGCGAGAACTCCCAAACCAGGGCTGCGAGAACAAAAAGTCTTGCAGACCTGGGAGCGAGAAATTTTTTTTTCTGTTCTTGCGGAGTATGTAATGGCCTTTAATCTCAAACCTCTGGGGAATCACCCATTAAAAAAAATGCTGAATAGAAGGGAGTCTGCTGGCAAAAATATAATGCAACAGAGCTCGTAATAAAACAAGAATCAACATGGCTTGGCTTTTCGGAGAGGAAAGCGACGCAGTGATGACATTTTTTATTACTCAACAGGTGAGTAAGGTATTTTTGTAAAGTTAGAGTTTATTGTAAAGTATTATCTATTGTGAAGGGTCATTTTCAATTTACTTTCAATACTGTGGTGCAGTGAGTGTTTTTTAGTAAAGAACGCTTATAATAAAGTAGCAGTGGCTGGGACAAATTTTAAGTGTCAATTCCGCTTAAAAAGATGCAATCTAATCCTGTTTACATGAAATAAGCCTGCTACCGAGCAGGTTTAAGCTTACAGACCTGTTGCTATGACAGTAAGTCCAGGATTCAATTTGAGTTTACAGACGTGATGTAAATATCGACTGCGTTATGAAGGATAACCTGATATATTTTTTTTAACTATTATTAATTTGTGTTCACATCACTCAAATAGTGTGTTTAGAAAGCTACAGAGAAACTGGCAGCCAGGTGACACACAAGTTATCAATCCCGAATGGCAATATCACTACACACATTGTAGCACCACAGTAGTCGGTGTATGGAGGGAAACGTCTCGGTTACGTATGTAACCCTCGTTCCTTGAGGAGGGAACGGAGACGTAACGTCAGTGACTGACGAATGGGGGTTTCCCCTAGAAGCCTATCATCTTCGAGATCTTAGAAAACGCCCAATGGCAGGCCAATGCCATGGGCATGCGGAATTTGCATAGCGTAGCTCCGCCCCACCGCGTGGGTATATAAGGAAGTACGCTGGCAACATCGCATTATGTTTACCTGCTGAGGACCCAAGACTGAACTCCTGGCTGTTCCAGCGGTACAGCGGAAGTGGCAAAGGGACGTTACGTCTCCGTTCCCTCCTCAGGGAACGAGGGTTACATACGTAATCGAGACGTTCCCTTTCGTTCAGTCACTCCAAGTAACGTCAGTGACTGATGAATGGGGGTCCCAATATAATCAAGCCACTCGGCTGTCGTCCAGTGCCCTGCGTAAGTGTGAGCTCCCTGTCGTAAGCTAGTACGGACGATATTCCAGGTGGAAGTATGCGCCAAAGTGCCTACCCGTAGGGAGGACTTAAGGATGCACATATGACCCGCGAGGGGCTGCATATGGAAGAACTCTGGGGTAACCAGCCGAAGGTGGAAGAATTTTACCCCCAGGGGAGGCAAGGGCTTGCCGAGGGAATACACATGCTCAGAGAGGCTTACAGTGGAAATACACATGTGGGGGTCACCCATAGGGGCACCTAGCCTGACAAGAGGGCCTGAGCGAGTGGGCAGACGCACAGGTGTCAGCATCGACAGTGCTGGAGGAACTCAGGGTTTCAGGGAAACTACCTGAGGAGAATATCGCACGTATCCAGTCCGTGGAGAGGTATGGCGAGCAAGCGAAGACACCTGAGCCCAGTCCATTACCGGCCACTAGTAGAGGCGAGTACATGAGAGGACACTGGCTCCACTCGGAGATTATAGAATCTGGCGAATGTGTTGGGTGTCGCCCAGCCTGCAGCTCTGCAGATGTCAGATGTCAGCAAGGCGCCATGCGCTAAAGCCCAAGAGGAGGCCACACTCCTGGTGGAATGTGCTCTGACCCCAAGGGGGCATGGACGCCCAGAGTCTGGTAAACCAAGACAATGGCGTCCACTATCCAGTGAGACAACCTTTGCTTGGAGAGAGCCTTTCCCTTCAGCTTCCCACCATAACAGACAAAGAGCTGGTCTGAGGTCCTGAAACACTGCGTTCTGTCTACGTAAGCACGAAGGGCGTGTACTGGACAGAGCAGTGCCAAGGCTGGGTCTGCCTCCTCCAAAGGCAGCGCTTGCAGGTTCACCACCTGGTCCCTGAACGGAGTGGTGGGAACCTTGGGCACATATCCAGGCCGGGGTCTCAGGATCACGTGAGAGTTGGCCGGCCCGAATTCTAGGCTCGCTCCCCTCAGGAACCTGATGATCAGGTCGTGCTGACTTACCTGTTTCGTCTCCACAAGGTCGTGGTAGGCGGATATCGCGGTCACATACACCTTGAGGGTGGAAGGAGACAGCCTTCGTTCCAACCCTTCTTGGAGGAATGAGAGCACGGACCCAATCTGGCATTTCCAGGGGTCTTCTTGGCGAGAAGAACACCAGGTGACGAAGAGGTTCCACTTCAACGCAAAGGTGTGTCTGGTAGACAAGGCCCTAGCGGAAGTAATGGTAGCCACCACCTGAGGTGGTAGGGTACTCAAACCTGCCGCGTCCCGTCCAGGAGCCACACGTGGAGGTTCCAAAGATCGGGATGCGGGTGCCAGAGGGTGCCCCGTCTCTGAGAAAGGAGGTCCTTTCTCAGAGGTATGGACCAGGGAGGGGCTGTCGCAAGGAGTACGAGTTCGGAGAACCAGGTCCGGCCGGGCCAGTACGGGGCGACCAAAAGGACCTGCTCCTTGTCCTCCCTGATCTTGCACAGTACCTGTGCGAGAAGGCTCACTGGGGTGAACGCATACTTGCGGAGGCCCCGCGGCCAGCTGTGCGCCAGAGCATCCGTGCCGAGGGGGCCCTCGGTCAGAGAATAAAACAGGCGGCAATGGGAAGAGTCGTGGGAGGCAAACAGATATACCTGTGCGTTGCCGAACTGTTCCCAAATCAGCTGAACCGTCTGGGGGTGGAGTCTCCATTCTCCCGGAAGTGGCTGAAGCCGCGAGAGCTCGTCGGCTGCAAGGTTCAGGACTCCTGGGACATGGACAGCATGAAGGGACCTCAGATGCTTCTGACTCCATAGAACGAGATGGCGGGCGAGTTGAAACATACGGCGGGAACGTAGACCACCCTGATGGTTGATGTACGCTACTGTGGCCGTGTTGTCTGACCGGACTAGCAAATGTTGACCCTTGAGCAACGCTTGGAAGTGGTGCAGGGCGAATCGTACTGCCAGCAACTCGAGGCAATTGACATGCAGAAGGCGCTGGGGTCCTGTCCAGGAGCCCAGGGCAGCATGTCCATTGCACATGGCACCCCAGCCCGTGGTGGAGGCATCTGTTGATACAACAATATGCCTGGAAACTCGTTCTAAGGACACACCGGTCCGTAGAAAGCTGAGGTTCAACCACGGGGTGAGGGTCTGCAGGCAGGCCCGAGTCACTGGGACCCGGAGCGTGCCCGACTGCCATGCCCATCTCGGGACTCAATCGCAAAGCCAGTGCTGAAGCGGTCTCATATGAAACAATCCGAGCGGCGTTACCGCGGCTGCAAATGCCATATGCCCCAGGAGCCTCTGAAGTAACTTCAGTGGACTGGGGCGCCTTCCTGCAGCGTGGCCCAGGTGAAGGCTGTTGCTGGGGCCAGGCGGGAGGGGTGGAAGCAGCGGGAAGGCGCCCTCAGCGGCGAGCAGGCTGAGGCAACTGTGCCTGCGGCTGGGTGGAAGCAGCAGCTGGCCGCCGGGGCAGTATGTGTTTGATAGACTCAGTCTGCTTTTGGGCGGTTGAGAACTGTTGGGCGAAGCTCTCAACTGCGCAGCCGAATAGCCCATCCTGGGATATGGGAGCGTCGAGGAACCGGGTTCGCTCGGCATCCCGCATATCGGCCAGGTTGAGCCATAGGTGTCTCTCCTGGACCACAGCTGTGGACATCACCTGGCCCAGGGAGTGTGCGATCACCTTCATCGCCCGGAGGGCAAGGTCGGTGGCGGCACGCAGCTCATTTCTGAGCCCTGGGTCAGCTCTACCCTCGTGTATGTCACATAGCATCCAGGCCTGGTAGGCCTGCAAGATAGCCATGGCATGCAAAGAGGTGGCAACCTGCCCCGCAGCTCTGTAGGTCTTCGACACCAAGGTTGATGTGAATCTACAGGCTTTGAAGGGGTGCTTAGGTTCGCCACGCCAGGTTGAAGCACTCTGAGGACACAGTTGCATCGCAACAGAGCGTTTAACCGGGGGAACCCCAGTGTACCCTTTGGCCGCGGCCCCATCGAGGGCAGAGAAGGCGAAGGAGGTCGCCGAACGGTCGTGGGAAGACAACAGGGCCTTCCAGGACTGCGTGACCTCCTCATGCACCTCCGGGAAGAAAGGTATTGGGGGCGTGGCCTGACGGGTGTCAGAACGCGGCGCCCCCAAAAACCAATCGTCCAGCCACGAGCGCTCAGATCGGGGCAGAGGGTTCCACTCCAACCCGAGACTCGCGGCTGCCCGGGAAAGCATGGCTGTCAACTCTGGGTCCGACTCGGGCAATGCTGGCACACCGGAAGGCGGCAGCATAGCCAAATCATCATCCTCAGAGGACTCTAGCCCACCTTGTGATGCGGCGATCGACATCTCCTCGTCCTCTGCGGGCCCAAACGCAACAGACGGAACAGCAGGAGCAGGAGCTCTGCCATAGTGCTTTCTTTTTATACTGATTTTAGAAACATAGAATAAATAAACATAATTTACTGATACTATAATCATAGTATAGAATAGTTTTTTTTTTTTTTAAGTGAATCAAATTGTTTAGTATATTAGTATATTAAAGGGTTAATGAACTGGCTTTTTTATACTGTTGTCTGAGGTCAACTTATGACATTCGTGTGGTTTTTACATTCAAAAACATCATAATGAATAAGTAATAGGCTATTTTCTACTGTTATTTTTTATACTTGGCCCGCCCGATCGGTGGATGTAACCGCAAACCGCACGTCACTACCACACACACACACACAAACAAGCCAAGTACGTGCATCAGCAAAACTTCACTGCAGACAAATCAGCATGTTCAAAACAAATTTTTTCCTTCAAATAACAAGTCAAGAGAGTGAACAACGCACATCAAGAAAGGAATGTTATTTCACTATTTAAGATAGCATGTAAGGCAGGCCGGTGATACATTTTGGTAGCCCGATTGGAAAACACAACCGGGACGTCTGGGCTAGCGATCTGTATATTCTGATCCCAGGACAATGAACCAACAACAGCTCAAATACAAAGGATACACCTGTGACAGCGTGGTAAGTTATGTTTAGTTAGACACGTACACATAATCAGTAGATATGTTAAAGGTTGTAACAGGGCTCTAGAGTGTGACCAATTTGGTCGCACATGCACAAGTGTGCGACATAAATTCGTCCTAGGTCGCACCGGTGCACCTAACGTCCTCGCATCCGCTGCCTCTAAGCGAACGAAGCGTTTGTTCTCCTTTGACGGAATTCACACTCATGGTTGGATCATATTGTTGTCTAAACCAATCAGAGACAGAGATGGGGCAGGTCTTTGCCTCTGATTGGCTGTGGTCCACATATTCCTGTAGGCCTACACTGCTCCGTGCTGTGTGTGATTGAAATTGCGACCTGAGCACCAGACAATCAGTTACGGCAATCAGCATCAGCAAAATTAACGCAAGAAAACAGACGACGAACAATGAAAAGAAATAGACCCATAAGGCATCTTTACACATTCGAGTTAAGGCTGATCTAAAGCGGCTCTGTGTCTGCTCAAAATCCTGTGTAAAGACGCAATGCCGCATAAAAGCAGATTTAAAATACGCTGGGTCTGACCCACCTCAGCCCCTAGTATCAAAGGCGACGCTAAAACGGAGTCCATTTCACTGAAGGTGTGTGTGTGAGCACAAGTGTGTAAGTGTGTGGGAATGAACGTGAACTTGTGCCGCCCTAAACTACGTCCTTGTCATGACAACCGCCAGTCAGTGTCAGCTCATGCGGCGCGAGAATCAAGAAGCGGGAGACAAAACAGGATTAGCTCCATATGTTTTAGGCAAATTAAAAAATGTCTACCATTAAAGTAAAAGAGTCCTGTACTCACATTGTCAAGCAAACCACCAAAATAACTTTATATATTTGCTGATATATCTACTGTCCTACCTGAAACGCTAACGTTAGTATCATTGTTAATTTGTTGCGCCTGCTGCAAAGTGACTTCTGGCTATTTGAAACAAAAACTTTCGACCACTTTTAATCCTGCTGTGATCTACCCGTAATAATTCATAATTATATTTTTTTTCCAGCTGGAACAATTTTATTAAGAAATATAAACAACTATAGGCCACCATAGCCTACAATAGCCTATTAGTAACGTTACCACATAATTATGACAATCATCAAAGCATGATATAATGTTATATAGCTGGCAGAGAAAATTTAAAATTCCATATTTTATTATTTTTTAAATTTATAACAATTTGTTAAAACTTTAGTTTTAAAATAGTAATTTTCAAAGCATTGTTTCAAATAATTTTAATCCCCGTATAAATGCATATATTATGTTGTCATTTACATAATATATATGAATGTATATGGAGCGTGATAAAAAAGTGACCTTGAAATTAAAGGTGACGCGAGCCGGGGAAAAATTTGGGTGCACCTAAATTTTGTGCTGGTGCACCTTAATAAAAAAGTTAGGCGCACCAGTGCAACCAAGGCAAAAATGCTTTTGTCCTACAGATGGCAACTTTGTTTTATGTTGCCATTACAATTCAGTTGTATTTTCAGTGTTTCAACAAAAGTGATTTAGAATCAACATCACATTGTAACATTGATCGAACAATATTACCAAAGATTATTTTTGCTCATTTCAGTGTTGATTCAACAGCAGTGATGTAGAATCAACATCATAGTACACAATGTTAATTCAATGATATAATCATTTATTTTTTTGTTGAAATTTCACCATTGTTTCAATGTTAACTGAGGGTGCAAAAGTGATACTGAAGCAACATCACTTTGTAACATTAATTCATTGCAATTAGCGTTGCCGCATCAACATTAACTCAACATTGTTTCAATGATTGCTTGCTATCTGGGAGCATTTATTAAAGGGACAGTCCACCCAAAAATTTTAATTCATGTCATTCCAAACCTGTATGCATTTCTTTCTTCTGCAAAACATAAACAAAGATATTGTAAAGAATGTTGGGAACTAAACAAAATTGACTTCCACTGACTACATGTGCACCAATAATGTAATTATTTCCAATAATCAGAGTAAGATGTTTACATGATATGAGCAAACATCTTCACTTCTGTTCAAATGCATTTTTCATTATTCTGATTATTCACTAAGAATTTTTATTATTTTTACCACCATTATTCGCATACCCCAATACACAGCACAAATTATAAACTCACATATAGTAGGTGTGTTACTGGCCATTGTTTTAATGTGGACATATTGGATTTTTCTCGGTAACACACCTAAAATGTCTTAATTTCAATGTTTTCGACCCTTAAAGATGAAAATTCTGTTATCATTTAGATAACTAAGTTGTTCCAAACCTGTATGAATTTCTTTCTTCTGCTGAACACAAATGAAGATATTCTAAAGAAAGTCAGAAACCAAACAGTTGATGGGCCTCATTGACTTCCATAGTATTTTTTCCCATACTATGGAAGTCAATAGGGTCCATCAACTGTCTGGTTACTGACATTCTTCAGAATATCTTCTTTTGTGTCCAGCAGAAGAAAAAATTCATACAGGTGGAACAACTTGAAGGTGAGTAAATGGTGACATCATTTTTTGAGTGAACCATCTCTTTAATAAACTGCATTATATTAATGTTGCACAATTTTGTCACCCCAAAAATGTAATGCCTTCTTTACCGCTGTTTCTGAATCTGCGCATGACAGCGTCATCTGTGTATGTAACGTGCACTCTGGTCAAAATGGAATAGATTCGATTAAAGTGTTTACATACCAGTTTTTAGCGATTAAAATCAGCATACACCACATATATTTACTACAATTATGATCTTAATCGCATCAATTTTATCAAAGTATTGCGTTTACATGAGGTAATGTTCAAATATTGTCTAAATCTAATTATAATCGCATTATAATGGTGCATGAAAAAAAAATCTTCTTTTATGTTCCAAAGAAAGAAAGGATTGGAAAAAAACCTGAGGGTGAGTAAATGATGACAGAACTTTCATTTGTGGGTGAACTATCCCTTTAATAAACTTCTCACAGCTGCTGTATGTATTTCAACAGTGAGGCGTACAGAAACACGAGGCACGATGAGTTGTTCTGTGCCAGACAGATTGTTCCCTTAAAACCCCGCTGGCACTGTGAAAGAGGAAAGTGCTGCCAGCTCACTGCCATCAGCTTGACAGCATTCAGTTAGCCTGTAACTTCAATTTATAAATAGGGCAGAAAAACTGAGCAGTTGCACAATCTTCTTCCTTCCCTAAATAATTTTGCTCTTAATATGCATGTTAAACATCCTAAATAATATGCAAGTTTAGAATTAGTGCATCCCAAATCAAGTGCACTGACAATAGCATGTATATATATATATATATGTATATACACTATATTGCTAAAAGTTTTGGGAGGCCTGCCTTTACATGCACATTAACTTTAATGACATCCCATTCTTAATCCGTAGGGTTTAATATGGAGTTGGCCCACCCTTTGCAGCTACAACAGCTTCAACTCTTCTGGGAAGGCTTTCCACAAGGTTTAGGAGTATGTTTATGGGATTTTTGACCATTCTTCTAGAAGCGCATTTGTGAGGTCAGGCACTGATGTTGGACGAGAAGGCCTGGCTCACAGTCTCTGCTCTAATTCATCCCAAAGGTATTCTATCAGTGCAGGCCAGTCATGTTCCTCACCACCAAACTCGCTCATCCATGTCTTTATGGACCTTGCTTTGTGTCATGTTGGAACAGGAAGGGGCCATCCCCAAACTGTTCCCACAAAGTTGGAAGCATGAAATTTTCCAAAATGTCTTGGTATGCTGAAGCATTAAGAGTTCCTTTTGACTGGAACTAAGGGGCCAAGCGCAACCCCTGAAAAACAACCCCACACCATAATCCCCCCTCCACCAAACTTTACACTTGGCACAATGCAGTCAGGCAAGTACCGTTCTCCTGGCAACCGCCAAACTCAGACACGTCCAATCGGATTGCCAGACAGAGAAGTGTGATTCGTCACTCCAGAGAACACGTCTCCACTGTTCTAGAGTCCAGTGGCGGCGTGCTTTACACCAACGCATCCGACGCTTTGCATTGCACTTGGTGATGATGCAGCTGCTAAGCCATGGAAACCCATTCCATGAAGCTCTCTATGCACTGTTCAAATGAAGTTTAGAGGTCTGTAGCTATTGACTCAACAGAAAGTTCACGCTTGAATTCACTGAGCTCCTGAGAGTGACCCATTCTTTCACAAATGTTTGTAGAAGCAGTCTGCATGCAGGGCCGGATTAAGAATTCAGAGGCCCCTGGGCACAATGTCTTGTAGGCCCCCCCTTGTAGGCAGCCAAAATGTAGTTTGTCCAAGGACATTTTAATTTGACATTAACAGTTTTACTGACTTAAAAGGAACCTTGTTGTACGTGTACTATGCTGAAGTAAAGTTCATAAATGATCAATGTTTCCCATAGGATTTTGTAAAACCATGTTGGGTGGACCTCTGTCCCTCTAGGGGGGTCCGGGGGAGAAAATTTGTAAACTACAAAATTTTGTACATTTTAAGGTTAAATGCATCAATCTGGTGCACTTTGAGTTAATTAAGAGATTCAATCGGCTTCAACCAATTAACTGTGAAAATTGAACAAAGAAAAAGCATTGACTAGTACCTGGACATTAAAGAGGGCTCAAACATCTTGTTAGTTATGATATAGTCTCAGTCTACATTATTCATTACATTATCACTGGTGTTTTAGGATGCCAAACAATTATTATAATAATATAATAATGATTTATATAATTATTCCTATGACATAATATCCATATAGCCTATTGTAAAACAAATGTACTGTATAAATGAAAATGAATATTTTATAAGTATATTTTACATTACACTACAGTATAGGAAAATTACAATACTTTTGTCCTAATTTCTTCACCTGCAAGAAATAAACCCTGCCAAATGGCAAAAACACCAGATCACCAGCTGATCATGTGAGCAAAGTGTGCAGTTCTCTTTCAATCATGCAGCACAAACAGACTGTCTATATAAGCTTTTGCTCTTTTATAATGGCACAAAGCCATATCATGGTTTCGATTTTAGTTCGTTGGCAAAATATAACGTTAGAGACCTTTATGTTAGGCTATAAGTTTTACATCTCATATGTGTTGGGAAAAGGGAGAAGAGCGAGTTCGGCAAAAGGCGGATTCGAACTCGGGTCGAATACGTCAAAAGCTACTTTCAAGCACCACAGGCCTTGACCTACGCCACTGTAGATATTTAGTGGCGGGCGTCTTTTTGCCAAAAAGACAGGAAATGTAAAAAAAGAAGGATTTTTTTTTCTTCCACTCGCTTGGGCCCCATAATGCCCAGCACCATAATGGAGCCCCGGGGCACTTGCCCAATCCTGTCTACGGATAATCCAGCCCTGTCTGCATGCCTAGGTGCTTTTATACACCTGTGGCCATGGAAGTGATTGGAACACCTGAATTCAATGATTTGGAAGGGTGTCCCAATACCTTTGGAAATATAGTATATATAAATATATACAGAGTTTGTACAGATGAAATGAAATTAAAATGAAATTCCAGGACTTTCAAGGATTTTATCAAGCACTCATTTTTTTGGTTTTCAAGGACTACAATCAGAGATCGCACTAAAAAAGGTCAAAAGATAAATAAAATATACTAATAAAACAAACTGGTACAAATAAAGTGCAGCACATGCAAAGTACGCAATGACTGTGGCAATTTCAACCATTGAAAGGATATCGCTTTCCTTATTCAAACTGATTTTTTTTTCTTATGAATATATGATGGACCTAAAGAATAAAAGCTGTATCATATACTTGGATATTTATGGGCAATATCATGTTCATAGTCATGCAAAATGTCTTTATATCTATGCAGTGTTAATTTTGCATGAAAATATTTAGTTTAATCGAAAAAATTAAACACTTCATATATATTGTCTTTCAATAATTCAAGCACTTTTCAAGTACCTCTTCATAAATACGGCTGTTTTCAAGGGTCTTGCAGGACTTAAATTTAAGTACTTCAAGAACTTTAAGCACTTTGTATGAACCCTGAATATATAATATATATATATATATATATATAAATCAACAAAATCCATCTTTCCATCACAGAGAAAAGAATATGAAAAAAACTATTATATATATATACTTTTTTTTTCTCTCTGTGATGGAAAGATGGATTTTGTTGATACTGATTTCATTGATAGGTAACAGCTTTTTAGTGTCTTATTATTCTAATTTAATTTATTGATATAATTTAAGAATTTGACATGAAAAATGTCACAGGCATACATTTAATAAGGTTAGGAATAAAAGCCCTGGTAAAAAAAAAAAGTCAAAATGCCCTGGAGATCAGTTTAAGGGAGCATATATTACAAATATGCTGATTTAAATAAAATGGCAAAACTCTTATGAAAACATTGCTTCAGAATAAATTACATGTATTACGTGAACAACTGATTTACTTGTCTGAATGAATGCTTAGGCCTACATGCAAATGCAAAAGAAAATTTTATTTCAGCAGTGAAGAGCATACTTTAAGTGTATATACAAGTACAGGTGCTGGTCATATAATTGGAATATCATCAAAAAGTTGATTTATTTCACTAATTCCATTCAAAAAGTGAAACTTGTATATTATATTCATTCATTACACACAGACATATTTCAAATGTTTATTTCTTTTAATTTTGATGATTATAACTGACAACTAAGGAAAATCCCAAATTCAGTATCTCAGAAAATTAGAATATTACTTAAGACCAATACAAAGAAAGGCCAACTGAAAAGTATGAACATGAAAAGTATGTGAGCATGTACAGCACTCAATACTTAGTTGGGGCTCCTTTTGCCTGAATTACTGCAGCAATGCGGCGTGGCATGGAGTCGATCAGTCTGTGGCACTGCTCAGGTGTTATGAGAGCCCAGGTTGCTCTGATAGTGGCCTTCAGCTCTTCTGCATTGTTGGGTCTGGCATAATCGCATCTTCCTCTTCACAAAACCCCATAGATTTTCTATAGGGTTAAGGTCAGGCGAGTTTGCTGGCCAATTAAGAACAGGGATACCATGGTCCTTAAACCAGGTACTGGTTGCTTTGGCACTGTGTGCAGGTGCCAAGTCCTGTTGGAAAATGAAATCTGCATCTCCATAAAGTTGGTCAGCAGCAGGAAGAATGAAGTGCTCCAAAACTTCCTGGTATACGGCTGCATTGACCTTGGACCTTAGAAAACACAGTGGACCAACACCAGCAGATGACATGGCACCCCAAACCATCACTGACTGTGGAAACTTTACACTGGACCTCAAGCAACGTGGATTGTGTGCCTCTCCTCTCTTCCTCCAGACTCTGGGACCCTGATTTCAAAAGGAAATGCAAAATTTACTTTCATCAGAGAACATAACTTTGGACCACTCAGCAGCAGTCCAGTCCTTTTTGTCTTTAGCCCAGGCGAGACGCTTCTGATGCTGTCTGTTGTTCAAGAGTGACTTGACACAAGGAATGTGACGGCTGAAACCCATGTCTTGCATACGTCTGTGCGTAGTGGTTCTTGAAGCACTGACTCCAGCTGCAGTCCACTCTTTGTGAATCTCCCCCACATTTTCAAATGGGTTTTGTTTCACAATCCTCTCCAGGGTGCGGTTATTCCTATTGCTTGTACACTTTTTTCTACCACATCTTTTCCTTCCCTTATCTTCTCTATTAATGTGCTTGGACACAGAGCTCTGTGAACAGCCAGCCTCTTTTGCAATGACCTTTTGTGTCTTGCCCTCCTTGTGCAAGGTGTCAATGGTCGTCTTTTGGACAACTGTCAAGTCAGCAGTCTTCCCCATGATTGTGTAGCCTACAGAACTAGACTGAGAGACCATTTAAAGGCCTTTGCAGGTGTTTTGAGTTAATTAGCTGATTAGAGTGTGGCACCAGGTGTCTTCAATATTGAACCTTTTCACAATATTCTAATTTTCTGAGATACTGATTTGGGATTTTCCTTAGTTGTCAGTTATAATCATCAAAATTAAGAGAAATAAACATTTGAAATATATCAGTCTGTGTGTAATGAATGAATATAATATACAAGTTTCACTTTTTGAATGGATTTATTGAAATCAACTTTTTGATGATATTCTAATTATATGACCAGCACCTGTATGTGAATTGGGATAAAGCCACTGTTGGATAACATGCCTCATTTGAGTATAGAAGTAATTTGAGAGCATGTTGAATTATTTTGCACAAGGAATTTCAAAACCATTTTAGGGGAGATCATTATTAGTTGTATTTGCTAAGCTAAGGCATTGGAACAAAACATATAACTTATCCTATAGCATTATGACTAAGTTTTATACATGCAAGCATCGCTTTTGTTAATAAGTGGTTTGAACCATAATAGAGACTGCAGCAGGTTATTCAAGAACAATTGTGTTTTTAGTAGGTTACACTATACAATGGGTGTCAGGCTGGGTTGAGCATTCTCATTTTACCAAAAAGCCCCAAAAAAGAAAACACAGAACTAGACACAGCTTTATCTGTCAGGTTATGAGTTAGTAAGAATATGGGCTCAAAAGAAAGTCCAAAGTTATTAACCAAAACAGGACAAAACAGCTGTTCCTCAACACACGTTTAAAAACTGTGCTTGAAAAACGTTGCTTGACCTAAACTTCACTTAACTTTCTGGTGTTAAAAATCTCAGAAAAGCAAAGCAACTAATGCAATTCCCAGCAGTTTTCAAAAGCTTGACCATCTGTTGTGGGCAAAAACAGCTGCTAAAACGAGCACTACAGGAATTTACACAAACACAAATAAGACCTGAAACCAGTAGCACACAAATCATTTTAGATTCCTCCTGCGAAAACAAGTGCCTGTTAAAAATGTGCTTTATACTAATTCAAAAAGACAAGAATGTAATCAGAACATATGACTTGACTAAACATTTGAGGAACTAGTATTAACTTGTAGAAGGCTTGCCTAAAATCCTGCAGTGAATACACTAAAAAAGCAATAGCCTGGGGTCACGACAGGGAAGCTTAATGAATATGGCCACTCATAAAAGAGAAGGACTACACCCCTTGTAGTAAGGCCTTTTTTTCCCCCCCCAAAAAAAATATTGTTTGAATTATTTACATTTTAAGTTATTTTTTTATTTTTATTTTTATTTTTTATACAGATTATATTGAGATATATATATATATGTATGTGTGTGACCCTGGACCACAAAACCAGTCATAAGGCGCATGGGTATATTTGTGGCAATAGCCAACGATACATTGTATGGGTCAAAAATATAGACTTTTCTTTTATGCCAAAAATCAATAGGATATTGAGTAAAGATCATGTTCCATATAGATATTTTGTAAATTTCCTACCGTAAATATATATAAAAAAAATTATTATTAGTAGTATGCATTGCTAAGGACTTCATTTGGGCAACTTTAAAGGCGATTTTCTCAATATTTAGATTTTTTCAAATAGTTCGAGGCCACAGAATATTTTCCTATCCTAACAAACCATACATCAATGGAAAGCTTATTTATTCAGCTTTCAGATGATATATAAATCTCAATTTCAATCTCATGACTGGTTTGTGGTCCAGGGTCACACACACACACACACATGCATATATATATATATATTGATAAAAAATTTTTTAAATAAAACTATTGTGAAATTTCCTTTTAACAACTCTAATTTTTCAAAATATGTTATTTTAATTACTTTTTTTATGACAATAGTGCTATTGCTATTATTGATGGAAACTATGGTTACCATAATACAATTTTGTCTTAACATTTGAATTATCAAACAGAATTTCATAACCATGCACAGTAAAAACTTTTTGTCAGGTAAGCTAAAATGTGGTGCTTCATATGGTAATATATGAAATATTATGACTGTATCTATCAATCTGACTTTTTAGGGTCTGGTTTTAAAGGTCAATCAGATAGAAATACATTTATAGATAGATACACTTTCAGTGTGCATAACATAAACAACAAGTACAATGGTATTAATATAGGTTACATGTTTTGTTTTTTTATGTACCATGGTAATACCATGGTATATGATACCATGATACAAGAGTCCTTTACTGTAGCCTACTTGTGCAAATAGAATAGTCTTCTCTAATGTTAACCCGAGTGACAAAAGTATTTGCATTATTATAATAGGTTACAGATAACCGACGGTTGACTGTTATTAATTCCATGTTTTACAGTAACCGGGATATTTGTAAACTGATGTGGATTGAGTGCCACGTCCCTTCCCCTCCCCCAGTACATGACCCAAACACTGTAACTTTACTATACTAACTTCTCACTTAACTATTTGTAAACCTTTGTAAACGCGTCTTGAGTATCTTTTTACCGCTGTAAATTATCTTTGACTGTCTTAAGCATGTTCATATTTTCAGATCTGAGGCTTTTATTATAACGCCAATGGATTCTATTAATCTAAATATTATGTTGGTGCTATATTTTAATAATAAGTACAGACTTGACTTTATTATTACCATTCATATTACAATCAGCTTGATTGCATACTGTAGGAATCTCTACTGTAGGAGTGATAGTTGTGATTTTATGATCGCAGCGATTTTTGAAATCAGAACGCAAGAGGGGATTTTCCATCACCTGATCAAATCTACGCTGCCAAATCCACGAGAGAGAAAATAAATATAGGAAAGAACGTGTAGGCAAGAATGTCTTGAAAGAACCGGCGAGAAATGGCAGTACACGGAACGGGAAAACTATGGAAATATGCAGGGAAATTTCTAGAGTGTCTTGAGCCTCTGTCTATGATAGAGAGTATGTTTGCTGAAGCATAATAAGCAGGTCAACTTACTGTTTCGTCCTGGAATGAGTCGATAAAATAAAATCGAAAAATGTTGTTTGGTTAGCTTCTCTCCCTCTCTCACTCTTCAGCGGTTCGTTCGCTATTCGTTCGCAGCTGAAATGTGGAAGGATCTACAGAGGAGACATGATTGAGCTGCAGCGCCATTTGCTGTTCATACAGACCAACTACAGGCTCCCGCAGTCGCATAAAGGCACTCTCCGGATACATACACGTATTTCTAATAATTTTGCACAATTGATTTTGTTGCATTACTTTTCATCCAAATGGAACAAATGGATAAAACAAATCTCTCCGATCTACTTAGGACTGATGCTTTTAGCTCTGTTTAGTAGGTGATATTGCAGGGATAGATACAAACACACCACCAAGAGTGTTCCACTTAAAAAAAAAAACAGAGCGGGTGCGCTGTTCTGACGCATAAAAATAGAAATATGACCACTTGGTCTAATGGTGCAATCTTCCCTCTTGTGTTTTTGATAGCTCGGAAAGCTACAACATATATATGCTCTTTAAGCTGTTAGCTGTTTTGAAGCTGACAGAGCATTGTATACTTGGTAAATAAGTACACTAACTTTTGACAAAATTGTTGGTTGTGGGGAAAATGATAGCCCAATGATGGGACAGTCTTTTTTTTTTTTTTTTTTATAAAGATGGTATTAAGACGGTATTTTAAATAACAAAACCAACCAAAACAAATACATGAAAGTTGTATAAAATGTCATAGATTTATATAAAAAAGTACTTTGGAACAGACAGTGATGGTAACTATCACATGTCACTTTGATTGCGATATACACGTACTAAGGTGTTGGATGAATGTTTGTATCACCTATTGCCAAAAGTATTGGGACACCCCTCCAAATCATTGAATTCAGGTGTTCCAATCACTTCCATAGCTTCTACAAACATTTGTGAAAGAATGGGTTGCTCTCAGGAGCTCAGTGAATTCAAGCGTGATACCGTGATAGGTTGCCACCTGTGCAATAAGTCCAGTCCTGAAATTTTCCTCACTACTAAATATTCCACGGTCAACTGTTAGTGGTATTATAACAAAGTGGAATTGGGAACAACAGCAACTCAGCCACAAAGTGGTAGGCCACGTAAAATCAGAGCGGGGTCAGCGCATGCTGAGGCGCACAGTGTGCAGAAGTCACCAACTTTCTACAGAGTCAATAGCTACAGACCTCCAAACTTCGTGTGGCCTTAAGATTAGCTCAAGAACAGTGTGTAGAGAGCTTTATAGAATGGGTTTCCATGGCGAGCAGCTGCATCCAAGCCTTACATCACCAAGTGCAATGCAAAGCGTCGGATGCAGTGGTGTAAAGCACGCCGCCACTGGACTCTAGAGCAGTGGAGACGTGTTCTCTGGAGTGACGAATCACTCTTCTCTGACTGGCAATCCGATGGACAAGTCAGAGTTTGTTGGTTGCCAGTAGAACGGTACTTGCCTGACTGCATTGTGCCAAGTGTAAAGTTTGGTGGAGGGGGGTTGGGTTTGTTGTTTTTTTAAGGGTTTGGGCTTGGCCCCTTAGTTCCAGTGAAAGGAATTCTTAATGCTTCAGCATACCAAGATATTTTGGGCAATTTCATGCTCCCAACTTTGTGGGAACAGTTTGGGGATGGCCCCTTCCTGTTCCAACATGACTGCGCACCAGTGCACAAAGCAAGGTCCATAAAGACATGGATGAGTGAGTTTGCTGTGGAGGAATTTGACTAGCCTGCACAGAGTCCTGACCTCAAGCCGATCAGCGGAGACTGCGAGCCATGCCTTCTCGTCCAACATCAGTGCCTGACCTCACAAATGCGCTTCTACAATGGTCAAAAATAGCTATAAACACTCCTAAAGTTTAAGATGTTATAGCTGCAAAGGGTGGACCAACTCTATATTAAACCCTACGGATTAAGAATGGGATGTCATTAAAGTGCATGTAAAGGAAGGCGTCCCAAAACTTTTGGCAATAATACTGTATGTCATGTAAATAACATTGTATTTTTACAGAATACGTTCCAATGTACCCTCATTTTACCATGTTACATGTCCAACAACGTAGTATCATCACAATATGTCCAAAAACATAGTCGCACTTCTACAAGAACAGAGGGGACTATTTCCTCATTGACTCGCTCTTGATGACGTACTGACGTCGTACATATTACACGCATGCGCAGGCGTCCTACAGCAGTACAGAAGTAATCACTTTTGTTTATTTATATCAGTATATTATTTAGGGTCTCATATGTTGTGTAAACGGGAAGCTTCCTGGAGTGGAGAGCGACAAAGTTTTACCAAACAGTCGCTTTGAATTAGTTGCGGTGTAGTACGACGGTGTGTTCTGTTGAAAATATAATGTTATATGTATTTCTGTGTCATTCTTCTGACTGCATTTTCACGAAGATAATCCACGAAACTGTCCTATAGCAAATTGCCACTTTACTTTTGTTACAAAGTTTCAAGGGCAAGTTCTATCTCTTACGCACGCCATGACTGTTGAACTCTTTAAACCTACATGTGAAATTGTGGATTTTAACTTAAAACCTTTAAATTGAACACACAGGCAGTATCTTGTGGACCTTTTAGACATGCTGAAATCATTCAAGCTTCTCTTCAACAGTAACCTGGTGTTATCACGCTCCTGCTCTGGATATGTGTCTCGAATGAGGTCTGTCTTCTTTTAAATACATCCATTTACAATGCCATTTGTTGGAGTACTGGAGTAAATATAATGGAAGAGATAAACACTGGTACATTAAGAACATGTCCAGGTCATATTTCACATCAAGTAAAAGAAAGAAATAAGAAATTATATTTTCCATAAAGAAAATTAAGATTATTTCTAAGAATCTAATAATTTGCCATGTGACATTTGTACAATTGTTTTTTATTAGGAATGTATTTCTTTCTGTGTTGATTTTTTTTTGGGATGAATTACCTAATTAACAAATACATTTTTTGTGAAACATTGATTGGCTTAATTTCATGTGCTGTTTTTATCTGTAATAATTCCCAGCATACATTTTGGAGAAATATTGCTCAAGCAATTCTTAATATAAAATAAAATATTCATGTTTAGGTACCTTATGAGATTAAAAGAGGATGACGAGGCATGTCGAGAAGCACTGAAGTCTGGGAACTTTCTACTGTATCATAAGCTTGCTCCTCTACTGCAGAAGACCAACAGCTGCGTTTACAAACCGGCATGTCTAAATACCTCAGGTCTCAATACAGCACCACTTGAACTCTTCCATATCATAAATGAAAAGATTTTGGATATAAGTTTGTATGTTTATATGCCAATTCCTCTAGATTTGGAACACATACTGAAGAAGGTTGGAAAGGACAAACACTTTGTTAACGAATCTTTTCTTCTGGGATGCACTGACAAGGGTGAACCGCAATTCTCACTAGAATTGGGTCAGTTAATACAGCCATTACTATACAATACTATGAAAATATTTTAAAGCTAAATACATTCGTTGACTTACATTGCTTTGGTTTTGCTAGCTCCATACTCTACTGTTTGAGATACAGGAACGCTATAGGAATGGGAATGTGAGTGGTGTTTGATTGTTCCTGGAATTTACATGACATTTTAAGTTCTTATTTCCATTATTTTCCATAACTATTACATTTCCAGGTTTTCTGTGACCATGCAAAACCTATACTGTACACTTTATATTATTGCATATATATATATATATATATATATATATATATATATATATATATATATAATTTCTTCTCACTGTAGGTGATTTAGATCGCAGTGCATTGGAGCAGGAGTGTAGAGGTATGTTTGTGGACCTCAGGAAAGCTTTCTTCATGATAACTGGACCAGAGTCTGCTCTAGTGGCCAAAGTATGTACTTTAAGGTTCTAAATGATCAATAATGTTACTGCATTGTAACCGCTTTGAAACATCCTGTTGTTTTTGTGCCAGATGATATTTGATTTCAGAAAACATGGTAAGCAGGTTGCTGGTTCAATCCCAGGGATCATCCAAAGAACTTGATCCCACTCCCTCTTTGTCACCATTACTACTTTAGGCAATAGTTGTTGTTAAACTAGATATTTACATTTACTGTCTATAAGTTGTAATGTGAATGGTGTTTGCTTATACAAATCTTACTGTCATGATGCTGGAAGTTGACCTCACAGTCCAAATGAACTCTAATATGGTGTGATGTAGCCATCATACCTTTCATCATACCATAGCCAATGTACCATTTGTATGTTGACCATCTCTAAGACATTATTCGCATACATACAATTTAATTTGGTGTTTGTATTAGGGACAGGCTCTCCTACGATGGCATCAGACCAATGGATTTTGTAGTGCTACGGGGCAGCCGACTGTCAGGAACCAGTCAGGAAGTTTCAGAGTTTGCCACAGCAGTGGCGTCACCTACTACCCCAAAGTAAGCAGGTGCTTTTCATTATGTCAGACAGCAGGACAACTGCCACAATATGCACATACATGCCACCTGATATAAAGGAGTGTCAGATTTTCTGTTTTATTTCATTTGTTTGACTGATGCTGTTATATGAATGTGCTCTGTACAGTACAAAAGTATCGTTTAATTTTGCCAGTAGCTGGGTAGCTATTTAGTCATTGTTTTAGGCTATTGTATGTAATGTAATTGTATGGCCACTTATTACAACCCTTGTTAATACAATTTCTCGCTGATTATTCTTGTTTCAGAGTACAATGAATTGTGAATGCTGTTTCATGTTGTCTTTAAATTACGGTTCACACTGAAAACATTAACCCTTAAATGCATGAATGTTTCGTGAATCATTATTACATAATCGGGTCTTTAGCGACCCGGGTCTATATCTAACATGGATGGATCGTTACCTGTTGCGATAATATAAAACACTCCTGATAGTAGAGTACAGAAGAATACAATTTTTGTTACCTTTTTGAGCTTGGAAGGGTTTGAGCAGATGTTTTATACTATCATCACTGTCCTCGTACATTCAGCATCTGGCTTATATTCGCCATCTCAAACATTCTCAAAACTATCATTTTCAATATATTCAAAATCAATATTTTGATGGCTGACAGCTCTTTCACCAGATCCACCATCAAGTGACAGTGACACTAATATTTGATTGCGTTCAGTACTTGCTCTGCAGTAAATCGCTGAGCCATTTCAAGTTTTGCTGATGATACTTCCTATTCTTTTGTTTTCTGCCTGCTTACGGTAACTATGAGTGAAATGTCACTTCATCATTGTGTATCAGACATTGCCACCTTGTGGAATAAAGGTGAATTGCACTTATTCAGTCATCAAAGATTCAATTATTGCTGTGCAGAAAAATATATTTGCACTGTTGCACACCTATACAATTTTTACAAAAAAATGAATGGAAAAACAGGCATTCTTCTATAGTCTTTTTTGTTTCATGTTTATAATGAATTGATTGAGGAATACTAAGAAGGTTGATGTCTAACTTAGTGAGGAGGAGGGTAGTGAATGACGTCCTAGGTCACTAAAGACCCGAGGTATGTGTTTAAGGGTTAACAGAGCTGTTTGTCGTTGACTTGCAGATGGCACCTGTAGTGATCGTTCTGGTGTCTGATGGGAGCAGGTGTTTGCTGGCGCGGCAGGCCATGTTTCCTTTAGGCATGTACAGCGCACTCTCTGGCTTCTGTGACATGGGTGAGTCACACTTTATTACAAGCTGCTGTCCACACCATATCAGTCTGTGTGGTTACTGTGTGGTTAGCCATTTTGTTATTTTACCAGCTCTATTTAATCAAATCATTATGCAGGAGAGTCAGTGGAGGAAGCCCTGCACAGAGAGGTGGCAGAAGAGGTGGGTCTGGAGGTGGAGAACCTACAGTACTCTGGATCACAGCACTGGCCATTCCCACAAAGCTCCTTTATGTTAGCCTGCCACGCAACGGTTAACCCAGATAAAACGCAGGTGAGACTTGGATTATGCCTTTAACTACTTATTGTTACAAACTGCTCTGAAACACAGGTTGAAGATCCAAACGCAGCTTTAATAAGGGAAAGCCACAATAATAATTCAAATAACAGGTAGAAGGTCAAAACCACAGGGCAAACAATCTAGGTGGCAACAGATTCCAAGACACAGGCAAACAGGAGATCGAGACCATAATACAGGAACCAGGATAAAGCGATAAGAATCGCAGTGTAACAAGACTTTGCAAAGAAAGGTGAAAACACAGGGCTTATATAGGCAGGGCTTAACATGCTAATGGCACACAGCTGAACCTAGTCAAAACATAATGAGTTCAGGCAAAGGGTTATGGGAATTGAAGTTCATGTTGAGAAAGCCCAGGGCTGAATCCGAAATTGCCCCCTAAACCCTCATTCACAATTCCCTACGTTAGTCCACTAATATGGTTCACTTAAAGGAGAGAATGAATACGAGTGAGTGAATTCGGACAGCCGTTGTGTGTACATCGGCTGTACACTCGTTATTGCGGTGCATTTTGGGATAGAATGAGTGCACTCAATAATGTCCACTATGGTTTCGGACACCACTACAAATGGCTGCCCCCTCAAATAATGCCCTATTTGAGGGTATAGTGGGCAATTTCGGATTCAGCCCAGGAGTCAGGAGGAGTACTCTCTGCTGGAGATTATGGGCACTCCAGCTGGCAGATGTGACACTTATTGTAGTGACAACCAGTCAAACACATACATTCTATTAAAACAACTGTATAAAAAAGAGGTAATATCACAAAACCTGTCAAGAAGATTTACATGCGATATTTTACCCCAAAATAATAACAAGCACAATTAACATGTTTGCCATAATTTTTATGGCAATATAATAGACACATTATTTCATTCGTTTATTATTACACAATTGTGTTTAATTAACTTCTTTCAAATCAAAATAAGTTTTCTGTATGCTATAAATGAAATCAGGAAAAAAAGAAATTTAAACTGAAAATAAATAATTCACCACCAGTGTTAATATTTGCCTTCAGTCACATCTCACACAGTCTCTAGTTTGAGTCTGCTTTTACATTCAATTATGTTTCGATTTTAATACATTTGGTAAAATGTATATACAGTATTTCTCTGTCAAGAACTTTGTGTGAATGAGAATTGGTTCAGTTATTAAAATGTGAATGAAATGGATAAATACTATTTGAGATCCTGGAAAACAATCAGGCATATCAAAATAAATGTTAATGCATTTAATTTAAAACAGCACAGTAAAGGCATTGCTGTTTTTATAACCTCTACCTGCTTTAACTGTGTCCATGGATAGGTGAATGTAGACACGGCAGAACTTGAGGATGCTCGCTGGTTCACTTTTGAAGAAATAACAGAAGCACTACAGAAACCTCCACTCAACCCTAAAAGAGAGCCACCTGCGTTCTGGGTCCCACCTTCTTATGCCATAGCCAATCAGCTCATTCAGGAATGGGCCAATCAGCAACAGCTATCAAGAAAATAACTTAGACTAGTAACCATGCAACTATGTGCACCACTGATATAGGAAGAAAAAAGACATGAAAACCTGAACAAAATGTATTTGCTGTGATAACCACAAGACACTGAGGTGGACTATTTGTGAAGGGATCTTCAGTAATATTCAAAGAAGGACTTTTATTATACTTGGTCTGTTCATTCAACTACAGAATGAACAGATAATTATCATTGTATAATGATATCATAACATGAAATATATTTGTAAATGTTGATGGATTGCATCTGAATTAATAAAACTACACATCTACCTCAAATAGTTCTAATCAGTTATACACTAACTGTTTTTGCAGAAAACGCTTGTGTTTTTAAAATAACTGTTATGAATGTTATTACAATAAAGAGAATACAAAGAAATAGTGACATGCTAGATTACTAACATTTCACTATATGACACTAATAAGGGTTGATGAAGGGTTAATGTGACTTCACACAACATTTGGGCATATTCACACCAAAATAAAATTCATCTAAAATTTTCTGTGAAATAAGGATAACTTTAGGTTGACAGTTTCCCCCCTCCTGTAGCCTAATTTTTTAAATTAAGTAAAACAAAACGAGTTAAAATCGGTTCAAATGCTCCGTTATTTAAAAAGTATTTGTTTGTATATATTTAATATATTTTGTATATTTTTAGTATATTTAAATGTACATACATTCTTTGGGTTTGTTTCGTTGATTGACCTCAGGGGGGGGGGAAACTCACCGACCAATCAGATTCAATCTTTTGCACCGCGTATCCGTCCAGGTCCAATCCCGCCTCTCCTGCACACTTGGTGGCGCTGAAGCACTAAATCCTGTACTAATACGTTAGAAGAAGAATGGTAGTCAAGATGGACGCGGAGCTGTTGTTGTTTTTGGTTTCTGAGAACAAGGAATTATTTGATAAAAACCACGGCGAGTACAAAAATACTAAGAGGAAAGAAGTGCTCTGGCAAGGAATAGCAGATAAAATGGGAGTCGATGGTGAGTTTTATTTGTGTAGCTTGCTATGTAGCGTTACTGTCAGCGCGTTTAACCAGTATCATCATTGGCTGTGTGTTTGTACAGTGGAAGAGGTGAAAGCTAAATGGAAAAATCTAAGAGACACATACACAAGGAAAAAGCGACTGGAGCAGGATGGAAGTCGGAGTGGACGGGCAGCCAAGAAAAAGAAGCAATGGAAATATATGCGAGTGATGGACTTTCTCGATCCCTCCACAGAACACAGAAGGTATTCGAGTGTATTTTGTATGAAGCCTGTCTTGCACCTACAGCTGTACTATTATATCAGTGCTTGAACAGTTTGAAGTCTCCCATTCTTTTTACTAAATGTTTTGTATTCAAAATCCAGTTGACAGCGGTGACGTTATTGTAACATTATGTACAGTTGTACTATTGGTCCTTTTCAAAAATATTTGTATACTGGATTCTGATTGGTTCTTTCTTGCTTTATTTGCATATCAAATTGGGTAGTATTTTATTACATACAATGCTTCTCAAACCTGTCCTGTGGACCCATTGCACATTAAAAAATTTTCCCACTTTAGATTCAAAGCTGTGTATGAGGTGTAACGGTACACAAAACTGACGGTTTGGTACATACCTCGGTTTTGAAGTCAGTACAGCAGGGCAGGGCCAGCATTCGGTATGCCATGTACTGTGGTGGTGTATTGTGTTTTTTCTGTTCTGTTTGAATATCGTTACACCCCTGCACACTATTTGAGAGGATAGTCATTTGTAGTGGTGTAAAACCATAGTGGATGTTATCGAGTGCACCCATTCAGTCCCACAATGCACCGCAATAATGAGTGTACAACTGATGTATGCTCAACAGCTAGAGCATGGGTTCCCGACTTCAAGACCTGAAATGGGTGTGTCAGGCAAAGGAGGCCTGCAAAATGTGCATGGCTGGAATCTCCTGAGGTGGAGAATACCCATAATGCACTGTGAGAGTTGGCGCGGCAAATGAATTCCTGCGTCTGACCTGAAAATGTCGCCTGCAGCTGAATCATCCATCCATTCATTTTCCAAACCACTGGTCCAATGTGGCTACAGTGTATATCATACAGGTATAAATTCCTTTTTAATTGATTATTTAATTGTTTAATTAAGGTTTATACATAATTTCAATGAGAGACTTCAAGACATATCTTTTCATCTTATTACTGGAACTGCCAGTTTGCTAAGTTTCAAATAATTATTAAACCGCAAGCACAAACTATGCAAAAGCAGCATCCTTTCCGGTGTCTGAATTAGCTTACTCGTTTTCGTTCACTCCCTCAAGTGAACTGTATAAGTGGACTAATGTAGGGAATAGTGAATGAGGGTATAGGGGGTGATTTTGGGCACAGCCCAAGTCTTGCATTCTCTACTAATGAGCTGATGAGTTAAATCAAGGGAGACATACAAAATGTGCAGTGGTGGGGGTCCCCAGGACAGGTTTGATAAACACTGTATTAAAGAGAGAGTTCACCCAAAAATAACCCTTATGTCATTCCAAACCCATAAGGGTTTCCACTCCCATTCGTTAAGAGATTTTTAATAAAATCTGAGATATTTCTGTCCCTCTATTGACAGTCCACGCAACTACTACTTTGAAGCTTCAAAAGGTTCATAAAGAGATCGTAAAACTAATCCATATGAATTGAGCGGTTTAGTCAATTTTCTGAAGAGACTCGATCGCTTTATATGATGAACAGATTTAATTGAATTTTTAGCTTTTATTCACATATAAACATTTATCAACTCACACAGCAGTTGTGGTAAACGGAAGCTCAAGCATGTTCACTTGACTTGCAAGAACCAGTGAGGTTCATTCTTGTGTTCTGCTAAATGTTTGAGCTTCTGCAAAAATCAATGAGGTTTGTTCCCATGTTATGCAGCACGTTTGAGCTTCTGCAAGAACCAGTGAGGTTCATTCTCGTGTGTTACGCAGCACGTATCAGTTTCTGCAAGAACCAATGAGGTTCATTCTCGTGTGTTACGCAGCACGTATGAGCTTCTGTAAGAACCAGTGAGGTTCATTCTCATGTTACGCAGCACGTTTGAGCTTCCAAAAGAACAAATGAGGTTCATTCTCGTGTGTTACGCAGCACGTTTGAGCTTCTGCAAGAACCAATGAGGTTCATTCTCGTGTGTTACAAAGCACGTTTGAGCTTCTGCAAGAACCAGTGAGGTTCATTCTCATGTTACGCAGCACGTTTGAGCTTCAGCAAAAACCAATGAGGTTCATTCTCGTGTGTTACGCAGCACGTTTGAGCTTCTGCAAAAACCAATGAGGTTCATTCTCATGTTACGCAGCACGTTTGAGCTTCAGCAAAAACCAATGAGGTTCATTCTCGTGTGTTACGCAGCACGTTTGAGCTTCTGCAAAAACCAATGAGGTTCATTCTCATGTTACGCAGCACCTTTGAGCTTCTGCAAGAACCAGTGAGGTTCATTCTCATGTTACGCAGCACGTTTGAGCTTCTGCAAGAACCAGTGAGGTTCATTCTCATGTTACGCAGCACGTTTGAGCTTCAGCAAAAACCAATGAGGTTCATTCTCGTGTGTTACGCAGCACGTTTGAGCTTCTGCAAAAACCAGTGAGGTTCATTCTCATGTTACGCAGCACCTTTGAGCTTCTGCAAGAACCAATGAGGTTCATTCTCATGTTACGCAGCACGTTTGAGCTTCAGCAAAAACCAATGAGGTTCATTCTCGTGTGTTACGCAGCACGTTTGAGCTTCTGCAAAAACCAATGAGGTTCATTCTCATGTTACGCAGCACCTTTGAGCTTCTGCAAGAACCAATGAGGTTCATTCTCATGTTACGCAGCACGTTTGAGCTTCTGCAAGAACCAATGAGGTTCATTCTCGTGTTACGCAGCACGTTTGAGCCTCTGCAAGAACCAATGAGGTTTGTTCTCACGTGTGAAGCAGGTTTGGTTGAGCTTCTGTTTGTGTTCTCTGGTCAATATTTATATGTGAATAAAAGCCTAAATTAAATCTGTTCATCATATAAATTGATCGAGTCTCCTCAGCAAATTTGGACTAAACCACTCATAATCCATTCATATGGATTAGTTTTACAATATCTTTATGAACTTTTTGAAGTGTCAAAGTGGTAGTTGCGTAACTGTCAATGGAGGGACAGAAATTTCTCAAAAATATCTTCATTTGTGTTCGAAGATGAACGGAAGTCTTACAGGTTTGGAATGACATGAGGGAGAATTTTTATTTTTGGGTGAACTAACCCATTTATGTTCAAAATAGCACATTATCATACTACTCATAATATTTCTGCAGTATAGTTCACTTTTTATAGTAAGTGATTTTCTAAACGCAGAGCAGACTGCAATACAATGCATGCGACCTCCTATGTCCAGTGTGACAAATGTATTCTGTATGTATAAGTAACTGTATGTATTATTTGATTGTACTGGCAAGAATTTACATTTTCGTATAAAATTGAATTAAACTTTTATAAAGAAATGCACTTTAATTTGGAGATGCAATTGGATGCTGCTCACAGAATTAAACATTTCACAGCTTATAAAATATGAACTACACTAATAACTGTAAACTTGTTTACATCAGGACTATAACTATAGTGTTTTAATTCTGTATAGAGTATAGAATAGTTGTGATATTGTTTTTTTTTTTTTTTTTTTTTTTTTAAATGATTTACACATTGGATCTGATTGGTTCTTTCTTGTGTCATTTGCATATAAAGTTTTGTTATCTTTAACTGCTTAAAAGATAGCATATTACCATACTACTATTTCAGCGGTATATACACTATTTATAGTTTATAGAATTTTCTGAATGTTCTGCATTGGATACTGCATCCATTAATACAATGCACTCAGACTTGTCACAAATGAATCTTTTTTTTCTTAGATTGAACTGGCTAGAATTCAGATATTTTCATATAAAATTTAATTTTTTATAAATAAAATACATTTGTATTCTTCCCTGAAGATAATTGTCACATTAGTGTAATAAAAGCATGAATTCCATGGTTTTTTTTTTGTAGTGTGCACTATTAGATATACTTGACGTAAAACCATTTGTCTGAAGTCTTGATCTTCTTGCCTGTTTTGGACAATTAAAATCACAACATTAGTTGTTAATATACAGATTTTTTTGGTCAGTTTAATCACACCCATCTGCCAATGTGCATTTTTTTTGTGTTGCAGTAATAAACATGTTAAAATGTTCTGATTCAACAGTTTACCTGGCAATTATTCTTTTATTTAATAAAGTAACATTTAATCTCTCTAGCATTGTGGGAAATTTTAACTTTAGGGTTTACAAGACAACAATGTTTTTTGTTTACAGATGACATTGTCAAAACGATCCGTTCACATATCCATCACTTAAAGGAACTACGCGCCTACAGACTGAACTCGTAATACACACGACGTCTACATTTTCAAATCCATGTTTTTGTCGTTTACACAGAGACGTTAACTGTATTGTTTGAAACCAGTTTTTGAAAGTTTGCGTTTTTAGGACCCCCAAAATGCTGTTGTCATGTAAAATAAATGGCCCCTTAATTTTATTTACACTTTTGCAATGGGTTTTATCATGCATCTGTTCTGTTGTAATGAAGCATCTAAAACCTCATGGTTATTCACAGTGGTTTTTACTGGTGTACAGTGTTATTTTGGACAGCGTTCCCGGCAAAATCGAGGATGACGAGCCAGATGAAGACAGCGGGACTGAACCAGCCAGCACCAGTACGGGAACGTCCGGGACAAGCCCAGGAACGATCCGGTCTGGCATTGTAAAGAGAAGGCGATCAGAGACACTAGAGCTGTTGGAGAGGTATTTGGCCTCTAAAGACTCAAGAGACAGAGAAAAAGACGAACAGCAAGACGAAGTCGATTTATTTCTTCGGAGCTTAGCACCTGCATTAAGACGCTTACCTGCTTCAAAGCAGTCCTTGGTGAAGCTTCAGATCCAAAAAATACTTCATGACGCAGAGTTTGGACAGCCGAGCTTTCCTCAGATTTCCTCAGTGTCACCAAGTAATCAGTTGTTACTACAGTGTAGTGTTGTAAAACCCAGCTGAAATGCTTTTTTTATTGAAAATAAATGTAAAAGAGTGACTTTGTGCTGGTTATTTTCTATTTCCAATGTTTTGTGAATAAAAAATATGAATAGATTTGTCAAAAAATACAAACCCAAACCTTTGACTTTCATATTTATCATACATTTATTATACTCAACTGATCTACTTGAACAACAATACATCAAACACTACAAAACCATGAAAGGGGAAAAACATATATACAAAAAATATTACAGTAACACTTGCATTAAACATTCTCATTTGATTCACAAGCTGGTATGAGCATGGACAAGTGGAGCAGTTTCAAACTAATCTAATACACTGTAATAAATGGATGAGAGAGTGTGTTAACTGTTAATAGTCTCAATATTCAGGTGTCTTATGGCTAACAAATGGTCAGTATCCATTATAAAGAGTCCTTTGATTGTTATGTACATTTCTAGATTAGATCACAAGATGAATGATGACATTTGGTAGAAATAGCCCAGTCTGATGAAACTTTACTTTTTCTTGCCCTTCTTTCCTGCTGCTGGCTTCTTGCAATATTTAGCCTCCAGATCTGAGATAAGAGAGTTGAATCCATTTTCTTTGGCTTTTTGTCTTTGCTAAATAGAAAAATGTCAAAAAGAATAAAAATTAATGCTTAGCAGGCAGTGACATGAACAAATCTGATAATAGCAGAAATAACCCCCCTATAGGCCTAGCTGCAAGCAGTTATTAAGGGGATTAAGCACAAAAAAAGGCATGACGAGTCATGCAAGCAACCAACAGCAAAGCGTGTAATTAAAGAAATTTTAGATGATTTCAGTCAAAAGTTGAAAAATCAAATACAATCACTAGGATTATGATTGAATTGCTTATCACTTTTGACCAATAGGTGGTGCTGTTACCAAACTGATGTGGTGTGGTCAGTGTGAGGTGACGACACATACAAAAGTTTGACGTCAATATGCCAAATATTTGCAGAGTTGCAGCCTCAGAATCAGCTTGGCATGATTCTGGGCAAACTGTTGTATGCAATAATAGCCATTTTTCATATCTCCTGACCAGTAGGTGGTGCTAGGCTGAAACACTGCATCACAACTATCTCTATGCCGTAACACAAGTATCCTCGGGTCATGCTTGTGATGAGATATACCAAGATTCTTATTAATATGCTAAAGCGTTGCGGAGATATAGCCTCACATCCATTTTGACATGCCCTTCGATTCATTTGTTTGTGTGTTATTCAAGAATAGTTTGGCGTGAAAACTTTTTGCCAGCACGGTCTGACGATTAAGTGGGCAAATTTTGGTGAAAATCGGACGAACCGCCTGGAATCAATTATGCCAAAAATCATAATCACTATTTTTTTGCTCAATGTGTAAATCACGATTTAACACGATTATAGGTGGGTGATGTGATGAAAGTCTTATTTTCGTAAAATTTGTAATTTTAAATGTCAGTGAAATTTCACATTATCAATTCTTCAGCACAAACTAATACTAGATTAATTAATGTAAGTAAAAAGTCCTCAAAACAGTTACAGAAGACAAGTAAACAGTCAGTGATACAATAAGAACAAAAACTAAATTACACACATAACCAACAAAAAATATAACAGAACAAAAATACAAGTTAAATAAATAATGCGTTAGGTTTTTCAGGAAGATGTTCTAACAGTTGTATTCAGATAAATAATAGCCAACAACAGAAATTAAATAAAGCAATCAAATGTAAAATAACACTGCTGTATATATTAAATATAGAATAATCCTTATTAAAACTACAGTTTATTTATTTAAGAGCAGTGAGTGACTATCTTTGTCTTGTTGTTGTTTGATTAACAATAATGACTGCATCAGATTTATTAGGCTGCTGTCACTTTAAGAACTGCACGGACCCAATATACTGTTGCACACACGCTCTTTCTCAGTGTTTACATTCACTTAAGACATAACCAATTGTGTTTACGAGGATAATTACCAAAATGACATCGACATATTTGTATGTAGGCTATTTAACCGTTTAGGCACTTATCTGAAGCCCACAGTACACTTTGCTTATGCGCATTCCACCCGTCTCGGAGCACACACACAGGAGGCGCCTAGGGAACAGCATCTCATTCGCGGCCTAAAGCCCTATTCGCACAGGATTAGTATTAGATTTGTAATAACTGCAGAGGATGTCTGTGATCTTAATCCTGTGCGAATCGTCTATGTCTGTATTGTAATTTGTAAAGTAAAAATTTCCCCGCATATGACCTACCATATTTCGCCAAACACGGAGGTCCTGTGATAATATTAGTCCCGTGCGAATCGGCATCTCTGTGATTTGGCAGGTTGTGTATAATTTTTGCAAGGTTTTTGTTTCTGGTGCACATTTTTATCCATCTTTTGCGATGAATAGAGGCTGCATTCATAACGTGCACCGGTCTGAATGTCTGTGCAGCCGCGCACATTACACTTTATTTTTTCTTATACTTTCAATTGCCTGAAACAGTGTGTTCAATATTATTCTTAATGAAAAACACAAAAAACGAGGTCACACGAGGTCCCCAGATAATACTAATCCCATGCGAATAGGGCTTAATACGCTTTTAATAACTGTTTAATATCAATTATGTCTAGGGATGCACCGATATGAAAATGTTGCCCGATACCGATAATTCTTAATGTTTGAAAGCCGATAACCGATATATTGGCCGATAAATCTAAATAAAAATTAATAAACTTTGAGAGCTTGATTACAAAAACAAAGGCTCACCATTAAAAGCCATGTCCCAAACACTTCAACATGAATCAAACCTATACAGTACAGTAGCCCATTTGAACCAGTGTAAGATTCCTTAACTTTTCAAATTAATTTTACACTCCTATGGCCAACTTACTTTATTAAAAAAATGGTAACACTTTACAATAAGGTTTAATTTTTGTTAGCATTAATTAACCAACAATGAATGAACAATATTCTACAGGATTTATTAATCTTAGTTCATGTTAATCTCAACATTTTCAGATCCAAAGTTGTGTCCGTTAACATTAGGTAATGCACTGGACTGTTAATAAATAAACATTTTATTACTAACATTAACAAAGGTTATTGCTCTCTGTTTGTTCGTGTTAATGCATTAACAAATGAGACCTTATTTGTAAAAAAATAAAAATCGAATACCTAAATAATGCAAACAAGTCATTGGACAGCATTACTTAGGCCGCATATAAAGAATCAAAATGCATATGCCATGCATGAAATAGGCTCCGCACGGACAATAAGGAAATGGTTTTAAACCATATTGTTGATAAAAATAATATGAGAACATAAAAAGTGCTAGTAATTAATAATAACGCTTCTGTGTTTTTGCAAAAAAAATATGTTTAATATTACAGTAATAGTAAACATCTTTAATTTTAGTCTATTAGTCTATCAAATAACGTTGCTGTTTGAGAGCGCGTGCTGAAGAGAATGAACAACCGTAAACTGAAGCGCTTAAAAGGTTAGTTAACAACAAAACGTATCATATATGAGAACAATCAGATATTTATACAAAATAAATAATATTACAACTTACAACCGGTACAATGAAGCGCTGCGGGTTATTAACTCAACGAAACGCATCCTATATGAGATTAATCAGATGTTTATAATACATAAACGTAATATTGTGACTTATGTTTAAAATGACACGAATGCACAAGCGAACTTGAATGTGCTGGTCAGAATACGTTGTGGACGAGCTCTTCCCACAACAGCGCACCAAAACACAACTAAACCCAGAGAATTTGCAACGTTTCATTACAAACATTTTCTCATTACAGTGTTATGTATATGACAGTCCCAGTAGTTATTAATGATGTGCCTTTCTGTTTGAACTGCGCGTGCTGAAGCTAAAGACCGGTACAATGAAGCGCTTTACTGCATCGTTAATTAACTCAACCAAACGCATCCTATATGAGATTATATGCACAGGATACATATAATATTACAACTTACAATGGCACAAAAGGCTGCGAATGCACAAGCGAACTTGACTGTGCTTGTCATGAAGGTGCAACTCCGTGTACACGCTCTTCCCTCAAACGCGCTAAAACACAATGTTCTTTTACAGTCGTGTTCTCATAATTTTGTGTAGCTTATATGTTAGACTTGCGTTGCACATGTTGCGCATAACTGCATTTTCTTTTTTGAAGTGATTCCAATCATATTTCGATCATTTCAAACCCATCATGGCGGATCACAGCGCATCTGAAGTGTATCAGCTGAAGGAAATAATACAGTATCTATGGGCTTGAATATATCGGTCAAATTTTCTTATCGGATCGATAACATCAAAAATATATATACCGATAACGATATGTTGCCGATATATCGTGCATCCCTAATTAAGTCCCACAGTTTAGTAAAAATAGACTGCATTTTACAACACTCGCATATTTGGCTGATTTGGATGTCAAGTTTCGGTTTTTAGGAAAGGAAGATGCGCGGGACAGAATGCGGCAGCGGCACAATCGTTTTACGTCGATTATCTTGATTTCATAATAGTTGGAAGCTAAATTCGAAAATCAATTGCGATTAAATCGCACGTCCCTACTGGAATGAGTTGCAAAATGTAGGTTTTAAAAATAGAAGAAAGTTTATTAGCATTAACATGAGTGCAACTTTGGACAGCTGGTGGCGCTAGAGCAAGTTAGAGACTCAAATTACTGTGTTTATTATTCAGACTGTCCTCTATCTGTGTGCTAAATTTCACAACTAAAGTTCACAACTTTTTACCATACAGTTCTACGGGCTGCCATACACTTGAGCGGAAGAAGAAGAAAGCCAACGGATACAATAGGTGCCTAGTACACACCTTTGGTGCTTGGCCCCTAAATATATTATTTTAAATTGTATTATACTTATTATTTCACAATATTCCTGTTTTACTGCATTTGATCAAATAAATGCAGCCTTGATGAGCATGAGATGTCTTTCAAAAACAAAAAAATGTTACCAACCCCAAAATTTTGAACTATAGCATAGCTTTGAAGATTTTCAGACATTTTACAGCAGTGTTGCAGCAGCTTCAGTTACATCTCAATGGTTTTTTACCTTTATCATAGCTACCAGGCTGTCCTCACTGTTCAAGCCCATCTCCTCTTGCATTTCTTCTGCCTCCTTGCGCTCCTTTTCTGCCTAGAAATACAGGATAACACACATTAAATCCTATTAAACAATGCATTATTTCATATCAAAACGGTAGTGAATCAGCACCTTTCTTTTGCGGTTGTTCTTCTTTTTGACGCTCTCGTGAGTGAAGGCTTTGTATGCCGGCACGTCTTCAGCATCAATGGCTTTCTGCAATACGTCTCTGACACGTGGCTCATCTTCATAAGTACAGCACAAGGCGGACTCCATGATCAGATCCAGGTCACCTTCATGTTGTAGGTACAGTCTCTTTAAGTCTTCTACCTCTTCATTAGAGCCTTTATACTGCTTCTCAAAGTCCAAGATGTCTTGCAATGTGATCTATGGCAGAGAAGTATGACAATATTGTTAGCAACTTCATTTGGAAAATCCCAACATATAAAACAAGCACGATACAAGAAATACCTTGGGAAACAATCTTCTCCAGTGCTCCTCCCAATTGCGATCTTGATCGAGGGAGTCTGACTCTTCGTCCACTGTTCCCTGTTCGTCATAGACCGCCTTTTGGTCCTTGTCAGCCAACACTGCATAAACCTTTCCCAGGACCTGTGGAAATTATAAAAATTTTATGTTTAAGGATGCATTTTATTAGATTACTTGATTTAATGATTATTAATCATTTAAATACATTAAAATACATAGATTTTTGTATGACTTTAGAATGTTTGTGATGAAACTTTGTGTCTTTTATGGCACTTGCAAAACAAATTGGACAGGTTTCAAAAAGACCAAAAAAATATGCCATAGGAAATACAAAAATAATGTATCTAGTTGTTACACCATCAGCGTTGCCAGGTTCACACAACAAAACCTGCCCAATTTCTACTCAAAACTAGCCTAAAACAAGCCCAATCACGTTTCAGGGGTGGTTCCCCAGTGCATTCCCGGGGCTAAATATCACATAATTGGGGTCGGTTCAACCTGCAGACCTGAAAAACAGCCCGCGGCAACACTGTACACCATGGCATTACGTATGAATATAATTCTTCTCTCTACCAGGTGGCTCTAAAAGCCTGTTCACACCAAGAATGATAACTGTGACCATAACGATACATTTCTAAAAAATTTTTTTTAAATGTAATAAAGAATAGCAGTTCACACCACACTATAACAGCACAGAGAAACCATATTGTTGGAATCACTTTCAGAATGATTTTTTCCAGCTGATGAACAATAAAAACATTGACAGCCAATCAGAATCCATCCTGCTTTCAGAGGTCGTGCATTTAAAGCGACAGACGGCAAAACTGCAGCACGCACTTAGAACAAACAGAACAATATCATGCACTGGTGTGGACGCTAACATAGTTATTGTTATAGTTCTTGGTGTGAACAGGCCTTAATTTGCCAATCGGCAAGTTGCGATAGTCTTTTCTTCCCTATTGTGATATATATTTGAAGAAAAAAAATGTTGGGCAGGACTTGATTTTGTCCATTGGGAATTAATTAAATGGTTGTGGTTTGCCATTGCTGTGATCTCAAGTGAGAGACAGGCTGTCCCTTCCTCGCGCCAGTAAACGCATCATCAGAGAAGAGAAGAGATTGCAAAAAGGAGTGGAAGTTATTTTGTTTAACCCTCATCCCTCTCTTGCACTTTGTAACAAATCCTCCCCTTGCGGGTCAAAATGACTCAAAGCCCTAAAATTACACTTTTTTTTGTCCAGAAAGCTTATTTCAATTATATTATTTTATGCATTTTTTTTTTGATTTTTTTGTTATTTTATTTAACTTTAAATGACTAGATTTGATCAATAAATAAATAATAATTTAAGCATATTCTTTCAACTTAAATTCAAAATAACTAAATGTCATGCATAACCCTTTTAATTCAGCTTAAAATATCTTACACTGAGTGTCTTTGCTGACCTCTTGTGGAAAAATCATACAATTTTTTTGGGTAATTTTAGGATTTCCTATGTGTACTGAAGCATACCTCACATTCCATTCATTCCAATGGGGGTCAAACTGACCCACGAGGGAAGGATGTGTTACTTTTTAAATTTCAAGCACAAAACTCAAATCCAGTTATTTTTTTTGTGTATTTGTGGTTCAAGTGCAACAAAGTCCTTGGGTCTTGGACCACTCCAATGAACATTCAATAAAAAAAAAAAAAAAATAAAAAAAAAAAAATAAAAATTTGGATCAAAATGACCCGAAGGAAGGATGAGGTTAAAGATTATGAGGGCACATTAAAAAAAAAAAAAAAAAAGATTAGCACAGATAAATCTTTTTATAATAAATACAGAAATAAAATTGTCTATTTTGATTTAAAGCCTTAAACTCTGCACTAACTCAAAATATTTACAAATGCATAATTATTGAATAAATAATATTTAGTAACATAAAATCCCCTTCACAATACAAAATGTTAATTAAAATATAACATTAATTTTACTGAGAAAAAAAAAAAGTTCAAAACTTAGGACAGGGTGTCCAATCCTGCTCCTGGAGGGTCACTGTCCTGCCACAGTTTAGCTTGAACCCTAATTAAACACACCTGAACCAGCTAACCAAGGCCTTCACTTGCTATTGGAATTATCATAAATACGAGTTTCCTAGTTAAAAATTGGACATGAACGCCCTCTCAAGTCGTATTTATCACTGGAAAGCTCGGGATAATTGTGATACCCAAGTTCCCGAGTTGGGCGGGTCATAAACTTTAAACATGGAGGGGAAAACGATTGCTACTACTGTGACTGGTATTTGACCGAAATTACAGAATTGCCTATCTAGATAGTGCAGTGAATATGGTTGAATATGGTTGTCAGTGAATGGAACACTAAATATCATTTTGGCTTTAATAAGATTTTCCCAATTAATAGACAGAAACAAACCTGGTGTCCTCTATGATTCCTGTTTTTCCTGACAACAAAGCACTTGAATGCGAGGAGCTCGTAATCACAACTTAAGAAGTGGGAACTAGGAAGGAAATGTGAAGGCAGCATTACTACCAGACAGGTGTGTCGAGGCAAGTTGGAGCTAAATTCTCCAGGACTGAGTTTGGACAACCCTGACCTAGGAGGACAAGTGTGACCCATAAGTTAGGAGCACCAGAGGGTTAAAGTGCATTTTGTGGATCACCTCTTGTAAGTCTATCACCTACCTAAACCTAGCTCTTTAACCATTAGACCCCCCTAGACCATTAAAGAAGGTTCTGAAAGATTACTGAGCAGAAGTGTTGCACTAAAGATACCTGAAACTTGGTGGTGGCTAACTCATCATCAGGAGCTCTATCTGGATGAACCTGCAGAGAGACTTTATAATAGCCGCGTCTGATCTCTGAGTCAGATGCTTCTTTGCAAACTCCCAGAACTTCATACAGATTAGAGGTCTTGAAGAGCTCCTCACACTGCTCCAGTAAACCCATGACTGTGTGAGAGAAGGAAAAACAACACACCAAATCACTCACTGACATGTTAACTACAAGAAAACAATGCCAAAAGAATGCACGAGGCTTATTTTAACGTTATGATACAAACCTTATGATTAAAAGTTCAAAATAGTTTTGTAGACAAATACAGTTGTCCAGACATGCATATGGATTTAACAAACATAATATCGATACTATAATGAATCTAACTCACCTTACAAAAAGAACAACGTTAGCTCAATGCAACTCAACGTTTTATTAACGATTTTACGGAGACGTTGACAACTGATAGCGACCAGAAACTTGTTAAAATATGCCAGATAGAGATTAACAATGAAATGCTTTCAGGACACACCAGCATAGGCTTCTACTAGCAGTAGCAGGTCGCGCCAAAATTTTGGCGCGTTGTGTACACGTCACAAAACGTCATGACGTAGGACAGCGCTTAGTTACGTTTAATATTCTTCTCTGACAAGAGTCTAAAAGACAAGTATTTTCTTATAAATCGATTTATTTTTCTAGCCAAGTGCAAATTTTTGTCTGTTAAACCTCTTTTTATAATTTTTTGTAAAGACCTGAAATGTTATTTGGGTACTATTTCTTCTTCCAGCAATGTCAAAGCTTTAAAGTACTTTACGCTGTGCACAAAGTATAATATTTATGCCTTTTTATATTATAATGTACAAAAAAAGGCCTCAAGCCATTTTTTTCTCTTTGTCTAGCTCGCTCTCTTGAACCTAATTTATTTTAAATTTTATGTTAACCCTGGCTCAGTGTTTGGTTTGGTTTGTTTTGTTTTTTGTTTGTTCTTTTACTGCCTCTCTGTCTACTGTTTATAATTCTATTTTTGTTGTTAAATTCTGTTTTGAGTTGTAACTGTGTATTTTCTTTTATACATGTTCAATTAAAAAAAAACCAACAACAACAAAAAGTTTGAGAAAAAAAACATTTATTAATCTTAAGATCTTAATCATTTATCAAACACAGGTCTGTTTTTTATGTTGTTATTCAAGTCATTTGAAACCAGACACAGATACTATAATAATAAAATCAATTGTTCAAAAACAGCCAACAATGAACTTTTATTATGCATTCTAGGACCCGGATTGTAATTGTCGCAGCCTGTTGTACTTCCGTGTACTACAGCCCACTGTTTCCTAAAGTATGTTTACCATCGTTCGCTCACTTTAATGAGCTCTCAATGCAGAATCGTGATTCGTGTTTAGTTTTTAATTAAGCACTGGGCAATAGTGCGACTTCCAGAGGTGTGAGTTTTAGTTTCAGGCAGAATGTCTCGCTGTGTGGCGTTACAGACGCATCTGGCGTCCGTGGTGGAGGCGTTAGTTCACGCCGCGATCGCTGAAATGTACAAACTTATGGAAGAGGAGACACTGTCATATCTCAGCAGTGATATTACCAGAGATCAGTGTGAAAACGAGGAGGCTGAGTCAAGAATGAAGAGGGAAAAGGAGGAGAGAACGGTGAGATTATAAGATTATGTTGTTTAGAGATCTGCGGCCTGTAACCTTAAACATGCGACGCGTTCACAGCCCTATAAGCGCGTGTGTGCATATAGTATAAAGATCAGTGCGCCGTTAGCGCAAGTCTCAACGCACGTGAACACATCACCAAAGTTTTGAAGTCACCATGAAAAAAGTGTGCAGTTCTTTTTATTGGATATTGCAGTGTTTATTATAATTTATTTATCCACGCACACCTTTTTTTTATTCATATGGCCTTGCAATTTTAATCAAAGTAGCGTCTCCTCCCTCTTGCAAGGGAGTCTCTACTCTGATGACGTGTTTACTGGCGCGAGGGCGGGGCCACCTGTCACTCACACGAGATCACAGCAATAACAAACCCAGCGATCCTACTGTGTTACACCAAGCGCCCTTATTTCCGAACAGAGATAGTATTCATGACAATACAATATTCTTTAACTGAAACAAGACTTAGTTCATTAATACTTAAGCCATTAGAATTCAACAGCTGACCAACTAATAATATATCAGACTCAAACCAATGTCTAAAAAATATTTTTTTATTTTACAAAATTAAAATATAGGTCACACTTTAGATTAGGGTCTAATTCTTACTATTAACTATGAGTTTTACCTCAATAAACTCCTGATTGTTGCTTATTAATAGTAAGGTAGTTGTTGTTGGGTAAACTAAACTAAAGTGTTACCCAAACTGGACAATTTTATATTCATCATCAGACTAAATGGAGTAACTCGGTCAAAACCCATTTTTTTCTCATTTTCAATCAGCCGTTAAAGTTTATTTATAATCTATAAAGTGTTTAAAATATCAAAAAGCCCAAAGATCTGTCTCTGTTAAATGAATTTAACATGTTTGTGATGCCCTTTAATTTTTATTTTAACCTTTTTTTTTATCTTATTCAGTTATTGCTAGTTTTGCATAATAATTTCAATTTCCATATATTCCCATTCTTTCCCATATATTCCTGTTAATTCTCATGGAAAGTTTCTAACTTTGAAAATTCCCAGAATTTTGTTGTTTTAATTTATACTTGTAAAAATTGTGAAATGTCTCAAGAACTTGCAGAGATGTCACAATTCCGAGTTTATATCTCACAGTTCTAAGTTTATATTGCACAGTTCTGACTTTTTTTCTCATAATCGTGGGAAAAAAGTCAGATTTGCGTGATATAAACTCATAATTGCAAGAAAAAAGTCAAACTTTCGAGAAGTGGCAATTACCTTTTTATTTTACTTTGTGGCAGAAACAAGCTTCCGTACATTAGAGACAATGCAGTTTGATAATAGCAAGTAATAAATAAAAATTGTTGGAATTAAATGAAAATTTGTTTTAGACAACAACTAAAAATAAAATAAAAATCCATTGACAAGGCTGAAGATTTTAAAAACTGACTAGGTGGAATGAACTTACCAAAAATGTCAAAATGGCCAAATAGTGCCTGATTAATCCACTGGCATATTAGTATATCACTAGTAATTTGCATTTATTTATTCTTTCAGAAGCAGTTTGCATCAGTCATGGAAGTATTGGGAAATGAGGCCCTTGGAAAAATAATCAAACTTGTTGATGAAACCAAATTTCTGCTAGACCTGGAGTGCAAAACATTTTCAGGCAAGAGGGCAAAACGTCCCGGCAGTATCTTGAACATTCTGTCTGTTGGAGGACTTGGTAAGAAATCGCATTCTGTCTTTAAGGCATAAAGTATAATTACCTTTCTTTCCAAGGGTGTAACATTTTAATAGATTTTTTTGTGTGTAAAATTATTGTAATTTGTACGTTTTAGAAGAGGAACATTCGTATGATGGAAGTGCAAGAAGCCTGGAGACAAAAACAAGAAATGAGGTAAACTGAACATGTACATCAAGGCTATTTAGCTTCATTTACCAAAATGTAAAAATAAGGGCATGTTGGCGACTCAGAATATTTTATCAACGGAAATCTACTATCAAAAGAACACTTCTATGGTGGAGTATAATATTTGTTCATTACATAATATTAATGTTCATATTTAGGATATTTGTATTAGTCGTATGAAACGTTCAACCAAAAACTGCATTTATGTAGCTGATGTTTAAAAGGAAGATTAAATCAAATCGATGGCAGGTTGAGTTGTGTAGCTTCACGTTGCACTCCTTTACTGTTGTGTTGCATAATAACACACCTGTATTGGTACACACAAGTACTTGTCATTCTGCTGTAGTTGAAACGGACCTTTCAGTTGTTTGTAATATGACCTTTTTTGGGAAATTATTTGATGGTATAATAAAGAAGTCTCTTATGCTCACCAAGCCTGCATTTATTAAAAATACAGAAAAAAACAGTAATATTGTGAAATATTATTACAATTTAAAATAATGGTTTTCTATTTTAATGTACTTTAAAATATCATTTATTTCAGTGATGCAAAGCTGAATTTCCACCAGCCGTACTCCAGTCTTCAGTGTCACATGATCCTTCAGAAATCATTCTGATATGCTGATTTATTATCAATGTTGGAAACAGCTGCTTAATATTTTTTATTACCTGTGATACTTTTCGAGATTCTTTGATGAATAAAAAGTTAAAAAAAGAACAGCATTTATTTAAAATTGAAATATTTTGTAACAATGTACACTACCATTCAAAAGTTTGGGGTCAGTAATTTTTTCTTTCTTTTTTAAAAGAAATTAATACTTTTATTCAGCAAGGATGTGTTAAATTGATTAAAAAAATAGTAGTAAAGATTTATATTGTTAGAACAGATTTCAAATTGGTTCTTTTTTAACTTTTTATTCATCAATGAATCCTGAAAAAAAGTATCACAGGTTACAAAAAAATATTAAGCAGCACAACTGTCCAACATTGATAATAAGTGAGTATCAAATCAGCATATTAGAATGATTTCTGAAGGATCATGAATGACACTGAAGACTGGAGTAATGGCTGAAAGAAATTCAGCTTTGCATCACAGAAATAAATTATATTTTAAAGTATATTAAAATAGAAAACCATTATTTTAAATTGTAATACTATTTCACAATATTACAGTTTTTTTCTGTATTTTTGATCTTTTGATCAAATAAATGCAGCCTTGATGAGCATAAGAGGAGTCTTTCAAAAACATTAAAAATAATTATAATATTATATAATTTTTTTAAATTGTATTTTTATTTTTTCTGGGTCATTTAAAAAAGACGATCAACAGCCTGAATCTGCAATGCTTTATTAAAAGGTGTTTTATTTAAAGGCTTCTCTTCTTTCACCTCTCTTTCCTTTTTTAAATTTAGACTATTTGGTGTCTTATTTTTCGGGAACACAAAAAAAAGTGTTTTTGGAACACAAAAAATTAGTTTCCTGAAGAATATCCTGAAAAAACGGTACATTCGATTCACTATGTTCTTTATGCACTATATTTAAATTTTTATTTGTGGGTCAAATGTAGCTTATAACATAAAACAGAAACTGTTATAAGTCTATAAGAGAAAAGTCGCTGAATTGTTTTATGATAAATTACATAACTTCTTTATGCTCACAGTCTGATGAGGCCATAGAAGAACGTCCAGAATCCCCACTGACGTTAGCTGTGACAATCAGAAATGAATTTGGAAAAGTTGACTTGAAGTCCATCACTAGTGGTATGTTAATAATGTTAATTTACAAATTAATCTGTTTAAAGGATTAGTTCTCTTCAAAATGAAAATGTCCTGATATTTTACTCACCCCCATCTCATCCAAGATGTTCATGTCTTTCTTTCTTTAGTCGAAAAGAAATTAAGTTTTTTGAGGAAAACGTTCCAGGATTTTTCTCCCCATCACAGACTTCCATGGCAACCAAAATGTTGAGGGTCCAAATCAATGCAGTTTCAAAGCACTTTGAAGGGCTTCAGAGGCTCTGCGCAATCCCAGATGAGGAAGCCCTTCGAATGACTTTGAAATTGCATTGATTTGGACCTTCAACATTTTGGTTGCCATGGAAGTCTGTGATGGGGAGAAAAATCCTGGAATGTTTTCCTCAAAAAACTTAATTTCTTTTCGACTAAAGAAAGAAAGACATGAACATCTTGGATGAGATGGGGGTGAGTAAAATATCAGGACATTTTCATTTTGAAGTGAACTAATCCTTTAAAGGAACACGCCGACTTTTTGGGACTTTATTCACTGTATACCCCAGAGTTAGATAAGTCCATACATACCATTTTTATCTCTGTGCGTGTCATAACTCTGTCTGACGCACCCACCGCTAGCCTAGCTTAGCACAAAGACTGGAGGTAAACCATCTAGCCTACTGCTCAATAAATGACAAAATAACGCCAACATATATATATGTTGTGATGTATATATGTTGTGATGTATATAGTTACATCGTGTACTAAGACCGACGGAAAATGAAAAGTTGCAATTTTCTAGACTGATATGGCTAGGGACTATACTCTCATTCCTGCGTAATAATCAAGGAACTTTGCTGCCGTACCATGGGTGCAGCGGCGCAATGATATTACGCAGCGCCTGAAAATAGTCCCCAGCACGCTCTCTGTGCAAGCAGGTTGTCACGTTGGTTATGTTGACGGAAGTTAGCCTATTTTCAGGCGCTGCGTAATATCATTGTGAATGAGGAATGAGAGTATAGTCCCTAGCCATATCGGTCTAGAAAATTGCAACTTTTCATTTTCCGTCGGTCTTAGTACACGATGTAACTACATACAGGGAGGGCAGAATTATTAGGCAAGTTGTATTTTTGAGGATTAATTTTATTATTGAACAACAACCATGTTCTCAATGAACACAAAAAACTCATTAATATCAAAGCTGAATATTTTTGTATCAATATTTTAAGTAGTTTTTAGTTTTAGCTATTTTAGGGGGATATCTGTGTGTGCAGGTGACTATTACTGTGCATAATTATTAGGCAACTTAACAAAAAACAAATTTATACCCATTTCAATTATTTATTTTTACCAGTGAAACCAATATAACATCTCAACATTCACAAATATACATTTCTGACATTCAAAAACCAAACAAAAACAAATCAGTGACTAATATAGCCACCTTTCTTTGCAAGGACACTCAAAAGCCTGCCATCCATGGATTCTGTCAGTGTTTTGATCTGTTCACCATCAACATTGCGTGCAGCAGCAACCACAGCCTCCCAGACACTGTTCAGAGAGGTGTACTGTTTTCCCTCCTTGTAAATCGCACATTTGATGATGGACCACAGGTTCTCAATGGGGTTCAGATCAGGTGAACAAGGAGGCCATATCATTAGATTTTCTTCTTTTATACCCTTTCTTGCCAGCCACGCTGTGGAGTACTTGGACGCGTGTGATGGAGCATTGTCCTGCATGAAAATCATGTTTTTCTTGAAGGATGCAGACTTCTTCCTGTACCACTGCCTGAAGAAGGTGTCTTCCAGAAACTGGCAGTAGGACTGGGAGTTGAGCTTGACTCCATCCTCAACCCGAAAAGGCCCCACAAGCTCATCTTTGATGATACCAGCCCAAACCAGTACTCCACCTCCACCTTGCTGGCGTCTGAGTCGGACTGGAGCTCTCTGCCCTTTACCAATCCAGCCACGGGCCCATCCATCTGGCCCATCAAGACTCACTCTCATTTCATCAGTCCATAAAACCTTAGAAAAATCAGTCTTGAGATATTTCTTGGCCCAGTCTTGACGTTTCAGCTTGTGTGTCTTGTTCAGTGGTGGTCGACTTTCTGCCTTTCTTACCTTGGCCATGTCTCTGAGTATTGCACACCTTGTGCTTTTGGGCACTCCAGTGATGTTGCAGCTCTGAAATATGGCCAAACTGGTGGCAAGTGGCATCTTGGCAGCTGCACGCTTGACTTTTCTCAGTTCACGGGCAGTTATTTTGCGCCTTGGTTTTTCCACACGCTTCTTGCGACCCTGTTGACTATTTTGAATGAAACGCTTGATTGTTCGATGATCACGCTTCAGAAGCTTGGCTATTTTAAGACTGCTGCATCCCTCTGCAATATATCTCACTATTTTTGACTTTTCTGAGCCTGTCAAGTCCTTCTTTTGACCCATTTTGCCAAAGGAAAGGAAGTTGCCTAATAATTATGCACACCTGATATAGGGTGTTGATGTCATTAGACCACACCCCTTCTCATTACAGAGATGCACATCACCTAATATGCTTAATTGGTAGTAGGCTTTCCAGCCTATACAGCTTGGAGTAAGACAACATGCATAACGAGGATGATGTGGTCAAAATACTCATTTGCCTAATAATTCTGCACTCCCTGTATATCACAACATATATAGGGAAATGTTGGCGTTATTTTGTCACTTATTGAGCAGTAGGCTAGCTGGAGCCATTTACCTCCAGTCTTTGTGCTAAGCTAGGCTAGTGGTGGGTGCGTCAGACAGATCGGAGATAAAAATGGTATGTATGGACTTATCTAACTCTGGGGGATATGGTGAATAAGCTAAAGTCCCAAAAAAGTCGCTGTGTTCCTTTAATGAATCTGTCCAAAAGTTGTCAATCTAAAGAATTACGTGCTGAATCCAAGTGCCAAAATATTTTTTGCTGTAATAAACAGATATTTAGCCATTATTTGATTGCTCTCCTGTCAGGTCACTTAAACACTTCTTCAGACGATGGAGTAGCATCTCTTTTGCAAGAAGACAGCAGTGAAGATCCTCAAGACGTTGTTACACTCTTTGGAAAGAGATCCTTTATTTGTTCAGAATGCGGCAAGAGTTTCTCTTCTCAAAGCAACCTCAAATCACATCAGCGCATTCACACTGGAGAAAAGCCCTTCGGCTGTGTCCTTTGCGGCAAGGCTTTCGCCCACAAACAGAGTCTGTCTGACCACCATCGAGTCCATTCAGGAGAAAAGCCATTTGTTTGTAAAGTCTGCGGCAAATGCTTCGGGAAAGCTGCGCACCTCAAAACCCACGAAATAATACACACCGGCGAAAAGCCATTCAGCTGTAACGTTTGTGGAAAAAGATTCAACATTGCTCAAAATCTTGCCAGGCACCAACTCACCCATACAGGTGAAAAGGAGTTTCGGTGTTCAATATGTCAGAAAAGCTTCACGCGGGCCATAACACTAAAAACGCATCAACTTATCCACACAGGTCAGAAACCGTACTCCTGCGTGTCTTGTGGGAAGGCGTTTCGTCACGCCGTCAACCTTAAAAACCACGAGCGCATCCACACGGACCAGCGGCCGTTTAGTTGTGACCTATGTGGCAAGACCTTCCGCCAGGCTGTAAATCTGAAAATCCACAAACGGATCCACACGGGGGAAAAACCTTTCAGCTGCAAGGAGTGTGGGAAGAGCTTTAGTCAGCAGAGTAGCCTCATTTCACATGGCCGCACTCACTCTGGAGAAAAACCCTTTGGCTGCAATTACTGCGATAAGTGGTTTAACAATACAAACAGTCTAAAGCTGCACCAGAGGGTTCATACCGGCGAGAAGCCGTACAATTGTGAGTATTGTGGCAAGTGTTTCAGTCAAGGTAGTCACCTACGTACTCACAAACGCCACGTTCATGGAGGGGGGAAGCAGTACATCTGCGATAAATGCGGAAAGAGATACGCAGATCCACGTAATCTTAAATTGCACAAATGCGTTTATGCTTAAACATGGTTTGTAGGTGATTACATTTGTCATTATAGAGAATGTTTCTATGATGGATAAATTATTGGAGACGATTATCTGAAGATAGCTACTATCACATAGAACATTATTATTTTGAGTTGTGAAATTTAGATATTTTTTTGGCAGTGTTGTGGACTGTCAAGTGGCCCCAAATGATGAATATCAATTTTTCTTAACAAAATATCATGGTTTATATCATAGAAAATGTTAATAGTAATTTATTTTGAATTATATTTGGTACCTTTCTTTACCTGTGGATCCTCATTAAGCTCATTATATGCTAGTCATATTTATGTTTGATGTAATAGTTATAGTTATGATACTTGGTTTTGATATCTACAATTCTGATCATCTAAACCCTGTTACTGAAGACATCACAAAGTGATGTTTTATGCATAAAATACCAATGTTAATTATTTATTTTATAATTCTAATATTTACAGTTACAGATGAACAAAACGTTTAAAACCTTCATTAAAACAAAATATTTAAAGCATAAGATGGCATCGATATGGTCAAATACTTTATTACTGTTGTTGCCCTGTTTTCTGTCAAATCATTTATATTTGATTCATGAAAATGTTGCCAAATACAGTTTTCAATAAAACATTGTTATTGAAGATATTGTGTGAGTATCTTCATCTGCCTTTAATTATAAATTATAATACATTATGTCGGCGAAGACTGCAAAAACAGGAGGACTGAGTGTATTGCCATAAAAGTGTTTATAAATATTTTAGGTCATGTTTGTGTTTTTAGGTTGTTCAATGTGAGGTGTTCTTTTTCCCCCATGATCCTAATATCTCTAAGAAAATAATGTTTTCAAAGATATTATTTCAGAATTTTTGGGGGTTACAGTTAATGAACGCCAGTAAAGAACATTGTCCTGCTATGAAGAAACAGTACTGCTATTGTCCATCTGTATTATGGTAGTTGGTATATGACATGACTTTTTTTTTTTTGTTGTTTAAATAAAATGTATATCTATATCCTGAGCATTTCTTTGATGTTTTTATCTCTATTTTAATCACCCTTTTGCTTCACTAGTTCACTCCTGCAGTGTGACAGATTAATGTTATCTCTGTTCATTTGAGATCATAAAGACTGCACGTATAATAATTATAAACGAGTTAGAAAAAAAGTCGATTTGGATTATTCATTCATTAATTTGCCAGATAATTAATTGTGTGTAGTGTGCAAGAGAGAAAGCGAGAGATTTGCGCATGCGCGCTGATTTTGCACTTCCGGTTTTGTCTTCAAGTGAAATGTAACATTTCGCTTGTGATGTGTCAACTTGTTGCCCGGGCAGCGAATAAAAGGTGCTTATTTGTAACTGAAGACAAAAGACACTGTGGCGGTGAATACTGCCATGCTCGCTCAATGAGACTCTCACTAGACTCGCTCTAATGGCCTGATGTTGCACTGTTGTGCCTTGTGACCGGACGGACTGACAGCAGCATGTCGCGCCTGATGTTTCTAGCGGCCGCGGTGTTTCTCTTGTCCGCTCCTGCGAGCGCCTCTCAGGGGGACAAAGAGCCCGTCTACCGCGACTGCGTCAAACAATGTGTCCGGACGAACTGCACAGGGGCCCGACTGCGTGGATTCCAGTCCGCTCAACCTCCATATATGGCACTCACAGGTAATATACTAACCTATTCCTTTTGGGTAACACTACTAACATATTTGAGTATAATGCAAACCTCACATATCAATAGAAAATATGTCATCATATTTTTTTAGAAATGTAATTATTAAGACTTTGTATACAAGATTTTAATGGACAGTAGTTAATGTACATCTTAATATGAGTATTTATGAAAATATGCAAATCACGACAAAAACTTTCAAGGGGGTTTTGGGCACTTGTCAGGCTTGGAGACCAGCTTGCCGACCAGCTAAACTACACCAGCAGGCTGGGAGACCAGTTAAACTAGCTGGAGCAGCCAACAACCTAGACTGATTTAATCTGTTTTCATTCATTTTTTTCTCCTGACAATACATTTGATGAATGACTATGCGCTTCTTAATTTTCTAATTTCATCTGAATGTCAACATTTGTAAGATTTAGTCAGTTGAAACCGTTTTGTGGTTAACTGATCTGATTTTGAGTAGTTTTTAATGAGGGTTTCAGGGTTATTATCGGTAACTAAAACAATTTCTGTTAATTGAAATAAAATATAAATATTAGTTAACCTTAACTAACAAAAATTAGAAATGCTGCTTTGGCAATATACTGTAAAAAAAATAAAATAAAATCAATTAATCCTAAATAGCAATATTGGAAAAAAAAATGAAAAAAAAGCACGTAATGAAATTACTAATAAAACTGAAAAAACACTGGAGGTGTGAACACATGAATCTTTTTAAATTTGTGGAGTAAAAAAAAAATATTGTTTTTATTTTTAAGTGAAAAGGTCAAATTAGAGCCTTTGGAGTAACAGAAAGCCCTGAGCGACATGTTATTTTAAATTTAATGCAAATTGTAATTTATGGGGTTTTTATTCAGTAGATTTGCATTTTAGACATCTTTGCTATGTATTTAAACCTATAGGCTAATTGAGTAAAAACATTCAGTTTGAATTCATATTGTTGCTGTTCAATTAAAATATGGGCAATAAAATATGTATATATTATTCATATATATATTTACCTTTTTACCTTTCTTCTCTTGGGTGTCATCAGTTATTCAATAATTCAAGGAAATTGTCAAAACACAATTTTAAAAATATGAAGCAGCACAACTGTTTTCAACATTGAAAATAATAAGAAATGTTTCTCGAACAGCAAATCAGCATATTAGAATGATTTCTGAAGGATCATGTGACACTGAAGATATATAACAGTTATTAAAACTATAACTGTTATTTTGAATTTAAATGAAGTATTTCACAATATTACTGTTTTTACTGTATTTTTAATCTACTAAATGCAGCCGTGGAGGGCATTAGAGGCTTCTTTCGAAAACATAAAAAAATCTTAAACGTTTGAACGGTATTGTGTATATATTATAAAGTCATTAAAAATATGAAAACAAACAAACAAATAATAAAACAGACGGTTGATTGTGTATAAAAACAACATATTTTAAGTTTATTGCAAAATATGCATACACTGATCAGGCATAACATTATGACCACTGACAGGTGCAGTGAATAACACTGATTATCTCTTCATCACGGCACCTGTTAGTGGGTGAGATATATTAGGCAGCAAATGAACATCTTGTCCTCAAAGTTTATGTGTTAAAAGCAGAAAAAATGGGCAAACGTAAGGATTTGAGTGAGGGCCAAATTGTGATGGCTAGACGACTGGGTCAGAGCATCTCCAAAACTACAACTCTTGTAGGGTGTTCCCGGTCTGCAGTGGTCAGTATCTATCAAAAGTGATCCAAGGAAGGAACAGTGACTGGCGACAGGGTCATGGGCGGCCAAGGCTTATTGATGCCTGTGTGGAGTAAAGGCTGGCCTGTGGTCCGATCAAACAGACAAACAGATATTCCTTTTGTGGCATAATGTTGATTACCACATAAAAATATTTTGACTCGCCCCTCAAACATGGAATTTAAAGTAAAGATTTTTTCAATGGAGATCCTCTAAAACCAACTTCAAAAGGTGCATCCCGGAATGCTTTTTTAAAAGTAATGAAGGAGTTTGCAGCATGTATATTGGACATTTGACTGCTTTTCCTTCCTCATCCTGTTTTCCAAAAAAAATTAGCCTACAAATATAATTTTAAGCATGTAAGCATTAATCTTTTGATCAAACGATTTATGAGCAGATATTACATAAATTCATTGTTTAGACTAATTGTGCGTGTAGAGTATAAAAAAACTTTTGATGAGATTTGATTAGTATTGTAAATTTACGAAATGTCAGATTTACCAGACCTTTCCTGTGCAATGGATCATTTTCAGGCTGGACGTGTCGTGATGACTGCAGGTATCAGTGCATGTGGGCCACCGTGGGTCTGTACCAGGCAGAGGGCTACAGTGTACCACAGTTTCACGGGAAGGTTAGTGTCAGAATGTCAACCAATGTGAAAGGAGACCAATTTTAATGATCATCATCACTATGAACCTTTCAAAGAAATATGTACCTTTTACCTTGATTCGACATCTTTTTTCCTTTTTGTGATTTTGTCTAGTGGCCATTTGCTCGTTTCCTGTGTTTTGAGGAGCCTGCGTCTGCGCTGGCGTCTCTGCTCAACGGTCTGGCATGTCTGCTGATGCTGCTGAGATACCGCAGCGCAGTCCCTCGTCAGAGCCCCATGTACCATACCATCACCGCCTTCTCACTGGTGAGAGTGTGTCTGTCTGCACTAGTACAGAGAACCAGTTATTATTCATAACTAGTTTCATTTTTTTCCAAAAATGCTGCAACTGAATGACAATGATTTCCGTTAATGATTCCAGAATTTCTCCATTCTTGCCTTGAGTCACAAGGAACACCATACTAAAATGCTCTATTTCCTGCAGCACTATTCAATGTAATGGGGGCGAAATAGTGGATGGTGTGTTGGGCTGCACTATAAATTATGTTTTATTAACAAAGTTCGGGAGGAGCAAGTTCAGATAATCAAACTAATTAGCATGAGAGGAGATGTGTGTGTGTGTATATATATATATATATATATATATATATATACATGTTTCCACTTTACTTCTTGTGCGAGCTTCAGAGCACACTGACGTCACGTCACAACGTCCCTCTCATGAATGCTCATATGACAGTAGAACGTAAGCAATGATTATAGTTTTTAAAAAAAGTGAAAAATATTACTATTTTTTTTACACTTGTCATTTCGCCTTAAAATTTATTTATTACAGTTCGTCACTGTCACTGAGAAGGTTTAGTTGCAGCAAATAGCACAAGTGACCTTGTGAAGGAACACAGACTGGCTGTTTTACACTTTCATTTAAGCTGAATTTTGACTTTGGACATCTCCAATCATGAAAGCTTGTGGAGGCTTGTTACCAATGCAAGTTAATGGAAATGTCAAATGAAAAATATATTTTCAGGATAAATAACCAGCGGGCTAATATCGCAGATGATTATGCTTAATTGAGAGAAGCAGAATTCATAATCGTGATTAAAATATGATGAATCGTGCAACTCTAGTTGTGTGGAATAAGACAGTAAATAGATAAAGTGTCTTCCTTTTGTGATGTTCTCACTTGTTGCACGCAAAAGCAAACGTACCAATGTAATTGCTGGTTCAATTATGACTCAAAAATCATTCTCACACTCATGAGATATTGGTTTTTGAATTAGTCTGATGACTCACTAAATTGTTCGAAGTGGTTGTTGATTTACACACCGGTCCATAAGACATTACTTTTGTCATGTTCTGCTTGAAATGAACCCAGAATTGTTACTGTGTTATGCTGTACTTAAAGGGATAGTTTACCAAAAATGAAAATTACCCACCCTCAAGCCATCCTAGGTGTATATGACATTCTTCTTTCAGACGAATACAATCAGAGTTATATTAAAAATGTCCTGGCTAATCCAAGCTTTATAATGGCAGTGAATGGCAGCCCAAAATTTGAAACCCAAAAAAGTGCATCCATCCATTATAAAAGTACTCCACACGGCTCCGTGGGGTTAGTAAAGGCCTTCTGAAGCGAATCGAAAATGTAAAACTGTAAAATACAAAACAAACTTTTTCTTCAAGTGAAACTGGACCTCACTGTAAATGTAAGTGGTGTTCAACCATGTTTGTGTCTGCAGATTTCGCTGAATGCATGGTTCTGGTCTACAGTGTTCCACACGAGAGATACCTATCTAACAGAGGTAACCAAGAAATGTTTCAAAGACCAATTCTGAACATTAACATTAATGACTGTCATGGCAAAAATATTTATGTCCAAAGCGTTGATAGAGATTTTCTGTCTTTGTTTTATAGAAGATGGACTACTTCTGTGCATCAGCTGTCATTCTCTACTCTATCTACTTGTGCTGCGTCAGGTGTGTGAACAGGAAATGCTCATAAATGGCCGATTGACATAAACGTCATATGTAGTGCTGTTGAACTCTTTGTTTATGATGGTGATTTGAGGATTAATTTTTTTGTTTTAGGACGTTGGGCTTGCGTAGGCCTGCAATTTCCAGTATGGTGGGAGTTCTGCTCATTCTGGCCTTCACGTCTCATGTGTCATATCTGACCTTCGTCAGTTTTGACTATGGGTACAACATGGCTGCCAATGCCACCATTGGTAAGGTGTTGTAAATACCACAGTGAGTGTGTTTACATGCATGATTTTACAGTGACTATGATATGCTGATAACATGTAAAAATGGTGGGGGTGGGGGGGTGTCATGAATGGATTTAAAGTGCCACATTATGCTTTTTCAGATATTAGCTTTCATCTAGTGTAATATACATGTTTGTTAATGTAAAAATCAGATTTTTACAGCATAAAGCTTTAAAGACCAAAGTGCCTGATAAATGGAGTTATTGTCTCCCAAAAGAAAGAACTGATGCCAAACTGCCTGAAATGAGGCGTCAATAATTCCAGCCTTACTTCCTGCACAAACCTATGTAGGTTTGTAAAAATAATTTGCATAATGCCAGCCTGTAGTCTTCACTGGCTGCTTGTAAATAACGTCTACTTTGACCCTCCCTTAAACACTGTAGTTGTAGCTGAGGCCTGGAAGAGTTTGGTTCGTGTTTTCTGTTTTCTGCACTGCAAAAGCAATCCATGCACTTCCAAGGGATGAAGACTCAGGCTCGAATTGGTACAGTAAAACCGATGGCATCGTTAGTGTTCGATTCACTATGAGTCAAGTGCTGAGGAAGGTGCTGAAATTCAGATATATTTATGGCCGTTAAGTTTCCAACACACGCTGTAAGTGGCAGACCAGTCACAACTTCATCAAACCATTTTAGACAAAACATTTTCGTTTTTTTTGTCTTTGGATGCATGTAAACCTGTTGTAGGAGACCTCCGAAACAAAATTAAAAAACAAAAAACCTTTAAAATACACTATATTGCCAAAAGTTTTGGGACGCCTGCTTTTACATGTACATGAACTTTAATGACATCCCATTCTTAATCTGTAGAGTTTAATATGGAGTTGACCCACCCTTTGCAGCTATAACAGCTTCAACTCTCCTGGGAAGGCTTTCCATAAGGTTTAGGAGTGTGTTTATGGGATTTTTGACCATTCTTCTAGAAGCGCATTTGTGAGGTCAGGCACTGATGTTGGACGAGAAGGCCTGGCTCACAGTCCCTGCTCTAATTCATCCCAAAGGTGTTCTATCGGGTTGAGGTCAGGACTGAAATTGTCCAAAATGTCTTGGTATGCTGAAGCATTAAGAGTTCCTTTCACTGGAACTAAGGGGCCAAGCCCAACCCCTGAAAAACAACCCCACACCATAATCCCCCCTCCACCAAGCTTTACACTTGGCACAATGCAGTCAGGCAAGTACCGTTCTCCTGGCAACTGCTAAACTCAGACTCATCCATCGGATTGCCAGTCAGAGAAGCGTGATTCGTCACTCCAGAGAACACGTCTCCACTGCTCTAGAGTCCAGTGGCGGCATGCTTTACACCACTGCATCCGACGCTTTGCATTGCACTTGGTGATGTAAGACTTGGATGCAGCTGCTCGGCCATGGAAACCCATTCCATGAAGCTTTCTACGCACTGTTCTTGAGCTAATCTTAAGGCCACATGAAGTTTGGAGGTCTGTAGCTATTGAAAAGTTGGTGACTTCTGCACACTGTGCGCCTCAGCATGTGCTGACCCCGCTCTGATTTTAAGTGGCCAACCACTTTGTGGCTGAGTTGCTGTTGTTCCCAATTGCTTCCACTTTGTTATAATACCACTACCAGTTGACCGTGGAATATTTAGTAGTGAGGAAATTTCAGGAATGGACTTATTGCACAGGTGGCAACCTATCACGGTATCACGCTTGAATTCACTGAGCTCCTGAGAGCGACCCATTCTTTCACAAATGTTTGTAGAAGCAGTCTGCATGCCTAGGTGCTTGATTTTATACACCTGAGGCCATGGAAGTGATTAGAACACCTGAATTCAATGATTTGGAGGGGTGTCCCAATACTTTTGGCAATATAGTGTAGCATAATAGAAGCACTTTAATAAACTATCTTAAATATTTATGGTCTCATTGTGAATGATTCATCAGTGTACATTTATCCAAATAAAAAAACAGGGAAGTAGTCTTCCACAATCCACTGCAAACTTAGATTCAGCTATTTGATTCCATTCCATTCTTCTCATAATCCAATCAATTCCCACTGAATAAAATCATCATGAATTAAATCAAGTCATAACCTATATTTTAAAATCCTTTTTTATTTAGAAAAATGTCATACTACTGAAGTAAAATGGGTTTTGATGTTTACTATTGAATGTAATCAAAGCTCAGTCAATTTATTGAACCGTGTAGATCTTTGCATGTAAATGTCAGCTTTGCAACATTTTTGACTGGATCTAACATTTAAAAATCTCATGTAAACATGTACAGTTTTTTTGCAGTGTTAGTTTGATATTTCCATACAAACGGTAAAAACAGGTTTTTACAAGGTGCTTATTTTGGATCGTTTTTAAGCGTTTTGTTGTATGTAAACACACTCAGTGTTGTGTAAATGCAACACAAAAAGATCTTTGTATTGTAACAGTTTTACATTGCCAAAGCACTGATAACATTAAATTACACCATACATTTTTACACATAAATAATTTTTTCCCCGATGAAATGACAATAAGGAAAAGCGAAAATAGTTCACAATATTTTTTCATTACTCTATTCAGTGAATTGTTTTATTATATATGACTTTTACAATGTTTATGTTGTTATTTCACCTTTTACTGGATACGTTAATAACAAAGATTGGTTGCGTCAGCTCTGTGTGATAAACTATGTAATAATAATAAGTTCACTGTTGAACAAGTTCAGGTGCTAACTGTTAAATGTTAGTGTAACAGTATATATTACAATATATAAATTTTTCTGGAAATTTAACTGAAATATGTTTATGTATAACATAACAATATGTTAATGCCTATTTTGATAATCCAGTTAAATTCTGTACAACTAAAAGTTTTTTTTTTTATTTGGAGCCTGATGGATGCAAAAAATAAAAGTATTCCTAACACATGAATGAGCCTGGCATCAGTGCAAAACCAGCTTTACATTATGTAATACTTAAAAACAAGACACATACAGTAATGGGATACAGTAGGTATTCGTTTCTAACCCATCTGTCTTTCCCTCTGATCTTGTGCTTCTGTCATAGGCATGGTAAACCTGTTGTGGTGGCTGTGCTGGTGTTGGCTGAACCGGAGGATTTTGCCGTACTGGTGGAAGTGTGGTATGGTGGTGCTCTTACTGCATGGCCTTGCCCTGCTGGAGCTGCTGGATTTCCCTCCACTCTTCTGGGTTCTAGACGCTCATGCCGTCTGGCACCTTAGCACCGTGCCCGTCCACTTCCTTTTTTACAGGTACACATGCATGGCCTGTTTCACGTTTTCATCTTGTGTCTCCAGGATGTAAATTGCACATATTAATTTTTGCATGCATGTTAAGGTGACCGGGGACTGTCAAGCTTCAAAAATGACAAAAAACACCATTAAAGGGATAGTTCACCCAAAAATGAAAATTAGCCCATGATTTACTCACCCTCAAGTCATCCTAGTTGTATATGACATTCTTCTTTCAGACGAATACAATCGGAGTTATATTTAAAAAATGTCCTGGCTCTTCCAAGCTTGGCACCACAAAGCTACTTATTCCCTGAATATAAAAGGCTGACTTTATCTTTATGAGAAGAAGAGTTATGGCACTTTTCCATTACCAGTACCAGCTTGACTCGACTCGACTCGCCTCGTCTCGGCTCACTTTTCGCTCCGTTTTCCATTGCAGATAGTACCTCCACAATAGTACCTGGTCGTCATAGCGACGCCGCAGGAAACTGCCGTGACGTAATCACGTAACACACAGGACAATGGAGGAAATGAGTAAAAATGGCGGGGTTATTCAGGATACTCCGTCTGGCGCGTGCAATGATGATGCAGTGAATAGTGACGATTCTCTCTGACCAATCAGCAGTCTGCCGTGTTTTCACGTCACATTTTAGTATCGTCTCAGCTCGCTCAGAACCTCGCCGGAGGTGATACGAAAAAAAGTATCTGGAAGCAGGTACAGGTACAACTTTTACACAGTGGAAAACCAAACAGAGTCGAGGCGAGTCGGGTCGAGGCGAGCTGGTACTGTGTAGTGGAAAAGCGCCATTAGTGAGTGGCATGATATGAGAAAAATATTATTTTCCTTGGACATCTTTTATAGCATGCATTTATAGCTATTACTATTTTATCATTGTTTTTCATTACATTGCACTTTTTATATATCCAATCATTTTGCTTTATTTTGTTGACAAATTTTAATTTTGATTGATTGATTTCCTTAAATGAAATTACAGATAATAATTTTGGCCCCCATATTAAACTACACCAGCCATGTTTCCATCCATCAATTTTTAATCGCATTAAAAAAACGCTTGATGGAAACGCCAAGATGCGCATCCATTTTAAAGATGCCCATAAAAAAAGCATATGCGCTCAATTGAGTCGGATCCTTTTTTATCCGATAAGTAGACATACGCATAAACTACAATGGAAACACATTTACAGAATAAATCACTCAATGCACAACAAAAATCTCTTGCAACTTTGCCTCAATAGAGGATGTCATTGGATAACTGGACTATCCAGTGGATCAGTTTCATTGCACAGCATCTCAAGTGTTGTTTGAGTTATTCTGAAATGCCTGAGCCAAAGTCTGTCATCAAATGATTTGGTATAATGACCACCAAGAAAGGTCTCATATGATTGTGTTCACAAACGGCAGGCATTCAAATGCAAGATAACATGACAGTGTTTATTGCGTTTTTGCGCGCTCTGATTCGCAATTAATTTATGCAGAATAAAGAGCCACAGTGGCTTCCCCATTTGCAGTAACTTCCATTTTTTTCACAGATATTGTGTGCCAATTTTCCAGGAAGTGCCGATTTGTTCTCTGGATAGAAATGGTGCTTTATATCAGTTAAATTCGTAACTTTGGACGGAAACATATCTATTGAAAATGTTGGTGTAGGATTTACTTTGAAACAGTTTTCACTTGCTTGCAATTTTACAAACAATTTCAAAGTATGAAAGCTTGTTTCCACCACTGAATAAAAAATAAAAAAGGTAATTGCGACTTTTTATCTCGCAATTCTGACTTTATAACTCGCAGTTCTGACTTTACATCTCGAAATTCTGACTTTACATCTGACTTTACAACTCGAAATTCTGACTTTATAACTCGCAGTTCTGACTTTACATCTTCCAATTCTGACTTTATAACTCGCAATTCTGACTTTACATCTGGCAATTCTGACTTTACAACTCGCAATTCTGACTTTACATCTTCCAATTCTGACTTTATAACTCGCAGTTCTGACTTTACATCTTCCAATTCTGACTTTACATCTCGCAGTTCTGACTTTACATCTCGCAATTCTGACTTTACAACTCGCAATTCTGACTTTATAACTCGCAATTCTGACTTTACATCTCACAATTCTGACTTTACAACTCGCAATTCTGACTTTATATCTGTGAGAAAAGAAGTTGTAATTGTTTTATTTTGTGGCAGAAATAAGCTTCCATAAAGAAATGCCAAGTAGCACATTGAATTTAACATGAAAGAATAATAAATTTTACTCCGATAATCTTTTATTTTATCTTTTATTATTATTATTATTATTATATTTTATTTACAACTTCGAAATTATTTTTTTCACAGTGTATGTTTTCCTTGTTTTTTTGTTCTTGTAGTTTTCTCATAGACGACAGCCTTCACCTCCTTAACACAGAGAAGCCTGGAGTTAAACTGGACTAGGAGGAAACCGTCTCAGAACCCCAACCCCTCCTCTGATATCCTTCCCATCAGGGCAAGTGCGAGCCGGACTGAGCAAGGCCTCAACCGCAGTGGCTGCTGGCACGTGCCCTGGGGCTGAAGTTTCGAATTCGAATGTTTTCTTGTGTTTACAGTTTCTTTTTACCATAACTTTTTATTTTTGCATTGAACCGAAAGGGTGGTCGTTTGGTCAGGTTTTAAAGATGTGCCACTATACTGTAGTTGAAACCTGATTGATGTTTGCATTCACTGAGCTTTGCCTTCAATTAAGAAGTGAATTAGCCTTTCTACACCACTTTATCAACACAACACTCTTTTAAAAAGGTGCACCGATTAATAACACACCTAAATATCTTCACATAAGTTGTTCATATCTCCCATTCATATCCGTCTACATTTGTGGTGAGTGATTTAATGACCCTGCAGTGTATATATATTTCAGAGATATACAGAGGTAGACTGAGTTTTACTTTTAAACATCTATTCACTATAAGTGTGCTGAACATCAGTACTCAAGGGGTTATGAGTGAGCGGTGTGCTCTGTTTCTGAGACGTGTGATGGTTACCTCACTAGGGTGCAATACCAGGAGCTACCAGCAGAGAGAGCAGTGCTGATTAGTTTCCACACTGCAGGAAGTCACTGTTCTCTAATTTCCCAGCATAGACTTGTGATGGATTGGTTGTTTTGTTCTTGTAGCAGTGCATATCAAGTTATCCATTTTTTTTCTATAGTTATCACTTACTTTAATCACTGCAGATTTAAATGAATAGTCCATGCACACATGACAATTCTGTTGATGTTTATTCATGATGATTTTCAGTGGAACACATAAGTAGAGGTTTAGCAAAATGGTTATACAATGACCAGGGACTATCAAGCCTAAAAATGACAAAAAAGCACCATTAGAAGTATAAAAAAAAGAGTATGACTTAACTCTTTATGTGACCAAAATTTTGGTCATTATTTTATAATATTTCACGGTAGTTCTTAACTCTCATAATATGGATAGTATTGTGATACTAAAGGTATTATGATGGTGTTTTCTTTGCCCATTTTGAAGGTTGCTGGTCACAGTATTCTTCCATTGTATGGAAAAGAGCAGTGCTAAACGTCTCCTTTTGTGTTCCATGGAGGAAAGTCTTGAGTAAATGACAGATTTGTTATTTTTGGGTCAGCTACTCCTTTAATCACGTTAAGGAGAATGTCTAATATCACAACCACAGAGCTACTTGTTGCCTGAATATAAAAGACAGACTTTAAGACAGGAAGATTTAAAGAGGGGCATGATATGAGATGGCAAAGGAAAGGTCATTTTATGACATATTATGGTTTTTCTCTATGTTGCTGCTTTATCTTTGTTTTGATTTCCTTATACTTTTTGATATATCCAATCAGTTTGTGCTTTATTTTGTTGACACATTTTAATTTTGATTGTTAGATTTTTAAGCGACTTTAATTTATATTCACCAAGAATGCCTTTGTAATGAAAAAATACTTAGAATTGGTTTTACACAGAACGTAATGGAAAAGGTGTGTGTGTGTGTGTGCCATATAAACCCTAAGTTATGAGGACAAAGTGTACCTACAAAGATGGCAATATCTGAAATTCTTGTCCATATGCAGACATTTTTTGGTCCCCAGCTTATAAATCAAACTGTCTGCAGAAAGTTTTCTGTGATGGGTAGGTATAGGCTTAGGGATCGTGTAAGGGGATAGAATATACAGTTTGTACAGTATACAAACCATTATAACTATGGAAAGTCTCCATAAAATTTGAAAACACAACATGTTTGTGTGCGCGTGTGTGTGCATTTAGTTGCTGTGCAATTTGAGCTTGTAGTGCATCACATTAACAGACATTACTATAGTAACCTGACAGCTTATATCCTCATGTTATTAAGCTCCTTCTCTTCAGAACACTTGTTACACTAGGCCTTACATTTTTATCTTTTTATCATTCATGCAAGGCAGCACTTCTCCACAAGTCTCTCACCATCCACCCTAGTCTTACTTGTGCCAGACTATTTCTCTATTTCTTGTATCATTTTCAAATGAATTCATACAGATTCTAGAGTTATTGTAACTTGAGCCAAAACCATGCTTGATTGCCTGACATGTCTTTGTACCAAATCGTCACTTGTGCACTTTGTGTGTGTGTGTGTGTGCGTGCGTGCGTGCGTGCGTGTGTGTGTCAGAACAAGAGTGCAAGCATGATCGGCCTGGAGGGTAAATATAGCAGTTTAGAAAGGCTAAAAGTGGTATAGAGGGGGAGGGGACAACAAGGGTATCCAGATCAGTGATGGCGGGACCGCTGATCAGACTCAACAATTCATTGCATCTGTCTTTTGAGAGTCTTAATGAGTAGAAAGGCAGTGCTACAGTATAACTATGAGGGAGTTTTACTAACTACTACTTTTTAAGCAACAAAGAAGTCTGTTGCTTTTACCAGAAGGTCCAGTTTGACATTTTGATTAAACATTATTAGGTCAAAATTTATTTTAAAAAATTAAACGTATGCATGGATGAATTGTTCACAATAAGATCTATAACATGCATTTAGAGAATAGATGGGGTGAATTAAAGGAAGCAAAACAGATTTTTCAACACTTCTTTGTATGATGGAAATGGTGATGAAAATCCATTGCACTCTTAGAAAAAAAGATTCAGTGCGTATCTATATAGAACTCTATAGGGTTTTATTTTAATTTATTACTTAATTTGAAAGAAATCTTCATACACCGCGGGTCCCCTTACAGTGAAATCGCCATTTTGCACCGTCATGTTTCTACAGTAGCCCTAAACGGACAAACTTCTCTACAGAGCACTAGTCACTCTCTGCTGTCACCGACGATGACATTTTTGTCCTGTGTCGGCCACTGTAGATTCTCTATGTGCTTTGAAAGGGAGGGGTGAGCGGTGGACGATTGCAATTCACAACCTCACTGCTAGATGTCGCTAAAATGTACACACTGCACCTTTAATTGAGATGACCAAGATAATTGTTTATGGACACACGTGATAGGCCTACTAACATTTATAATGCTTTTCAGCTTCCCTTTCATATTTTGTTCTATATATTTCTAAAGCAGAACAGTAATCATATGTTATATTTTCTGCAAATTAAATAAAAACTTACCATTTGGTATGCTGTACTGTAAAATAACCTGCATGCTGAATTTAAACTTGAACTTTTTCACATTAAAGAAACTAAAAAGAAAGGGAATGATATTTACTGAATGGCCGGACTGGTAATTGGTTGCTTTCTGAAAAGCATTTATTAGTTTTATTATTACATTTTTGACACTTGTCTGTATGTAATGTAACATAATGCCAAATGCGAGAGGTGGCTTCTGGGTATTCTAATTGTTAATGTCCCACAGGCACTCACAAATTCTCCCTCTTTTCATTGGACAGTTTGATTGTGGCCATCTATTGGCTCAAAATGGACTTGCCCTGTATATCTCCCTACCTACACTTTCTCTTCTCACTCTTTCTGCCCCTTTCTCTTGCTCTGTTTCTTTGTCTTGGTATTGTAATGCACCTTTCTCCATCAATTGTAAACAGGCCCAAATGTGTATAAAGAAACCTTGAGGAAATTAATAAAATTGTTCTGTATTAATTCTTTTGCTGTACTATGTTTATTTCAGTAACACCATGAGAGGCTGTGCTGCATTGTGAATATAGTTATAATGCAGCTAAACCGCAAGTGCCTTATTGCTTTTATGAAATGTTAATGAAAAACATGAAAACTTAGCAAATTCATGTAATGTGTAAACTAAAGATAATAGTTTGTCCTATGGATGCTAAGGTGTAGCACACAGTGGCTGATGAATAGGAGATTCATGTCATTGCTGTTACAATATTATGTACACTATATTGCCAAAAGTTTTGAGACGCCTCTCTTTACATGCACATGAACTTTAATGACATCCCATTCTTAATTCGTAGGGTTTAATATGGAGTTGGCCCACCCTTTGCAGCTATAACAGCTTCAACTCTTCTGGGAAGGCTTTCCACAAGGTTTAGGAGTGCGTTAATGGGAATTTTTGACCATTCTTCTAGAAGCGCATTTGTGAGGTCAGGCACTGATGTTGGACTAGAAGGCCTGGCTTGCAGTCTTCGCTCTAACTCATCCCAAAGGTTTTCTATCGGTTTGAGGTCAGGACTCTGTGCAGGCCAAACTCGCTCATCCGTGTTTTTATGGACCTTGTTTTGTGCACTGGTGCGCAGTCATGTTGGAACAGGAAGAGGCCAACCCCAAACTGTTCCCACAAAGTTGGGAGCATGAAATTGTCCAAAATGTCTTGGTATGCTGAAGCATTAAGCATCGGATTGCCAGACAGAGAAGCGTGATTCGTCACTCCAGAGAACACGTCTCCACTGCTCTAGAGTCCAGTGGCGGCGTGCTTTATTGCACAGGTGGCAACCTTCACTGAGCTCCTGAGAGCGACCCATTCTTTCACAAATGTTTGTAGAAGCAGTCTGCATGCCTAGGTGCTTAATTTTATACATCTGGTGCCATGGAAGTGATTGGAACACCTGAATTCAATGATTTGGAGGGGTGTCCCAATACTTTTTGCAATATAGTGTATTTTAGCATGACTGAAAGACAATACAACATAAATATTATTATTTCACTGTGAGAATCACTATCTTCCTTTCTATAGTCAAAATGCTTAATTTTCAGCTCGTACTAAGGGAAGACAGATACTGAGAGTGTACTCAGTAGCAGTCATTAGAGTATTAGTAGATTGTCTGCTTAATATCTGCTAACACTTTACTGTGATGGTCCGCAACAGACCTTCTATAGACTATAGTATCTTTGCAACTACACATCAAACAGTCTTCTACAGTCTATTAATCATCTAATGAGAGCTACTTTGACATCAACTATGTTACTTAGTTAGTAGAATGTCTAAAGCGGACAATCGAAATAAAGTGTAAGCAAATACTATAGTAAAAACCTAGGTTACCATATACAGTGAACAATTGTAAATGTTAATTTAACTGTAAATTTCTGACAAATTCTTCTTTCAGAAGTCCCTGTTACACATTTGATTTATATTTTATTTAAATAGTTTTGTTTTAATAGATTTTGTATTATATTTTATGTTTTTTTTCTAGAGCACCATTCTAGAACAACCTCAAAGGCAGTCACCTTTAGTGTTTAGTCTATTGCATTATTTTAATGTCCTGTGTTACCCTGATGTGTTTAATCCTTGGAACGTCTGTATGGAAGTATTGGCCATGTTTTATGGGCAGGCCATGTACAATGAACGCTGGTTACATATGTTACCATGGTTTGGTGAATTCCGAATGACCACCAGAGATGTTATATTAGTGGATAATCGCAGTACCAGCCAGATAGGTTGCAAATGTACAAGGAGAAGACCATGTTGCTGCCACACGGCGGTCCGTAGAGAAAAACCCCTAAACACAGCTTATGAAGAGGAAACAGCCCTGGTGGAATGGCAAGTGATCATCCCAGGCATGGGTTGCAGAGCCTTCTTGTAGGCCAAAGAAATAACCTCAACAACCCATCGTGACAGCCTCTGCTTAGATAGCGGAGCAGCTTCCCTATAGCTCCTCCTTAACAGACAAACAACTGTTCTAATTGCCTTAACTGCACTGTAGCTTCTACATACATTTTCAAAACACAGGGCACAGGAGCAGAGATTGTTGAGATTGTTCTTTCCAACCAACAGCTTTTGAACCACACAGTTCAATAGAGTGATTAATATACTGGTGCAGTAGCAACTTAGGGAGGAAAGCTGGATTGGACCAATGGATAAAACCAGTACCCTCTGGTTTCCATCTCTTACAGGACTGACTCACAGACAGAGCATAAAGCTCACCAACCCTCTTTGAAGAAGCCACAGCAAGAAGGAAGGCCACCTTCAAGGACTTCCACCTAAGATCTGCACCCTCCAAAGGTTCAAAAGGAGATTGACAAAGAGACTCCAACACTAGAGGTAACTTCTACACTGGAGAAAGAGGGGAGCGAGTAGGATTGAGGCGCCTCACACCTTTTTAAAAACTTCAAACTAGGCTGTGGGAGCCCAAAGATGAACCTTCTACATGTGAATGATGTGCAGGATGCCAAATATGACCGTCCAGCTGGAATAGCAGATCCCTCCTGAAAGGAAGCTGCTTTGGTCTGCCCATTAACAAGGTTAGGAGCAAAGGAAACCATGGTTTGGACAGCCACTATGGAATTATCAGAAGTACCCTGTGTCTTCCCTGAGAAATCCTGTGAAGTGTCTCCCACAACAGAAGAATTGGAGAAAAAGTATACAGAAGTCAATCTGGCCAATTGTGTTACAATCCATTTAGGCAAACCACAACAGGCAAACGAAGCAAATAGATCTACTTCCGCCATACTGAACTCCTGCCAAACTACCTGAACTACATCCGGGTAGAGCCTCCACTCACCCCGGATGTATACAATTCCTGGACAGAGAATTTGCTGTCTGGTTGTACCCCTGGCAGATAAAAAAGCCCTCAATGATGCAAACCATGGAAGTGACCAGGTGAGGATATTGTGAGTGAGCTGCAACAAGCTCTCCGACTTTGTGCCCCACTGGTGGTTCAGATTGAGAACTTTGACGTGTTGTCCGAATGTACAAGCACATTGCGGCCCACCAAAACCGGAAGAAAATGTCTTAAGGCCAAAAAACTGCACACATTTCCAAAGGGTTGATGTGATTTATTGACCACTCCCAGATGAAACTGAGCAAGAAGGTTTAGGATATCTGTTGTCTGAGACAGAGACAGTGAGGCATGCATTGTGACCAAATTGATTGTCATCCGATGAACATGATGAACTGAGCGGGAGACAGAGAACTCTTTACTCTGTTCACTGAGAGACCCAACTTGGCCACGTTGTCCAGTAGCAGTTGTGTATCATGTCCAGATTGGACTTTTGTACAGAGCAACCAGTCATCTAGATACGGTAGAATCCACCACCCCTGGGCCCACAGAGTACTACAATATATAACCGTTGCGCAATGTTACCAAGACCCAAGGGTCTGACACTGTGTTTTCCCAGTAACTCAGATGATGTGTCATAAATGTCCGACCACCGGACCTAGCGTCTCAGGCCTTGAAGTTTCTGCCTTTTGAGGTTGTGGGAGGATGTTGATGTGGACCCCCTGGGGAACGGCAGGGGGCTGGACTACCATGGGGGTCATGCGTCTTTCCAACACCTCATATACATTGGGACCAAAAAGATGTCCAGGAATGATGGGTAGATCCCTCAAGGTCTTTTTACATTCCTCTGGCAATCTGGCCTGAGCAAGCCTAAGCAATCCACCTTTACAGACTCCAAAAAGTTAGAAACAGCCTAAATTAATTGGCACACAGTGTTCTCAGAATGAGTGATGTAGGCAAGTGACTCATATACTTTCTTCAGAAAGGAATCTGTGTGGCCACACTGAGCACTAGGTCATCGGACGTTCCCCTGCAGTGCCTCATCTGCTGACACCAACGCCTTCTGGCTATTTCTTTACATGCAGGCATAGCAAAGGAATCCATAGGTGAAGGTCTGCAGAAAAACACACTAGACTGAACAGAATGTGCAGGGCATTCATCAAGGTGAAGGTGGGCCGCTACAATCCAAAGCACTTTCAATGTGTTATCCACCGAGGTGGGGCAGTCCCCGAAAAATGAGGCCTCCCCAGAACCACTAGCCACCAAAGTTCCCACTGGCCTGTCCTGCAGCTCAAAAACTTCAGTGGGAATTTGTCTTCATTAGACAAATGTGAGTGAGCATCCTCCATGCAAGCTGCAGCAGCAGTAGGAACTGGGTCTGCTGGTTGGAGGTTTTGCAAGAGAAGTTTAATCTCTGCCATGTCTGAAGAAAGGCAAGCAACTTTCTTTGACAATAAGTGCCCAGCCAAATTACTGCCAGTAGAACTCGATTTCTTCTTAGCCCAAGAAGCACCAGCAGCTGCTGAGGCACGGCACTTTTGAGCTCTCTGTTGCAAGACAGATCTACTTGCAAAACACTAGTGTCCCAGTTGTGGTCCAGTCCCACCAAATGCAACTGTCTTTCCAACATGGGCAGTAAGCTACAATGCAGGCACAGGTCTGTAAGTGCTTCCTTTAGATGCTGAACACCCAGGCATGATAGGCAGAGATCATGCCCATTGTCAGGAAAAAGCTCATTAGGACAGAGCTTGCAATTCAGTGGGAAGGCAGTAGAAATGGAGTGATAAGCTATTTGAACAGCAATAATTAGAAAACCAAATATTAGAATACTACAACGAGGAGTGATAGGAAAAATTACAATAAATCCTCCTACCTCCGGATGAACCATGAGGAACAGAAAAGAGAGAGAGAGAGAGAGAGAATTCAGTCCTCCATTCAAATAATTTATTAAACACACATGGCTAGGACCATCGGGCAGATTGTACAAGGCAAAATACAATGCAAACAGGAATAAAAACACAAAACTCGCAAAAAAACAACAACTAGTCAACAGCACTGTGACACACCTCCGGATAGAACCGTGAGGTAACTGACACCATACAGTAACAGCCCATAAGCAAAATAACAAACAAACAAAAACAAAACTTACCGTTAAGTCGTGTATTGTCACAGCTTGGGAGGACGAAAAATTTGCTGCTCCTAGAAAGCTGCACTTGACGAAGAGAATTACGACCTAATCCAAAGGCAAGAAAACGAAAGAGGTGGGGCGTTGGCATTGTGATTATCCACTAATATACAGTAACACTGTCTCTGGCGGTCAGGAGGAATGAAACAGAACTCGATTTATTATGTGGCTTTCTGTTGCGCTACCTGTATTACCTGCTTCACAGTGTATTTTAAAGGAACATGCCGACTTTTTGGGACTTTAGCTTATTCACCGTATCCCCCAGAGTTAGATAAGTTTATACATACCATTTTTATCTCTGTGCGTGCCATAACTCTGCCATAACGCACCCACCACTAGCCTAGCTTAGCACAAAGACTGGAGGTAAACGGCTCCATCTAGCCTACTGCTCAATAAATGACAAAATAACGCCAACATTTTCCTATTTACATGTTGTGATGTGTATACAGGGAGTGCAGAATTATTAGGCAAGTTGTATTTTTGAGGATTAATTTTATTATTGAACAACAACCATGTTCTCAATGAACACAAAAAACTCATTAATATCAAAGCTGAATATTTTTGTATCAATATTTTAAGTAGTTTTTAGTTTTAGCTATTTTAGGGGGATATCTGTGTGTGCAGGTGACTATTACTGTGCATAATTATTAGGCAACTTAACAAAAAACAAATTTATACCCATTTCAATTATTTATTTTTACCAGTGAAACCAATATAACATCTCAACATTCACAAATATACATTTCTGACATTCAAAAACCAAACAAAAACAAATCAGTGACCAATATAGCCACCTTTCTTTGCAAGGACACTCAAAAGCCTGCCATCCATGGATTCTGTCAGTGTTTTGATCTGTTCACCATCAACATTGCGTGCAGCAGCAACCACAGCCTCCCAGACACTGTTCAGAGAGGTGTACGGTTTTCCCTCCTTGTAAATCGCACATTTGATGATGGACCACAGGTTCTCAATGGGGTTCAGATCAGGTGAACAAGGAGGCCATATCATTAGATTTTCTTCTTTTATACCCTTTCTTGCCAGCCACGCTGTGGAGTACTTGGACGCGTGTGATGGAGCATTGTCCTGCATGAAAATCATGTTTTTCTTGAAGGATGCAGACTTCTTCCTGTACCACTGCCTGAAGAAGGTGTCTTCCAGAAACTGGCAGTAGGACTGGGAGTTGAGCTTGACTCCATCCTCAACCCGAAAAGGCCCCACAAGCTCATCTTTGATGATACCAGCCCAAACCAGTACTCCACCTCCACCTTGCTGGCGTCTGAGTCGGACTGGAGCTCTCTGCCCTTTACCAATCCAGCCACGGGCCCATCCATCTGGCCCATCAAGACTCACTCTCATTTCATCAGTCCATAAAACCTTAGAAAAATCAGTCTTGAGATATTTCTTGGCCCAGTCTTGACGTTTCAGCTTGTGTGTCTTGTTCAGTGGTGGTCGACTTTCTGCCTTTCTTACCTTGGCCATGTCTCTGAGTATTGCACACCTTGTGCTTTTGGGCACTCCAGTGATGTTGCAGCTCTGAAATATGGCCAAACTGGTGGCAAGTGGCATCTTGGCAGCTGCACGCTTGACTTTTCTCAGTTCACGGGCAGTTATTTTGCGCCTTGGTTTTTCCACACGCTTCTTGCGACCCTGTTGACTATTTTGAATGAAACGCTTGATTGTTCGATGATCACGCTTCAGAAGCTTGGCTATTTTAAGACTGCTGCATCCCTCTGCAATATATCTCACTATTTTTGACTTTTCTGAGCCTGTCAAGTCCTTCTTTTGACCCATTTTGCCAAAGGAAAGGAAGTTGCCTAATAATTATGCACACCTGATATAGGGTGTTGATGTCATTAGACCACACCCCTTCTCATTACAGAGATGCACATCACCTAATATGCTTAATTGGTAGTAGGCTTTCCAGCCTATACAGCTTGGAGTAAGACAACATGCATAACGAGGATGATGTGGTCAAAATACTCATTTGCCTAATAATTCTGCACTCCCTGTAGTTACATTGTGTACTAAGACGGAAAATTAAAAGTTGCAATTTTCTAGACTGATATGGCTAGGGACTATACTCTCATTCCTGCGTAATAATCAAGGAACTTTGCTGCCGTACCATGGGTGCAGCAGTGCAATGATATTATGCAGCGGCTGAAAATAGGCTAACTTCCGTCAACATAACCAACGTGACAACCTGCTTGCACAGAGAGCCTGCTTGGGACTATTTTCAGGCGCTGCGTAATATCATTGCGCCTGCTGCACCCATGGTACGGCAGCAAAGTTCCTGGATTATTAGGAATGAGAGTATAGTCCCTAGCCATATCGGTCTAGAAAATTGCAACTTTTAATTTTCTGTCTTAGTACACGATGTAACTATACACATCACAACATGTAAATAGGAAAATGTTGGCGTTATTTTGTCATTTATTGAGCAGTAGGCTAGATGGAGCCGTTTACCTCCAGTCTTTGTGCTAAGCTAGGCTAGCGGTAGGTGCGTCAGACAGAGTTATGGCACGCTCGGAGATAAAAATGGTATGTATGGACTTATCTAACTCTGGGGGATACAGTGAATAAGTTAGTCCCAAAAAGTCGCTGTGTTCCTTTAAAGGGACTATATGTAGAATTCAGAAACTAGTAATGAACACTGTAATTAGTGACACCGGTAGCCATTATGTGAACTGCAGCCAGCAACTTAATGCTTATGCTCGCATTCTCGTGCAGACATAACGCACAAGAGACTGAACGTGATTTATGGTCCTGAATCCCAATATACTCACGGCAAAATTCTTTTTCGTTCTTTGCTTAGAAGTAAAAAAAGGAAATACCTTTGCAGCGATACTATACTATATAGTTTGAATTAATCCAGTTTGACACATTGACATTAATAGCTCTTTAGGCAATATCCTGCACATTGTATAAGCATTAGTTTTATGTGTCACCAGAACAGAAGCAAGACTCTCGGGATTGTGCGTAAAAATCACTTATATTTGATTTTCAGCAAAAACATCCTGATTTGTCAGCATGTTCTCATAGACCACCAAGGAACTTGGAGAATGTCTTATTTTTTAAGTTTCATTACAAGCTGTTCACACATTTGCAGTAATAAACAATTAACACATGAAAATTATAATAAGCGATTAACGCATGAAAATTCTTACATATAGCCCATTTAAGGTAAAAAGCAAATTTTGGTAGTTCAGGTTTAGTATAGTAACATTATATCACTTAATGAAATATTTGGTTATTTGCTGTAAAATATACAGGCACCAATATCCTGTAACACTGGAATTTTTTGTTTTTTTTACGGTAAATTTAAAAGGATAGCCTATACTTTTTTTAAATTAGTATGTTTTTTTTTTTTTTTTTTTTTTTTTTACAAATGTAGGTTATCCAGGTAACATTATGCTAGTATAACAAGTATTATGCTATTCTGAACATGTACTCTCTACCTAATAGCACCTGATTGCTTACTGGAAGAAGACTAAAAGTGTTTGTCTCAAGAAATCTGCTGTGGTATAAATAAATGCACGCTGAGAATACATTAAATATACAGCTATATGATAAACTGGAGTAAGGTCTACCAACTCTGGGGCTGTACTACGAAGGGTCATGTAGGTGACAAGACACTAGATAGTTTTGAATGAAAGAGGTTTATTCTTCTTCCTCCTCTTTCTGCCTACTCATAGTTTGAGCTTGGGGTACAAACACACTCACTATCAATGTGAGAAAAAAAGGCCACTTTTAGCAACACATGCCATTCTCTGGAATTTTCCCCAAGTCTATTGACTTTTGAGAAAAGCAGCCACTGCAAGTAGAAATGCATTGTTAACATTTAAAAACTCCCCAAAGAACTATTTTGGAAACAATACATTTTTTATTTATTTTTTATTAATTTTCACTTTTTGTTTAAACAGTTAATCTAGATTGAACAGTTGCGTTTTCCAAGGATACAATATTTATCCCAAAAAATGCAAGAAGAGCAAAGTTATGAATTCTTACTTTTTAAACTACGAATAGCTCATATATTAGTGACTATATTTGAGCTTTACTGAAAACTGGTTACAAAGTTGTCTTTATTCACTATTGTATGTTTTTGGGTTCAGAAAACAGCTATTTAAATTGTTACCATTCCAGTTTTTCCAGCTATTTATTAGATAATAATGCTCATTCTTTTTGCCTATTATAATTACTAATGACACATTTTCATTCTTACAAGATTTTTTTCTGAACTTTTGTAATTACCATAAGTGTTACCTGAAAGTTCAATAAAAAGTCTTACTATAGAATTGCAATAGATATATCTCAGAAGCAAATAGTTTTTGATATATTTGGATGACAGTGGCCTATAGAATTTAATTAGAAACGGATAAGTTGCTAGTCATAACTGACGTGTCTAGAGTGGGGCTAGTTAACTTTTCACAAATGCTACAAATGCTAACTAAGGTCAAAAGTCTATTGACACAATTGTATGCTCTCTCTAGCAGTGTTTTTGTTGTTGCTGTTGTAATTGGTTTCAAACACCTTATTCAGAACCGTCTTAAATATTTTAATGAATTCTCTAAAATCTCTAAAATTTCAGTATCATCATATTTTTTTGTAAGAGGCTCATCTGCTGTGTAACACACTAACACATTCAGACAGGAGTCAAGTTTTAAACTGAAATGTTGAAACGTGCTTAGGTTATCACATTTTTATTGGTCTAATGGTTGGAAATTTAGTGTTGATGAATGGATTTTATGCTTTGTTTTACATTTAAATTTTTTAAATTGTTTTATTTTTGTTGAAAACAATATGATGTTTATTTAAAGTCAGCAAGTAAAAAACATGACCACTAGTTAAAACTTGTCTTGTTTAAAAAAAAGTCTTGTTAAAGGGATAGTTCACCCAAAAATGAAAATTAACCCATGATTTACTCACCCTCAAGTCATCCTAGGTGTATATGAAATTCTTCTTTCAGATGAATACAATCAGAGTTTTATATTAAAAATGTCCTGGCTCTTCCAAGCTTTATAATGGCAGTGAATTGTTGCTGTGAAGTCCATAAAAGTGCATCTATCCATCATAAAAGTGCTCCACACGGCTCCAGGGGGTTAATAAAGGCCTTCTGAAGCGAAGATATGTGTTTTGTGTAAGAAAAATATCCATATTTAAAACTTTATAAAGTAAATTATCTAGCTTCCACCAGATCGCCTTCTGTTTTCAACTTACGGAAAGACTGTAGTGCCTCTCACAGTTCAAAATGCTTATGCTACGTCTGACGACATTGCACACCAGTAACGTTTTTTTCCAATCTGGCGGAAGCTAGATATTTTACTTTATAAAGTTTTAAATATGGATATTTTTCTTACACAAACGCTACGCTTCGCTTCAGAAGGCCTTTATTAACCTTCGCTTCAGACAGATATTTTCCCCCCCTCCGGAGCCGTGTGGAGCAGTTATATGATGGATAGATGCACTTTATGAACTAGATGAACTAACCCTTTAAAACGGCTCCCGACTCCATAATTGGTCTGCATGAATCAAACTAAAACAGACCTCAGAAGACAACAAAGGATAGTCCGGACTGCTGGGAGAATCATCTGTCACCCTTTCCCACTCTCCAAGAACTGTACTCACATCCAGAGTGAGTAAAAGGGCTGGCAAAATCACTCCAGCCCCCTCACATCCAGGCCACTTCCTCGAACTGTTGCCGTCTGGTCGGCGCTCCAGAACACCAGAACAGCCAGGCACAAGAAAAGTTTCTTTCCAGGCCATCTACCCAATGAACATTAAAGGCCCAATAAACATGCAATACACAACACTCTTTATAAACTCACCTAAAGGATTATTAGGAACACCTGTTCAATTTCTCATTAATGCAATTATCTAATCAACCAATCACATGGCAGTTGCTTCAATGCATTTAGGGGTGTGGTCCTGGTCAAGACAATCTCCTGAACTCCAAACTGAATGTCAGAATGGGAAAGAAAGGTGATTTAAACAATTTTGAGCGTGGCATGGTTGTTGGTGCCAGACGGGCCGGTCTGAGTATTTCACAATCTGCTCAGTTACTGAGATTTTCACGCACAACCATTTCTAGAGTTTACAAAGAATGGTGTGAAAAGGGAAAAACATCCAGCATGCAGCAGTCCTGTGGGCGAAAATGCCTTGTTGATGCTAGAGGTCAGAGGAGAATGGGCCGACTGATTCAAGCTGATAGAAGAGCAACTTTGACTGAAATAACCACTCGTTACAACCGAGGTATGCAGCAAAGCATTTGTGAAGCCACAACACGCACAACCTTGAGGCGGATGGGCTACAACAGCAGAAGACCCCACCGGGTACCACTCATCTCCACTACAAATAGGAAAAAGAGGCTACAATTTGCACGAGCTCACCAAAATTGGACAGTTGAAGACTGGAAAAATGTTGCCTGGTCTGATGAGTCTCGATTTCTGTTGAGACATTCAGATGGTAGAGTCAGAATTTGGCGTAAACAGAATGAGAACATGGATCCATCATGCCTTGTTACCACTGTGCAGGCTGGTGGTGGTGGTGTAATGGTGTGGGGGATGTTTTCTTGGCACACTTTAGGCCCCTTAGTGCCAACTGGGCATCGTTTAAATGCCACAGCCTACCTGAGCATTGTTTCTGACCATGTCCATCCCTTTATGACCACCATGTACCCATCCTCTGATGGCTACTTCCAGCAGGATAATGCACCATGTCACAAAGCTCGAATCATTTCAAATTGTTTTTTTGAACATGACAATGAGTTCACTGTACTAAAATGGCCCCCACAGTCACCAGATCTCAACCCAATAGAGCATCTTTGGGATGTGGTGGAACGGGAGCTTCGTGCCCTGGATGTGCATCCCACAAATCTCCATCAACTGCAAGCTATCCTATCAATATGGGCCAACATTTCTAAAGAATGCTTTCAGCACCTTGTTGAATCAATGCCACGTAGAATTAAGGCAGTTCTGAAGGCGAAAGGGGGTCAAACACAGTATTAGTATGGTGTTCCTAATAATCCTTTAGGTGAGTGTATTTATACTTATTTATACTTATATTTTTTTTATCATACCATACCTCTTATTCACATTCCCTTGCATATACATACCTGTACATACATATATTCAGTGTTGGGAAGGTTACTTTGGAAATGTAATAGGTTACAGATTACAAATTACCCTATTTAAAATGTAATAAGTAATAACTTTATTAAAGTAATGTAACAGATTACATTTGATTACTTTTTTATTTTCCAACACTGGAACACATTTTTATAACTTTGGCAACTCGCAGACAGGTTGTAGCCTAAAGCTTTCAGTGGCCATGTGGATTGATTTAATTGTCAGATGTGGTGCTTTGCAAATTCAAACGAGAACCAATCAAAAGCATCAGAATAGCATCGCTTTACTAAACATCCTTTAAATGGCAGGAGGCATCTTGCACATCAAAAACAGGCAAAGCAACAAATGTTATTCAACATATATAGCTTTTTACAGAAATATTCAGATTTAGGCCTAACCCCCTTTTGTAATCATTAACATTTTCATAAGTAACTGTAATGTAATTACACATTTTTTCCTCAGTAACTGTCACTGATTACAGTTACATTTATTTTGTAATTAAATTACGTAACTCCGTTACATGTAACTAGTTACTCACCAACACTGCACATATTGTTTATTTTGTATTTGTTTATTAGGCTTATTCTGTCTGTGCACTGGAAGCTTCTATCACCAAAACGCATTCCTTATATGCGTATGCATAGCCTACTTGGCAATAAAGCTCATTCTGATTCTGAGTGTGGCAGTAGAGCTGCTGTTCTGTTGGGCTGGAGTCAATCTGTACTGCCACTCCTCCGCGGGAGCGCGCGCATTATGGCACACGCACACATACACATACTGACTGGAGAGTCGGGCGCACTCCCTCCTGCCAGGAAGTTGTTGGTATTCGGGAAATAACAAAGAAAAGAAAACAGGTATATTAAAAGCATCGAAACTACACGAGGTGGATCCGTGTAACATATTCGGGATCTGGGTATGAATTGGAGTACTTTTAACTAATGGAGGACTAATCGATGGAGGCGGACAGAAGTTTTGGGCTCGTCTGGGTCCTGTTGCTGCTGTTGGGTATTACAGCCGCTACAGGGAGAGAAGGTGGGTCATCTCCACACATTCCCAAACTGCCCACAAATTCCCATTTTATACTATTACATGTTACATTAATCTGAAGTTACTGAGCAGAAAGAGAATTTAACACGAACAAACACATTCTTGTGCTGAAACTGCTACTCAAGCGGTTGACACCCCATCTACACTGCTCAAGACGCGACGCGACCGGCGCGCGGGGCCCACTGCATTTTCACGCGACTGTTCGAGCCCAAGTTTTGGAGCTTTTTGTCGCGTCGCTTGCTTGCAGTGTAGACGGCGTGTGGAATTTGATAGGTTGAGAAACAACTTTACCATTTAAACTATTCATTTAACTAATTTAGCCTAATTTAAAGTGGGTACGTTCAAAAAAATCCCGTCGGTGTTTTTCTCTCACACTGTTGGCGCATTAGTCGTAGGTGAAGTATGTCGCACAAACTTGATTTGCAACTTCTGCATGACAATAGCGCTGAAACCTGTCAGCCAAGAGTTCATGAGTTTAATAGGCACAACTTCTAAGTATTAAACAAATATACAAAAGATACACTGCAGACTACGTTTTTTCCCCTTGAATTTATAAAATAATGACATTCTCCTGTGAACCAAAATGTAATACTAACCAAATTTGTAATAATCTAATCATACAATAACAGTTAACTGGGTCATAATCACAGAACAACAACAACACGATAGTAATGATGATACACAAGTTATTATTTTAACAATAGGTAATAATGCAATAGCAATCAATTGGGTCATGAACACAGGACAACAACATCATTATGAGGATGGTGATGCTAATATTAATAATAAAAATAGCAATTCATTAATAAATAGTAGTAGCAGACACTCAGATGTACAGTGGCAGCACAATGGTAGTTTCAGATAGTATTACTATTGTACTTTGATATCCGTGGTACTGAGTAATAACCATTTACATAAAGAATTCCATGGTACATGATTACAACCATGGTACTGACATAAAAGATGGCCAAAACACCAAAGCAGAACCAAAGTATGTTTTAGAACTTTTCTGTGTGTGTTATTATTATATTACATTTGATATGACAGAGAAGCCCAGTATACATTAGCCCGTAAAATAATGGATGCAGCAATCGTGCACAAAACTGAATTGCTGGGAGGTTTAATACCAGTTCTCATTCTCTGCATAACACAAAAATACCACTATGTCATAAACTATTATTGTTTTTTACTTAGATTTACACATTGAATTTCTTTTCATTTCTCTGTGTGTACTGTACGCACTCAGTGGAGGAAGATTTTTCTTAGAAAATCATATACACTCCTTCCTGCTCGCTGAGTTATTCCAAAGGTCGTTTGTTTTAAAGTTCTTTGTAACTGTCAGTTTCTGATTACACACGTAACAAAACAAATGTGTGTCTGCATGTGAGTGTTAGATTTTTTCATGTTTCTAAGGCCTCTAAGTTGTCAACATGAACAAAACTTTGCTGAAAAAAGTTGTTGTGCTTTTTAGTAAAATTGTACAAATTTTCTGCTTCAGGTCATGCTGTGAAATCTTTAAGGATTTTTATAAAGTAAACAGAACAATAATAACTTTTATATTGTTAGTGATATTTTAAGACATTTTAAGATATGGACTGAAGAAACTTAGGGTTACTTGATTATCCATACATTTAAAAAAAACAATCATGTTATCAAATTTATTTGTACATCTCTCAATTTCATTGTATTGCGTTGCATTATATTTTAGTAACATTTTATTTTACAGTGTCATTGTTATATATAGTAATAATTACACATTATGCATACTTAAATGCAACTAAACATAAACCAAACCCTAATCCTACCCTAACCCTATAGTAAGTACATGTAGTTACTTAATATTGCTCAGTACGTAAATGTTTAATTACATTGTAACAAAGACACCTTAAAATAAAGTGTTACCTATATTTTTTTGCCCCCCACTTTAAAAGCTACAGAGCTTTCATAAAACTAAGTGTAGTATCTAACTAAGATGTATTATTGGGAGATTATTATTAGGACAAGCATTTTATGTAAGTAGTCTGTTATAAAGATCTCATTTATTTACATTATTGGCTAATTTCATCTTACTCTCTGGTCATATAAATATCAACTACTGCAACAAGTTTGGTCCACTGAATAAATGTTTTTTTTTCTTGAGTATGAACTCCATATTCTCCTATACTATATGAGCCACAAAAGCCTTATGTATCAAAAATTGTACTCAAAAATCAAATATGCAATTTTTTTTTTAAGATTTCATTTTCAATATTTACAATAAAAATTGATTTTTCTGACTATTCTTTTCATATATCAGGCTTTAAAGGGTTAAGCATCCTTGAGGTGCTCAGATTGACAACAGTCTGCAAGAAATATTCAGTCTTGTTGACAAGTAGAATCCATAAACAATGGCATTAGGACATTTGCATGAGACATTGTTGGCATGGGACCTTATCTAATGTGACAATGTCTCCCATTCTCAAAGCCAATCAAAATCAGTCCCTGCCAAACTCTTGCCATCTGATTCTACATATGCAAAAGTACATGTTGTGTGTGCAGTTACTAAACTAAGAGTTGGTTGACTACTGCGTTGGGTGGGCTTGTCCTTGTTATCAGTTGTTGCGGGTGCACAGAGCTGTCTTAGATATGCTTTACATGTTTCATTGTTGAGTGTTTCAGAACCTGTAATGGGGCTTTTAGCAATGCTGTTAGCTGAAAGTGTCACCACATGTTTACTGGTCTTTAGGCTCACAAGTTATTATCGGAGTAAAGGCTCTTTCACACCAAGGACGATAATTATAAGTATAAAGTTTTAATAAACATTCTAAATCTCTAAGAATAGAGACGTCAACGACACTGACTTTCTGATATAATTGGAATCACTTTTAGAATGATTTGTTTCAGTTGATGAATGATAAAATAATTGACAGCCAATCAGAATCCACCTGACTAGAGCATTAAAATATCAGGTGACATAACTGCTGCTCATGCTTATAATAAACAGTTATTGTCAGTTGGTGTGGACGCTTATTATCGTTATCATTCTTGTGAAGGTGTGAACGGGACTTAGCTGTCAGATTTGTGACTCATTAGAGCCAGGAGGAAATTTCCTTGTCTGTGTTTTGATGAAACACAAGTCTGTGATTACTTAAAGGGGTCATGAACTGCGTTTTTTTATTGTTTCCTGGGGTGCACTTATAATGTTAGAATGCTTTTTACATCAAACATTTTCATAATTTATAAATAAAAGGCATTTTTCCTTGCCTTTTTTCTTTTAGCCTTCTGCTCTGAACGTTTTAAGGGGCGTTTCCGCTGGGACACTTCAGTGTAAACACCCACTGCTGTGATTGGCTAATGTCTTTGCATTTGCTCGTTTTTACAATTACAGCTCTCATGGTTAACTAATCGTGAAAAGTGTTGCATTACATTTAGATCTATGGCATTATATTTAGATCTATGGCATTATATTAAGATTGTGGCATGAAAGGTTGCAGAGATGATCATTGTAGCCGATCACACACATGCTGAGCGCATGAAAGCAGCGATCTCGTCATTGCAATTTAGTTTCTGTACACTAATGAATGCTTTCATTTTCACTAACAGTGCAAACGTGATATAGTTAAGAGATTCGTTGAATAAAACGGGAGTCACTGATAAACTCTCCTGTTTGATTGACAGGTTCAGCGTTCCTACTAAGAGAAACAACGCAAGTAGATGTTTAGTCACTGGTCTGATTTACTGACACAGAGAAAGAACATCTGACTACATGAATCATCACATTTCAGATCAGGCATTAGAATGTTACTTACATGTTGCATTACTGTTGAACCCAGTCACTGCACAATATTTTGTAATCCTCAACGGCATGTTTATTGCTTTGTAGCTCGATGGTTTAACACTAGGCCTATGTTACATGCGCGAATCGGTGGGCGGGGCTAAACAGGCAGTGATGAAGTAGGCCTTGATATTCTTCTGCTGAGGCGGTGCTTGCCTCTCTTTGACATCATAGATCCCCACTTTGAAAAACCTGTCGTTTGCTGGGCCTGGTGTCTATAAAATCTTTTCTTTGAATAACAAGGAAGTTTTCAGCTCTGAAACTTACAGGATATTCTTATATTACCATGACCTTTTATATATCAAAAGCTCAAGGGAAAGTTGATTTCTCAATTCATCACCCCTTTAAAGGGTTAGTTCACCCAAAAATGAAAATTCTTTTATTAATTACTTACCCTCATTTCGTTCCAAACCCGCAAGACTTTCATTCATCTTCGGAACACAAATGAAGATATTTTTTATGAAATCCCAGAGCTTTCTGACCCCCTGATAAACTGCAACGTTATTACCACTTTCAAGGCCCAGAAAGGTAGTAAAGACATTGTTAAAATAGTCCATGTGATTACAGTGGTTCAACCTTAATTTTATCAAGCGATGAGAATACTTTTTGTGCGCAAAAAAACTAAACAAAAAGAACAACTTTATTCAACAGTTTCTTCTCTTCCGTGTGAGTCTCTGGTGCCGTTCACGTGAGCACCACGACGCATGCATGTGATGCTGACACAGGAGCCGGCCAATACTGAAAAACACAGTAGACACATATAATGTGTGTGTATTTAAATATACATAATGATTATAGACAGTACACATATATTGCAAACACAAACTTTTATTTCGGATGCGATTAATCACGATTAATCGTTTGACAGCACTATTATTTGTAGTTGCGTTTTTTGTTAACAGTTCCAATTCTACGTTTTATATTGTTGCTCCGATGTAAACAAAGGGCAAAGCTTTGCCTCCGCTCGCCTGCTAGCCAACATTAGTGTTGATATAGTGTTTACTGTAGCTTTTGTAAGACCCCTTAGGAAAATTAACCTTGGTTTTGTGAACGATTACTGTTTGTATTACCATAGTATTCAGACAAATATCATGATTAAATGGTGTATAACATTGTATCTAAAATGTATAAGAAAAGTGCAAAAAACCGAACATACCACTCTGAAATGTCCTGTGAAATCTGTGCTTGTAAAGTCCATGCATGAATTCTGTTCTGGACGATCCTCTTGTTTGTTAACATTCTTAAAGTCCCAGTGAACCGGAAGTTGCAACTATGTTTATTTCAGTGCTGTGACATATTTCCAAATGAAATGGAATATTGAACAGAGGGCAGGGTTATACTTCAGCGCTCCTCCTCTCCATCTCTCACTTATAGTAGACTAATGGTGTGTGGTTAAGGATATTCAAACCCAAGCCGTCAAACTGCCGTCATCGGAAAGGGAACGCCATTCCAGACCGGAAGTTACTTTTCAGATTTTGATTAAAGATTACCTCGGCAAAAAAAATGTTTCTATGTATAACTTGCACGGAATGATTGTTCACCCTAAAACCAGTAATGTGTGCTAACAAAGTAAATAAGATCGATTTTGATTTCATGAGGACTTTAAGTCTAAATCAGACTTGAATTGGTTTGAAATTGGTTTGAAACCCTCTGAACTCTGAGCTGTTTTCTGGGCCCTGGAGGTTTTTTGACATGCCCAGACATTTGTTCTTATATCTGTTATTTGTAACATGTTCATGGCTAAAGTCTGTATTCAACACAAACTCTGCCACAATAATATGTGCGCAGCATGTGTGTAAAAGTTTGTAGTTTTGAGAAAATGACGTTCAAACCTTGTTTTAAATTAATAGTTTTATTAATAATTAATATTTTTTAAAGAAATTAATAGTTTTGTTCAGCAACAATGCAGTAAATGTTTCAAGAGAGACAGTAAAGACATTTTAATGTTACAAAAGCTTTCTGTTTCTGTTTTTTTTATTAACTTTCTATTCATCAAAGAATCCTGAAAAAAATTAACACAACTGTTTTCAACATGGATCCCCATTACAGTATCACAGTTGAATATCATGATTTGTTTGCAATATAATCTACAAATGCATACACAAACAGATGTTCTTGCCACGTTTAAAGGCGTTTTATTCGAACACACCTAGTTTGCAGAACAAACTAAACATTCCTGTGGTGTCTGTCATTGCTAAGCGTTTATATCTCGCTGCGCATAGACGCGCTTGGGGAAAATGAGTGTGCCGCACCTTATGAACATCACGACGACGTTGCGTTATTCTAAATGTAATAACGAACTTGAGCGCGCAAAAGACGCAACATATGTGAACGACCACTTAGTCAGTGGTTAGTTGAGCGTAGCAGTCAATAAACGAGACAAGAGAGGTCACGTACGGGACATTTAGGCCCAATATACGGGACGTCCGGGCTAATACGGGACAGTTGGCAACCCTACTTTTTTATCATACTGTGTTTAATATTATAGAGCATAAAATACCCTCGTGTCGGGGGGCGTTTACAGGTTTGCGTTTCTTCACGTGGACGATTTGCATATTAATATTTTTGCGCGTGCGTGGGTGGGTGTGGTCACATTAAAGATAATTAGGCTCCGCTTGAGGAACTGTACCTCTGTACCTCTCGTTTTCATATGGATTACATAAACAGAGAATATTTGTTTTTTATATACATTACTTCATATAAAAGTAGACATTCCAAGCTTTCTAAAGAGATATGTCGTGTCTGTGTAGCAAGGATTTGCTGAGTTACAGTTCATTTTCAGACGCATTTCAGGGTGGACTTCACGGAGAGACAGACGGGAGAATGCGCATCCTGTTTGTTTTCTTTATTTAGCGAAAAGCACTTTCTTTCATGTCTGTAAAGCCAAAAATGACAGAGTATTTTAAGTTGTTTTACACTGTCATGAGGAAAAATCAAGCAAAACGCACCCACGCGTTCTTCGGGTTCAGAGGGTTAAAGGGGGGGGGCTCTCTCTCATTCTGACTTATTTACACTGTTAAAGAGTTGGATTCTCATGCTTAACATGGCCAAAATAAAAAATAAAAAAAACTAGTTGGATGTCTGACAGAGTATTTCTGTGCCAAATACACTTGAATAAGTTTCTGAAAGTTTTTTTTTAGTATGGCCCTGTATGAAGTCATACAGGGCGGAATTGCTTGAATGGGCCCTTCTCCTGGATGAGCGTGTACACACATCAACCAGAGTGAGAGCAAGAGCACGTCTATCAACGAGCTTTGTTTTAAATGAATGCTGCCTTAATGGGACAATAAAAGCCCTCCCTACACCTACCCCTACCCAATAAATACGTTTATTATTATTAAACATTTCGTTAGGCAATTTATTTCCACTTATAGAACATTTTCTTAATTTTTATTGAAAGTAAATGCCTTTCCGATGTGATATTTGATGGGAAAAGGGAGAAGAGCGAGCTCGGCAAAAGGCAGATTCGAACCCGGGTCGATTGCGTCAAAACCTAGATTCCACAAGCCTTACACTCTACTGACTAAGACACTGACGACGTTAAAATACGCGTGTCTTTTTTAATTCGTTAGGCCCAACCAGGCATTGTTAGGCGGAGCTAGTGTGAATAGCACTTGCCAACAAGGCATGCTATTTGCACTTGGTGTAAATAGACACTCCGTTAATATTTACCTCTGAGTACTAGAGCTTGCGGTTATGGTAAGGGACGTGACGTTTCCCGAACATGCGCTAAGCAGTGCCAATCACAACACACTGGGCCAGCTAACCAATCACAGCACATTTTGTATTTTCAGATGAGGGGGCTTCATAGAAACCGGAACTAAACAGCGAGTTTGGGCAAAGCTGAGGAGAGAGGTGCTGTAATAATGTAAAATATACACTGTAAACCCGAATAAGTTTAGGTTAAAAAAAATTAAGTTAAGATATTTAAAGTTTAAGTAAGCAGAACTTGCAGATTTTTATTTTAATTGCTCTGAACTTGAAATAAGTTAATTCATACATTTAACTTAAAAATATATTGTTTTCTCAATTTTTTTGTTGTGGAAACTAGTTTTAACTAGCTAATTCAATAAATGCCAATTGCTAATTGGTTACACAATGCTTTGGTAGCATTAGCATAGCACTTGCTGAATGAGTACAGCAATATAATAGATTTAACATATGTCGTTCTCAAACTAGCTCATTCTCCACTTGTTGGTAACTCTACAAAAAAAAAAAACCTAACAACAGAAACTCTTCTAAACTAGCATAACAAAACATTAAACACTACTAAATCTCCCACTTAACGTTAATCTTGCACAAAAAACTTAATATAACACTTAATTTTTGCCACACAATTGGTTCATCCTTTTTGAGTGTCATCATGGCAAAGCATGCTGGGACATAGAAATCTGAGCCTAGTTTCAGTTAAATTTAAGTTAGTCTAAATTAAAATAAACAAGTTCATAAAACTCAAAACAATGAAACAATTCAGATTACTTAAAATAGTCTGTTTTGAGAAAAGAAAAAGAAAGTTCTAAATACTCATAAAAGTTAATTTGTTTGAACTAATTTGTTTAATTTGAGTTGGCTCTACTCAAACCAATTAATTATTTTGTTAGGGTTTACAGTGTGTGAAAAATAATGTTTTATAATTGTTATTATAAAATAATTGTTTTTTGAACAATCAAGCATGAAAGCATATTCTAGTACACCCCAAAAACAAAATCAGGACTTCATAAAAGGGCACAATAGGACCCCTTTAATTGAAATACATTCTCATTTTGGAACGATTACCTATACATACAGATCAAATAAAAAGTAGCTGTAAATAATGCACAAAAAAGCTCCATTAGAATTTAATTTACCATCTACTAAATATTGATTCTTTTTCAAGAGTTTTTTACTGTGAGAAAGAATATCTAGATAAACTAGCCGAACTCATGAATGCATTAGTCGACTATCGTGCAAGCAGGCTGTTGTTGTGTGATGTGCGTTGTGTTTGGTTACATACAGGAAAGCTTCTATATATGTAAAGTATGTTCAAGTTCATTATCTCGTCAGAAATGCTCGCATGCATTAGTTCAGCATATGTTTGCCTGCATCCCATCAGTATTTTGGTATGCGTGTAGCAGTGTGTCAGAACGGTTCACAAACGCTTCACAAACACAGAGACACAAGGTCTTGTCCAAATCCTGTTCTTCCTGTCGGTTGAGTAATTCTTGTTTGTTGTGTGACTGACTATGTCCAAGAGAGCAAGAAAAGAATATGCATGTAGAAAAGCACTGATATGTTTTTTTAAGATGCTGTTGCATGTGTATTTGAATGGATAAAGAAAATTTATTTTTGCATACAATATCATACACCATATTTGTGACCAACACTTGAAACTTGATCACAAATTGAATTAATTTGTTACTATGCACTTAAACGTTCCCTTTAGTTGAGTGATTTGTAAGGACACGATCAAAGTGACAATACCCCATTTGGAGACCCTGTTCCTGTGGGCAATGATAAAGGATCGTAAGGGGTTGCCTTGGGAAGAGCTTTGGTGTTTCTTTTATTATAACTGAGGTCAGGACCTGGTAGGCAGCAGTTGATCTTTGGTCACTGTAAATGTCAGCTTGCACTCTGTATTGTTGTTGTTTGTGAGATCAGTCTCCGTGACAGCAGCGGTTAACAGAAGTTGGCAGCTGAAAACCTACTGAGTACACGCTAGTGAAGTACACACACTATTTCCTGTCTGGCCGCACACCAAGAGTAGGTGTGGTGAATTTACTCACTGCACAGGTAAAGAGCACTGATTTATATTCAATCTGTCTCTCTTGTGTTGTTGTCCTAGAGACCAAGAGCAGCTCTTACACAACAAGTTTCCACTGACAGGGAATGTGTCTACACTGTGTATGACATGAGCTTTTGTTATGTTACTACATACATCGCTTACTTTGTCAGTTTTTTACTGCATGTTTTAAAGCATAGAACAAATAAAAATGTGTTTCTCCAAAACATACTCACATTTTCACCACAAGCATAACATTTTAAGCATGCAGAATTTGGCTAAAATGTTATTGGAGTACCTGTTATCAAAGGCATAGTTCACCCAAAAATGAAAATTCTGTCATTAATTACTCACCCTCATGACCCCTCCATAGACAGCTATTTAATTAACACTTTCAAGGTCCAAAAAGGTAGTAAAGACACTGTTTTTTTGGGTGAACTAACCCTTTAAGTATTTGTCAGACTGTAAACCATCCTGTCGCCACTACAACTATGAAACTCTGCAAATACAGAGAAGAGCATTGAATAATATTACTACATAAAACAAAAAGGAAAATTGCCTAGACCAACATATTCGAAAATTCATTATCTATATCCATTATCCATGAAATAAAGATCACCAAATATACAAATACAAATACATCTTAGATACACAATTTCAGCGGCTTTTTACAGACAAGTTACCATGATACCACCAAAAGTTGTAATTAAGTAATTAATTGTGTCTGCTTTTCTATAAAACACACCAAGCCCTATTTTAACGATCTAAGGGCATAGTCTTAAGCACGCCGCATCCAATCCATTTCACTTTTGCTAGTTTAACGACAGGAAAAATGGTCAGTGCGTCCGGCGCATGGTCTAAAAGGGTTGTCCCTATTTTCTTAATGAGTCATTGGTGTGTTTTGGGTGTAACATGCAATAAACCAATCAGAGTGTCATCATTCCATTCCCTTTAAAAGCCAGTTGCGCTTGCACCATGGCGGATTCTACGGTGGCCGAGAGAGCTCAACGCGCTGCAGCTGAAGAAAACATGCAAAAAACACCTGCAAATTAAGAAAACATCTTCATCAGTTTTACAACACATGTGCTGCAAAAGTTCACAACACAACCAAATATAAAAACGCGCTGCAAAAGTTCACAACACAACCATATACAAAAACATGCTGCAAATACTCACAACACAACCAAATACAGAAACACGCTGCAAATACTCACAACACAACTAAATACAGAAACGCGCTGCAAATACTCACAACACAACCAAATACACGCACTGCAAATACTCACAATACAATCAAATACAGAAACGCGCTGCAAATACTCACAACACAACCAAATACAGAAACGCGCTGCAAATACTCACAACACAACCAAATACAGAAACACGCTGCAAATACTCACAACACAACCAAATACAGAAACGCGCTGCAAATACTCACAACACAACCAAATACACACACTGCAAATACTCACAACACAACCAAATACAGAAACGCGCTGCAAATACTCACAACACAACCAAATACACGCACTGCAAATACTTACAACACAACCAAATACAGAAACGCGCTGCAAATACTCACAACACAACCAAATACAGAAACGCGCTGCAAATACTCACAACACAACCAAATACAGAAACACGCTGCAAATACTCACAACACAACCAAATACAGAAACGCGCTGCAAATACTCACAACACAACCAAATACACGCACTGCAAATACTCACAACACAATCAAATACAGAAACGCGCTGCAAATACTCACAACACAACCAAATACAGAAACGCGCTGCAAATACTCACAACACAACCAAATACAGAAACACGCTGCAAATACTCACAACACAACCAAATACACGCACTGCAAATACTCACAACACAACCAAATACAGAAACGCGCTGCTAATACTCACAACACAACAAAATACAGAAACACGCTGCAAATACTCACAACACAACCAAATACAGAAACGCGCTGCAAATACTCACAACACAACCAAATACACGCACTGCAAATACTCACAATACAACCAAATACAGAAACGCGCTGCAAATACTCACAACACAACCAAATACAGAAACGCGCTGCAAATACTCACAACACAACCAAATACACGCACTGCAAATACTCACAACACAATCAAATACAGAAACGCGCTGCAAATACTCACAACACAACCAAATACAGAAACGCGCTGCAAATACTCACAACACAACCAAATACAGAAACACGCTGCAAATACTCACAACACAACCAAATACACGCACTGCAAATACTCACAACACAACCAAATACAGAAACGCGCTGCTAATACTCACAACAATACAAAATACAGAAACACGCTGCAAATACTCACAACACAACCAAATACAGAAACGCGCTGCAAATACTCACAACACAACCAAATACACGCACTGCAAATACTCACAATACAACCAAATACAGAAACGCGCTGCAAATACTCACAACACAACCAAATACAGAAACGCGCTGCAAATACTCATAACACAACCAAATACAGAAAAACGCTGCAAATACTCACAACACAACCAAATACACGCGCTGCAAATACTCACAACACAACCAAATACAGAAACGTGCTGCAAATACTCACAACACAACCAAATACAGAAACGCGCTGCAAATACTCATAACACAACCAAATACAGAAAAACGCTGCAAATACTCACAACACAACCAAATACACGCGCTGCAAATACTCACAACACAACCAAATACAGAAACGTGCTGCAAATACTCACAACACAACCAAATACAGAAACGCGCTGCAAATACTCACAACACAACCAAATACAGAAACGCGCTGCAAATACTCACAACACAACCATTTACAAAAACGCGCTGCAAATACTCACAACACAACCAAATATAAAAACGCGCTGCAAAAGTTCACAACACAACCAAATACCAAAACGCGCTGCAAAACCAGGCCCAGCGATCTCAAGCCCCCTCTGTTTTTTAATTAAATTAATACTATTACAATTAATTTGCACCGCAATAATTTCATAGCGCATCACCGCATAACCGAGCTAACTTACAACAACTTAACCACTTAACACGAAATAGCCTCTCTTCTATTTTTTTCTTTCTCACTAGGCTATAGTATAGTAATAGGCTACGTATGGGCCACAAGAGACATATTAAGAAAATAAATTAAAGCCTATACCCTTATCAGGACATATTCAGCTCTCATCGCTCAGTTTTTAGTTTCACTTTCTGCAGTGAATAATTGACTGGGATTTCAGACTTCTTCATCAGCATAACTAGCGCAAGTTTGCACAATTGCTTGTGTGATATCTATTGACTTGCCTTCATGGTTTAAAACGCAAACATTTCCAAATGTGACGTGACATTTGTCTTTATCAACAATTGCTCGCAAAATGATGAACAACGATTCACAGCGCACGTCATATCCCGTGATAATAAAATCAAGTAAATTATTAAATAAATTATTATTTATTAATAATATAATACATTTTCATGCAAGCCCCCCTGAGAATTGTAAAATGGTTAATAAAATGGCTGGGACCGCTTATTGTTCAGTGTTTACTCTTCAGTGGTGTGGTTGATGACCTGAAGGGGAGTTTTTTTGTTTATTTTAACATCCTGATCTTATGTGTACTGTTGTGTTGTGAGTATTTGCAGTGCGTTTCTGTATTTGGTTGTGTTGTGAACTTTTGCAGCGCGTTTCTGTATTTGGTTGTGTTGTGAACTTTTGCAGCGCATGTGTTGTCAAACTGATGAGGATGTTTTCTTTATTTGCTGGTGTTTTTTCTATTTGCATGTGTTTTCTTCAGTTGCAGCGCGTTGAACTCTCTTACTAACGCGCCCTTTAAATAACACAAAAAATAGATTTCATTTGGTCAATGGCGCAGTCGTTTTCAGTTGCCTCAAAATAGCAACGCGCCAACAATGCGCCTGAACAAACCTCGTTTTCAGACCAGCACGCCCATGGGCGCACAAATGGGCGCAAATGCATTTGCTATTTAAATAACGTGGCGCAGGATGTGAAAATGATAACTGTGTCGGGCTGAAACTAACAAAAAAACACTTACGTTGCGCCTGGCACCGCATTGCGCCAGGTGTATGATAGGGCCCTCTGTTTGACTAACACACTTAACACTCAACACATGTAAGAGGTGCATAATTTTATGGTAAGTTAGAACAGCCTGAACTGCAAACAGTGACAAACAACGACAATACAGAGAAATAATCAACTAACTACAACCAATTATTTAGCCCTCTAAACATGGAAACAAATATTTCATCATACTTTTAGCCTACTTGGTGAATTCTTTTCAGTAAAATATTCAAAAACCACTAGGCCAGTTTTGTTCAGTTGAGTACTTACAATATCCCAAATGTTTCCAACTTGTAAATCGTGAGAAAATTGCTATTTTAACCAAGGAACCGGGACGTGTGAGGGAGCCCCCTGTCAATTGCGTCATATCTGCGTTACCTTCGGTTTCCGGTTTTATTTTGCAGAAACGCTTTACTCTCACTGCAGTGTGCAACAACTGTCATAGCAGCCGCAGAGCGAACGCACAGAGTAACGTCATAACATAATTTTCAACACACTCAAATATATCTAATATGATAAACAGAGCTGCATTACCTCATACTCATGACCGGAAAAGCGGAAATGGCGCCGGCGACTGTGGCATAATAAAAGTCCCGCTGCTTGCGAGGCGTGTGTTGCGTTCATCTTATTAACAATCGCTCCAGCGGCCTTGCTCAGCTCCCACAACACTCGGTCCTGCTCTGCTTCATACTACAGTAACGTTAATAATCGCATCCATGAACATGATTTCTGCCCGAGTCCTATCTCAATTCTTTTCCACCGGCTGTGAGGTGAAGACCACATGTCCCAAGATTCTGCGCTCAAACTTGGCGTCATCAAACTGCGCCTTTGTTTTGAATAGGCGACCTCTAGCGGACGGAAAAGTTACATAGTGCACCTTTAATGCTAGAAATGCTAGCCTATGATTTTTTATTCTATTTCATCATTAAAATCTATTTTTATGCTTATCTTTTCATCAATTAGGAATTTGTCTGAAATTGTATTGAAGTACCTGTTATAAAAGGCATAGTTCATCCAAAAATGAAAAATTTGAGTCTATGCAAAAACCAATTAGGTTTGAGCTTGTGTTTATCATATTTGAGTGCTCTGATGTTTCCACCAAAATAACACATAATTAGTATTATAATAGTATTGTAATTTTATAGTTGTACTTTAAAGTAAAATTAATGATAATAAATTATTATTATTAGTAATAATAATAATAATGATAATAATATTAATAGTTGTTACAGTTATAGTTATATATTATAGAGTTATTGATATATAATCACAAAATTTTTGGCCAGATTGTGCCCTACATACAAGCACAGCAAACCTGGAGCTTTGAAAAAAATATCACATTTTAAATCGGAATTGCAATTACATTTTTCTCCCAAATTGTGCAACCCTAATTTTATCTTTAATAGTATGTCATTAAAAAAATATAGTTTATTTATTATAAGTCAGCAAGAGTCTAAAAGAGACTTTTCACCTACTAAAAGTTCTGTAATTTCTTTTTTTTTTTTTGAGTAGTGAACTTAATTTATTGATTTGACCTGTCTTTTTTGTAGATGCTTGGTGTTTTATGTTGTCTTATTGGATATTGTTAAGAATGCCCATGCAGATGATCACTGAAACACAATTTCCCTATGCGGATAAATAAAGAACTACTGTTTATCAGACAAGCGGTGCCAATAAAATAACCAAATATCAGCAAGTTAATTGGCCTGTGTGATTATTTGGTTTAGACATTTGGTTTTATTATTTGGTTTTAGCCCTCTACGGACACGCTGAAGCTCAAGTCGCCATTGGCATGTACAGGTATTTTACTTGCCAGACTTTTTACAATGCAAGAACAATGCATTTCTGCATTTTCTTTATATAATATTACATGTATATAATATAATATAAAATATAAATATAAAATATAAATTTCAAACACTATTTAAGTCAAGTAAACAGTCACAAACAAATAAACAACAGAACAAAGATGCAAATTAAATAAACTGTGCTTTTCAGGTGTTTCAGGTAACAGTAGTTAGATACAGATTAGGTAGATTATGTACAGAAATGTAATAAAGTAATTAAATGTAAAATAACACTGCATAGTCGTCACTGTTAAGTTAATACACAGAAAAAAAATGTTTGCCGTGGTAATCTTTAATCAAAATCTGAAAAGTAACTTCCGATCTGGAATGGCGTTCCTTTTCCCATGACGTTAGTTTGCCGGCTTGGGTTTGAATATCCTTAACCACTCCCCTCCAACCGTTAGTCTGCTATGAATGAGAGATGGAGAGGAGGAGCGCTGAAGTAAAACCCTGCCTTCTATTCAATATCCGTTTCACTTGGAAATACGTCACAGCACTGAAATAAAATCAGTTGCAACTTCCGGTTAACTGGGACTTTAAGTCTGTTGTTTGATTAACATTAAAAACACAGACAGCAGCAGGAATATTAGGCTGCTGTCACTTTAAGATATAATGCACAGATCCAATACACTAATACGGTATACATGCGTTTTATTTCTTGACTGTTTACATTCACTTAACACATAACCGACTATATTTACTAGGATACTCGCCAAGTCTGGCATTTTGACATCATTTTGTGTGAAATTGTCCGTTCAAGCATAAGAAAGTGAAAGAGAACTAAATTCAGTATTAATGTGCTGTTATCTTTTGCTTCTTTTTGTGCTTGAATGTTTAAATTGGTGTGGCTTAAAGGTGCAGTGTGTAAATTTTAGAGCCATCTAGCGGTGAGTTTGCAAATTGCAACCTCCTACAGCTCACCCCTCCCTTTCTAAGCACATAGAAAAGCTAAGGTGGCCGATACAGGACAAAGATGTCATCGTCTGAGACAGCAAAGAGTGACTAGTGCTCTGTAGAGCAGTTAGTCCGTTTAGGGCTACTGTAGAAACATGGTGGCGCAAAATGGTGACTTCACTGTAAGGGGACCCGCAGTGTATGTAGATAGAAATGGCTCATTCTAAGGTAATAAAAACATTACGGTTCATTATGTAAGGTCTTTATACACCACTGATAACATAGTTATGTATATTATATTGCATTTCTGTCAGTAGATCTTCATAAATATTACACACTGCACATTTAAAAACACGTAGATGATATCTGCGTTAAACATATTTTTTGCTTAATTACAGTCAAGTTAATTATAGCGCTTTTTATAAAGCCGATTGTTTCAAAGCAGCTTCACAGTGTTAAGAGGAAAATAATGCAACAGAATTTGATTTGGCTGTACAGCCGCTCTGGAGAAAACGGTGATGTCATCCAGCTCATTTCAGTTATCATATAGTGTCAATGCGGGCTGATCAGTAATATAGTTGAAATGTTTGTGTCCCCAACTGAGCAAGCCAAAAGACAAAGGCAACGGTGGCAAGGAACCAAAACTCCTTCAGGGCCAGAATGGAGAAAAAAAAACCTTGGGAGAAACCAGGCTCAGTCGGGGTGCCAGTTCTCCTCTGGCCAACGAACAAATAGTGTATGATTATGATTCTGGCAACATTACAGGTCAGTAGTCATATTAGATTGAAAGATATTTGTAAGATTATTCGTCACGCTGGAGACGGGTTTAATGAGGATGTCGTGTCGATGCGGCATTTACAGGGGGGAGTTTAATTGACACAGTCTCTGCATACATTTCAGGGATGCAATAGTCATGTCTAGGCGCAGGTCCACCATCTGATCTGAATACGGCCCAGATCCGGCTGACTGCAGTAAACCTCGGGATAAACAGAGAGACTAACATTAGCGTAGATGCCATTCTTCTTATGATGCAATGAGTACATCAGGTGTTATGGGAAGTGTTCCCGGTTCCGGCTGACCTAGTTAATGCAGCCTAAAATCATTTAACTGATTTGAATAATAGAAATTGATAATGTTCTATGTGTATGCCATAGTAAAGAGATGTGTTTTTAGTCTAGATTTAAACTGACAGAGTGTGTCTGCTTCCCGAACAATATGTGAGTGATTTAAGGCTGATTTATACTTCTGCGTCGGACCTGCGCCGTAGCCTCTACGGCGTGGGCAACGCGTCGATTTTCATTTATACTTCTGCGTCCTTGTCCGCGTTGACGTGCAGTTACACATGCAGAGGGAGCATGTGTATCCCTGAGGGAGGGGTTCTGGCAGACCAATCACAGCGCTTGCGGTCCGCGTAGAATTTACGCTTTGTTACATTTTTGGAGAGGTGCACGTCAGGGTACGTCGTAGGCCACACGTGCAACACACAGCCTACGACGTAGCTACGGCGTACACTCGACGCAGAAGTATAAATTGGGGATAACATTGCATTGTAGAGGGTTGCAGAGGTACTCAAGAGTGCGCGTGTGTGTGTGTGTGTGTGTGTATGTAAACCTGTTGGTTTGGATGTCACTGGCGATACATTTGTGGTGTATAATAACACTTCAGCCAGTCTAAATCAAGTTTGAGTAGGAGTAAAAAAATGGTTATGTAGAAACAGAAGTACAATGAGAGAGAAAGAGAACAGAGCCACAGAGACGTGGATGAATAGAGTTGTTTTTTAATTCAAGGCCCCTATACACACACATGCACAGAGACTAGGGAATGTTAGGATGATGAAAGAGGAGGAAGGGAACTTGGAAAGGAAGTGTGAACTGGATAAAACAGTGACTTATTATTCAATCTCAGCATGCATGCATGTCACTTCTGTTACTACACAAAACCAGCTCATTTAATAATGTCTCATACGGTAGCTTATCCAAAAGAAAACATTTTTTTATCACCTTTATTTGCAAATTTCCATTGCCGCAGTTGCATAAACATAACCACCGTGTTAAGTCTGTGTCTTAAGAACTATTCTGATCAGCAGTTAACCAAGGGGTAATCAGTCTTAGATTCAAATGAGTAGTTATGTTTTGACCAGTCTTAAAGAAAAAAATTAGATGACTAACTTGTACAACTAGTCTAAGCAATTTATGCAACCGGCCACTGGAATTAACTGACTTTAAACATAAAAAAAATCAACAAAACTTGTAGAGGTGTAATAGAAATTATTTTGGTTTACAGTCTTTTGTCAAATGTTAGCCTGTAGTTTACAGTGCACTGAATCTATAGTGACTTACAATAAATTATCTGTGAATGAGGGCACACAGTCACCAAATATCTTACACATGCACAAATCTCAGTACAGCGCTGCACATGCACACACTCTGTCATGACATGGACGCTCAAAGTGAGTGACAAACACATCTATTTACAGTATCTTGCACAGAGTAGCAGTGTGATAAAGCCAAGACAGGAAGATGGTAGTCATGACTGTAAATGATACAAATCATGTGTGTATATTTAAGGTGTTATTTCCACTACAAGACAAGTGAATAATACATTTAAAGTGATATTAATGCAGACTTTATAGGCAGTACTTTGAGTTTGATTTCCATGATGTTAATTTTAAAATGATGTTAATTTATTTTATGTACTGCTAGGTGGTATACCAGTTCATGCGGTATACCGGTTTCACGATATGCATTTTTTAAATACCACCATGCCGGTGCATAGCTGAAACAACTGCTGCATCTATTCAGTGGCCACAAAGAGCGCCATGTAGAGTGTTTTGAGAGGGGACCTCTATTACCGCCATACCCTTCTTTCTAATGGTTATAACTTTATAACGCAACAATAAACAGTGTTGGGGGTAACGGATTACAAGTAAAAATCGGAGTTACTTTTTCAAAAAATAACGCAAGTTTCTTTGTTTTCCCATTTACTGACTGGCCCCTCTCCTGTCCGCATTTTGAGAGAAATTGGGAGTAAGTGCAGAGGTGTTGTGTGCGCTGTGTGAACATGATGGTTTTTGTAGTTCTAGACTAAATGTGAGCATGCATTTACTCATCTCACTTGCACAAAAACAGATTCATTATTCCTCAAAATGAATAAAAACAATAAAATGCAAACTCAGAATATTGCACAAACCTGCAATAATTAAATATGTTAAATAATACAAATATACACCGATCAGGCATAACATTATGACAGGTGAAGTGACTAACACTGGTTATCTCTTCAATACGGCACCTGTTAGTGGGTGGGATACATTAGGCAGCAAGTGAACATTTTGTCCTCAAAGTTGATGTGTTAGAAGCAGGAAAAATTTGGCAAGCGTAAGCGAGTTTGACAAGGGCCAAATTGTGATGGCTAGACGACTGGGTCAGAGCATCTCCAAAACTGCAACTCTTTTGAGGTGTTGAGATGTCAGTATCTATCAAAAGTGGTCCAAGGAAGGAACAGTGGTGAACCGGCGACAGGGTCATGGGCGGCCAAGGCTCATTGATGCACGTGGGGAGCAAAGGCTGGCCTATGTGGTCCTATCAAACAGATGAGCTACTGCTCAAATTGCTCAAGAAGTTAATGCTGGTTCTGATAGAAAGGTGTCAGAATACACAGTGCATCACAGTTTGTTGCGTATAGGGCTGCATAAAAGCAGACAGGGTGCCCATGCTAACCCCTGTCCACCACCGAAAGCGACAACAGTGAGCATCAGAACTGGACCATGGAGCAATGGAAGAAGGTGACCTGGTCTGATGAATCACGTTTTCTTTTACATCGCATGGATGGCCGGATGCATGTGCGTCGCTTACCTGGGGAACACATGGCACCAGGATGCACTAAAAAGGCAAGCCGGCGGAGGCAGTATGATGCCTTGGGCAATGTTCTGCTGGGAAACCTTGAGTCCTGCCATCCATGTGGATGTTACTTTGACACGTACCACCTACCTAAGCACTGTTACAGACCATGTACACCCTTTCATGAAAACGGTATTCCCTGGTGGCTGTGGCCTCTTTCAGCAGGATAATGTGCCCTGCCACAAAGCAAAAATGGTTCAGGAATGGTTTGAGGAGCACAACAACGAGTTTGAGGTGTTGACTTGGCCTCCAAGTTCCCCAGATCTCAATCCAATCGAGCATCTGTGGGATGTGCTGAACAAACAAGTCCAATCCATGGAGACCCCACCTCGCAACTTACAGGACTTAAAGGATCTGCTGCTAACATCTTGGTGCCAGATACCACAGCACACCTTCAGGGGTCTAGTGGAGTCCATGCCTCGGCAGATTAGGGCTGTTTTGGCAGCAAAAGCGGGACCGACTCAATATTAGGATGTTATGTCTGATCGGTGTACTTTATGTATTTAATCGAACTTTATTAAGCAGTGTCTTTGCTGCTGCAATGATCCAATTCAACCATACCAATAAGCAAAAAATACTTCAGATAAACATCACGTGTTTCTTTTTTTTATTATAAGTAATAGTGTTGAACTTTCTTCTCTTGTGGTGTCACTACTGTAGTACATGAACATACATTTCATCTGCAGAGCTGCTCTGAGAGTCACTTCATGAGCATTTCACCATTTCATTTGATAAAATCATTTGTCATATCACATACACACAGAAACTCAGAGGCCTTTGCGACAACCTGTCAAAATAAAAGTTTTAACTTGAAGAAATTATAACAGAAATATATTACTATTGTACAGTAGAGTGTACTTTTTCAAGTAAAATAAAGAATAATAATACAGTTTATTAAAACACACAGAAAATGGTCAAAGGTCATTGCAACCTGGCGAAATAAAAGCTCTGCTGAACTTGAAGAAATTATGAAAAATATATTACAATTGCACAGTAGATTAAAGTAATAATAATAATAATACAATTTATTAAAACATTATTTTGAAGGAGTATCACACACGTTTTCATATGTTTTAATTTAAACAGTAAACCTGCAAAAAAATGCAAGGTAAAATAAGCCACAATAAAGGATAAAATACCATGATATACCATGAAAACACCAGAATCTTAAAACATACCACCCAGCACTAATTTTATGTATAGATCATAAGATGTTCTTTTGTGTGGAGGATAGTTCAGATTTTAGTCTACTAAATAAAGCCACATAAAGAAATTTTTACAAAGTTTATATTCAAGCATATCTGACACTCAGTAAAATTCAAATGGGTGTTGTTTGAAATGTTTTACACACTGTTCCCTCTACTATGGAAATCCTATAAATATCAGAGAATTTTAAAATTGTGACATAGAAAGGTCAAGAAATAGCATTTTCCATTGCGTTTTTTTGGTCCTGATCTTTATCTAATTAACAGGTTTTATTTTTTCTTACCTATTGCTTTTAATTGGCTAAGACACTGCTAAATAATAACCAATAACACATTGTAAAAAATGTAACTTGTACAATTTAAATGTAATTTTTAGCACAAAATTAGGCAGAAATTATATTTTGTTGTTTCTATAGTGTAATAAAGGCTAAGTCCAATAGCACTGCTTTATTGGCTTTATTGAAAAACACACATAAACCATATATTGTAGCAGCAGTCATGTTTATTGTCTTCACGTTTCACGTGAAATCTGCTTGGTGTCAGTATGTCCAAGAAGACTGCAATATTGGCCATTGAGACGTAAACAAAAATTACTGAAGGCAACCTTAATAGGCCTAATCTGTGAAAAAAAGTATTCCATATAATTTTATAGAGCCATGCTGATGTGTGTGTCTGTGTTTTACTTTTCAGTATGTCTCGGGACAGATATGAAGCTGGCTTTACCCTCCAGTCTTCAGAATCATTATAAGATGCTGAAGCTGCTGTACACAGGCTGTCAAGTGGTTCATGGTAACCTGGAGATCACGCATCTGCAGGGCACTCCAGACCTCTCCTTTTTGCAGGTATAGGACTGTCATGTGTTTGTATGTGTTAGGGTAGTGCTGTAGTGCTCTTTATTATATAGCAGTTAGATTTCTTTGGTGCTCAAGCATTTCCAAACTCCTGTTCATTTTCTTGCCATTGTGTAAATAATCACATTATAATGATTAATGTGTGTGTGCCTGAGTTTGACCACAGCATATTTCTAAAAGTCTGCAATGCCCTTTTATTTTATGTTACACAGGCCTAATCATTTTTAAAAAGCTCAAAGGGTACTGAATAACAGGAATAGGTTACACTTTATTTTAAGGTGTCCTTGTTACAGTGTAATTATACAGTATATTTAAGTACTGAGTAATATTAATTAACTACATGTACTTTATATAGGGTTAGGATTAAGATTGAGTTTGGTTTAGGGTTAGTTGCATGTAATTATGCATAATTTATAGAAATTACTATAGAAACTACATGTAACGTGTAACAAGGACAATGTAAAATTAAGTGTTACCCAGGAATGACCCATCTTAAGGGATAGTTCACCCAAAAATTCAAATGACCCCATGATTTAGACAAATACAATCAGAGTTATATAAAAACATATCCTGGCTCTTCCAAGCTTTATAATGGCAGTGAATGGCAGCCCAAAATTTGAAGTTCAAAAAAGTGCATCCATCCATTATAAAAGTAATCCACACGGCTCCGGGGGGTTATTAAAGACCTTCTGAAGAGAATCGATGGGTTTGTGTAAGAAAAATATCCATATTTAAAACTTTATAAAGAAGGCAGACCGCCTTCTGTATTCAACTGGCGTAGATGGTCCGCCGGAAGCTAGATATTTTACTTTATAAAGTTTTAAATATGGATATTTTTCTTACACAAACCCATCGATTCGCTTGTGGATTACTTTTATAATGGATGGATGCACTTTTTTTCACTGCCATTATAAAGCTTGGATATTTTTTTATATATCTGAAAGAAGTTGTATACACCTAGGATGGCTTGAGGGTGAGTAAATCATGGGGTAATTTAAACTTTTTGGTCAACTATCCCTTCAACATCCTATTTCAAGTAAAAATTTGTCTTACAAAAACTCATGTTTGTCTGTAGGAGATTGTGGAGGTTCAGGGGTATGTGCTGATAGCTCACGTTTCAGTGCATTCAGTTCCTCTGGACAGTCTACGAATCATACGAGGCAGTCAGCTGTATAACTCCAGCTATGCTCTCGCAGTACATAACAACACCCACCAAAGTCAGGTGGGAGTCGGCCTGAGAGAACTACGCCTCAGGAGTCTTACAGGTAAGGAGTGTGGGACATTGTGAAAGCATTTTAAAATAGTCTAATTTATATTGGGTTATTTTAGATTTAAGAGTGAAAGTCTATTACTGAGTTTTTTCAGTCAACTTCAGTTAAAACTAGGTTAAGTTAAAGCTTCAGTTAACACTGTTTGTCATACTGATTGAAACTCTCTTCACGTCCTGATAGCAATTAATAATAGAAGTGGTAGTGGTATAATTATGAAAAGAAAAAAAAATACCTTCTGTGGAAGTCTCAGGATCAAAAAATGTTAGGATGTCCTGCTTGCTTGTCAACATATATATTTACATACCTTTGCGCACCCTGCTCGCACAGACATCACTCACACGTCTTCAGCGCGTTCCATGAGGCTATGCAGAGTTGTAGACAGACAGTCACAGAGCGCCGCAAACAAACAGCAGCTGCCATTTACAGTTCGTCCTGAACCAAATCAACAAGACTATGCTGTGTTCACACCATGTCGTAATTACCAATGAGAGATGGCAACCCGTGACATTCGTGACGTACTCTGAGCTTTCTCCAGACTCCGATTTATGTATTTCTATGGCAACACTATCAACACCAAAATTTATCTGCAGAAGTCAGGTGGTAAAAGTCAGAGCTCTGTAAGTTTTTATTACGTTCATTATTCTTATAATGTTATGTGCTTTGAGACTCTTCTTTTAAACTAAAAATAAGAATGCTGAGGCGCACAGTGTGCAGAAGTCGCCAACTTTCTGCGGAGTCAATAGCTACAGACCTCCAAACTTCGTGTGGCTTTCAGATTAGCTCAAGAACAGTGCCTAGAGAGCTTCATGGAATGGGTTTCCATGGCTGAGCAGCTGCATCATCACCAAGTGCAATGCAAAGCGTCGGATGCAGTGGTGTAAAGCACGCCGTCACTGGATTCTAGAGCAGTGGAGTGACGGAGTGACGAATCACGCTTCTCTGTCTGGCAATCCGATTGATGAGTCTGAGTTTGGCGGTTGCCAGGAGAACGGTACTTGCCTGACTCCATTGTACCAAGTGTAAAGTTTGGTGGAGGGGGGATTATGGTGTGGGGTTGTTTATCAGGGGTTGGGCTTGGCCCCTTAGTTCCAGTGAAAGGAACTCTTAATGCTTCAGCATATCAAGACATTTTGGACAATTTCATGCTCCCAACTTTGTGGGAACAGTTTGGGGATGGTCTCTTCCTGTTCCAACATGACTGCGCACCAGTGCACAAAGCAAGGTCCATAAAGACATGGATGAGAGAGTTTGATGTGACTGGCCTGCACAGAGTCCTGACCTCAAACCGATAGAACACCTTTGGGATGAATTAGAGTGGAGACTGCGAGCCAGGCCTTCTCGTCCAACATCAGTGCCTGACCTCACAAATGCGCTTCTAGAAGAATGGTCAAAAATTTCCATAAACACACTCCTAAACCTTGTGGAAAGCCTTCCCAGAAGAGTTGAAGCTGTTATAGCTACAAAGGGTGGGCAAACTCCATATTAAACCCTACGGATTAAGAATGGGATTTCATTAAAATGCATGTGCATGTAAAGGCAGGCGTCCCAAAACTTTTGACAATATAGTGAATATTTGGCCTATACATGTACTTAATCTTTTGATCAAGATATACTTAAAAGTATAATTAAGTATTCTAAGTATACTTGGCTTGAAGTTCTGTTTACTGTTTTGATTGAGTAGCCTATAAAATACTTTTTTCTTATAAACTTACATTGTTTGAAAATATTGATTTATAAAGAAAACAGATATGTTCATAATTCTGAGTATCTGAAATTGTCTGTAGGCTAGACCACTGGTAGTGTACATAGGAATTTACTTCAAATATACTTTACACTTTCCCTGCCATTTACTGATTTTTCCAGCTGTCCATGTTTTCACTCTTCATGATGGATTGCTTCCTGTATTCCTCAGTTGTAAGTCGCTTTGGATAAAAGCGTCTGCTAAATGAATAAATGTAAATGTAAAATGCTTTATCACAAATGACTGGAAAGCTCATGGATAAGTCATTGAAATTCATTGGTCAAAAAGTTTGGGAACCCTGATTTTATCATTTGTTCAAGGTTCCCAGGGTCATGGAAAATCCGGAAATCAGAATTTTAAAATTGTGATTACAATTTTGATGGTCATAGAAATTAATCTAATTTTAAGAACTCATAGAAAAGTCATGGAATTTGTATAGCAAAAATACATTTCCTTGTTGTGGTCACATTAGAGAATTTTAAAAAAGGTCCATTGTTGAAAGTGTAGTGATGCATGAAGAACTGAGGTCTCTGCTGGTCAACAGTGAATTAGTGTGACCAACTTGAACCCGATGTGAAATCTATGATGTGAAATTTTTCGGCCTCACTCGAAACTCCCAATCACGTGTCTTTATCCTAAAGTCCAAAAACATTTAATTGACTAGAAATTAATCTTTGTGTTTGCATTCTGTATAAAATTATTTTAAAAACTGTTGTACAGTCATGAAAATGGAACCCTGTGAGTAAAATGATTGACTCTTTCACAGAAATCCTGCTTGGCGGGGTTTATATTTGGGGAAATCCTCAACTTTGCTTTCCTCGGAATATTAATTGGAAAGACACTGTTACTGAAGACCAAAACAAACCGGTGCATCTGCAAGACATTCCAAAGAACTGTGAGTGAACTATCCCATCACACATCACATTATTAACTGCATCATATACTTGTTTATGCTCAATAACAATGATTTTTTTTAGGTCCTCTTTGTTCTTCTGCTTGTGGGTCTGGTGGATGTTGGGGAGAAACAAATCAAGACTGCCAAATATGTGAGTCATTGTCATATTGGTATTTTTCGTGTTTGATCAATGTTTTTTTGCCATGAATTCTGTCTAATTGAATCAAGATTACCAGTCCATCTCATTATGTTTAATAAACTATTTTTCATGTCCCTAAATTATCTAATTTATACATTATATATATTATATATTCATCAATTTTGTTTTATTATGAGTTAATGTGATGGACATTTGTTTGGTGCTCTCTCATATTGAACATCACGACACAATTCGACCAAATTAAGTATCTAATTTTTTGTTTTTTTGTTAAACGTAATGGAATTCTTCCTTTGAGACAATTCTGAATCTTGTCTCACCCGGTATTAGGGCTGCACATTTAATTGAATTTGTAATCATGATTACAATTACAGATGCCACAAATATGTAATCGTTCAAAGGCGCAATTACAAAAAAAAAGTCCACTTACATTATTCTGTGCCTTAGATGAGTTTTTTTTCCTACAGGTTATCTGTATCTGTATTTTTCCCATCGTTTTAATTTTAATTTTAGTATAACATTATAATACCATGCATATTTTTACTTTTTTTTATATAAAAAAAACCAAACCAATGTATATTTGACATTTGAGGCTTAATGCAAAACATCATTCAATGTAAATTGTGATTAATTGTAATTAATAATCGCAATTACAATTTAAGGGAATAATCGACAATTATGATTTTTGTCATAATCGTGCAGCTCTACCCGGTATGATACACCATTATGTGTTCCTCTTTCTCTGCAGTGACCGCTACGCATTGCACAGCGGGCTGTTTGCGCTGTAAGGGTCACAACCCCAGTGATTGCTGTCATTTGCAGTGTGCTGCTGGGTGCACGGGGCCGAAAGACTCTGATTGTCTGGTAAAAAGATCATAAATATTGCATTTATATTATTCATATCTAACATATAATAATATCTGTTTCACCCCATTTTTGCATTTTTAGGCCTGTCGTCACTTTAATGACAGTGGGACGTGTAAAGACAACTGCCCCCCGCCCACTATCTACGATCCAATCACCTTCCAGTCCAAACCCAACAAGGACAAAAAGTTCAGCTTTGGAGCCACATGTGTTAAACAGTGTCCCCGTATGTCAAACTTTTAGTTAGCTAACAATACAATATCTTGCTGTATGTCCACAGGTCTTGCCTTTTCTTTCTCTATATTTATTATATATGCTGTACTTTCTTCTTTAGATAACTATTTGGCCATGGAAGTGGCTTGTACAATGGTCTGTCCTAAATCTAACAAGGAAGCCATCACTGTCGAACCAGATGGACAAGAAACACAGAAATGTGAAAAGTGTGAAGGAGAGTGTCCAAAAGGTCTGTATGTGTATTTGCGTATGTTTTTGTCTAAAACATACATACGCTAGTACATGGCCGCTAATGATCCTTGCTAGCTACACAACTCCATTTTAAGTGTCGATTTTAAGTTCCATAATGTGTTAGAAAGCAATACATAACACAATTTGTTTTCTTAGAGTTCCAATATATACTCTACCGGTCAAAAGTTTGAAATAATTAACATCACCAAGGCTGCATTTATTTGAACAAAAATACAGTAAAAACAGTAATATAGAAAATAACCCTTTTCTATATGATTATATTTTAAAATGTAATCATTTGTGCTGGCAAAGCTGAATTTTCAGCAGTCATTACTCCAGTACTCCATGTGATCGTGTCACATGATTTTTCAAAGATCATTCTAATATATGCTATTTTTGTGGAAACCGAGATACACTACCATTAAAAAGTTTGGGGTAAGTAAGGTTTAATAAAAAAAAATTAAAAAAAATTTATTCAGTAAGGATGCATTAAATTGATCAAAAAGTGTTGATAAAGACACAGGGTTCCCACGGGTCCTTGAAATCCTTGAAAGTTTGTGAATCTGAAATTTTTTTTTCAAGGCCCTGGGAAGTTTTTGAAAATAAACATACATAGATACAGGTCCTTGAAAGTGCTTGAATTTATTTTGTGCAGGAAGTTTTCTGGAAAAAACTCAGCTAATGTGTTATTTCGCCAACACTTTGTGGCCTATGCATACTAGCTTGCTTGATATACGTTAGTTACGTGCATTTACACGTTACATTATTTGTTTCCCGTGTGAGGTACTTTATGTTGTACATTGCCATGACGTTCATGTGCGCACAAAACTACTACGATGGTACCTCAATGTTTCACAGACACATTGCAAAAATAGGAAAATGCAATTTATAAGATATTTAAATGTGTCCCCACATTAAGTCCTTAAATTTGAGGGTATTGGACCTGGAAAGTCCTTGAATTTGAAGTTAACCACAGTGTGGGAACCCTGAAGACAAAATATTTCCAAGTTAAAATTTTTTTTTCTATTCATCAAAGAATCCTGAAACACAAAAAATATTAAGCAGCAAAAGCTTTTTCAATTTCATTGATAATAACAAGAACTATTATTAATAATTGAGCACCAATAATAATTAAGCATTAAATCAGCATATTAGAACGATTTCTGTAGTATCATGTGACTTTCAATCAGAGTAATACATTGCATTTTAAAATATATTCAAACAGAAAACAGTTTTTAAAATTGTAATAATATTAACCAACATAACTGTTTTTGCTATATTTTAATCAAATAAATGCAGCCTTGGTGAAACTTCTTTCAAAAAATGTAAAAAAATCATAATTAATCCAAACTTTTGACCGGTAGTTTAAAAATACTATGTGCTGTGTACCATTTTTTTTTATAGTAGTATTAATTTATGTATGTTCTGTCTGTTAGTGTGTTATGGGCTAGGAATGGGAAACCTTCAGGGGGTGACAGTGGTGGATGCCACCAACATTGGCATGTTCGTTGGCTGTGAGAAGATCTACGGAAGTTTGGCTTTTCTTTCAGACTCCTTCAAAGTGTAAGCAAGGACAGTTTACAATGCCATCATCATCTACTTGTCCTCTTGCTTCTGTGAAACACAAAAGGAATATTTGAAAAAGATTTTGTTACAAAAAAGAGCAGAAGAAGTATCATAGAAGTGGTCCATATGAAAAGCGCTATATTCCAAGTCTTCTGAATTCATACGATAGTTTTGTGTGAGTAACAGACTGAAATTTAAGTAATTATTCATTGTTCATTTTCGCGTCTGCTGCAGCTCTCAAACTTGGCATTAACGTCATGAGAGACTTGGGAGCAATTCCATTTGATGTCATTAGCTATGTTTGCAAATTATGGGATATCACATAAACAACAGTGTATGGAAAATCTTAAAATGTGCAAAAAAATGTGCACAATTGAGGCGGTTAATTTTTTATTCAATAAGAAAACATACACGTAAACTACGATGAAAACACATTTACTGAATCAGTTCCTGGATGTGCAACAAATGAGCCGACCAATCTCACTATCTAAAATATCGTTTTAGTCATTCTGAGTCAAAGTCAAAATTATTTGGTTTAATTACCTCCCAGAACTATGTGTTCCCAACCAAATGTTCGCTTCTGAAAGCAAGATAACATGACAGGGTTTGTTATTGCATTTCATCTGCATGCTCTGAGGCGCAAGTCATGTATTATATAGGGAAAAAAGGCTCATAGGCTTCCCTGGTTGCAGCAACTATTTATTATTTTATTATTGATACTTTCAGCCAATTTTCACAGGAAGTAACAATTTTGTTCTTCTGCACATGGGATGGAAACAGTCCTTTATTTGCATATGTTTTTTTCAAAATTCAAATTTTTCGCACAAGTTTATTTTGCAACTTTGGATGGAAACATATAGCTATTGACTTCAATCTTGACATAAAGGGCCAGATTTACTGATGGCTTGCAGCGCAAACCCTCATTTGGCATTAAAAAACTACTCTCAGACTTTACTTAAGACATGCAGTGAAAAATTAGCGATGAATTATTTTTGCGTCTGACCTTATGGCATATGCATTTGTAGGAGTTTCAGACACAAAATTTATGGGAGGAGAGTATTTAAATGAATCACTCAAGGTGATTTACTAAGGTTTCGCTCGTCAGTTTACTGGTATTTGTGCCATTATTTACCGGCCCAAAAAAGCATGTCTTAAACCAGACGCTAATTTGCGCTGCTCTTATTAGATTGCGTTGGTCATTATGGAAATGATCCGGCTGCGTCTGTGTTCTTTAATTTGTGCGTCGTTGGAATTGCGCTCTCATGCAAATTTGCCCTGTTTAGTAAATCTTGACATGCCAAGTTTAAATTTGTGTATGCTTTTAGGATACTTTATGGTCCTTTTGGCCCTTTTTTGAGCTTGACAGCCCCTAGTCACTGTAAGCTTTCATTGTATGGAAAAGAGCTGTGTGACCATTCTTCTGAAGTTCATCTTTTGTGTTTCACAGAAGTCATATGGGTTTAGAATGACCTGAGGGTAAATAATTAACTGACCTTAAAACTTTTCTTCTTTTTTCCATACATGACTGGTATTGTTATACCTATTGTTACACTTATAATGTTAAAATATATTGTGTTCTCAATAAAGGAATGCAGCTACCAATTCATCTGGACTGCAGCGGAGTGACTTGGAGAAGTTGAAGTCGATAGAGGAAATCACAGGTGAAGATCTCAGTTCAAATAGACTCGTATCACAAAGATTATAAAGAAAATATAAGTCTATAGATCCAAGATCTGTACTTTGAGAAGTAAAATCTACATAGCAATGATACTAGCTGTACCAGTGTATCATTAAATGAAATTTGTTTTTTTAATAACATTATATCTGTATTTTAGGATATCTGTACATAGATGCATGGCCAGATTATTTGCTTGATCTGAGCGTTTTTGAAAACTTGAAGGTGATCAGAGGAAGAATGCTTTACAAGTAAGTATATCTGTCTTGGCATCTTAATTGAAACAGCTTTTTTTCACCCTTTTCCTGTTTCCTAATTCAGTCTTTAAACACATTAGCCTGGTTTCACAGACAGGGCTTAGATAAAGCCAGGATTAGGCATTAGTTTAATTAGGACATTTAAGTAGCTTTTATAAACGTGCCTTAGAAAAAAACATTACTGGTGTGCATCTTGAGACAAATATGTCAGTGCAATTGGCTTTCAGTTAAAAGGCCTTGTCTGTGAAACTGGCGGATAATTTGCTAGACTGTTTACCCACTTTCTTGTTTGTCTGGCGTCTACTTAGACTTATCAAACCTGCAGTTTGTTATTAGTTATAAAGGTTAATGATTATCCTGTACTCCTGCTGCATGATATATCAACCCCTCAAGCCAGTTCTAACTAGACGGACTGTGAGAAAGGAATGCATCTAGTTAATCTATGAAATTGTAGGTAATTTTTTACACTTTAGTCAAAATAAAAATTGACACACACAAATGTGGCTATGATAGACTTGTAGCTTTAACATCTGAAACCCACCAAGAACAATTCAGCATCATAGCAAGGACATTTGCACATGCAAACTAGTCAGCTAGTCTAGTTTTCTGCATAAATGTATAACTCCTATTGCCTTATTATGTAGTTAATGTATTTGAATCATCTCTCTCGGTTTATCTCTCTGCAGGGGTGTTTTGTCTTTGGGAGTTCAGTCTTTGCCAATCAAGTCTCTTGGGTTGCGTTCCTTGCGCAGTGTCACAGGAGGTTTAGTACTGATTCATAATAACTCCAGACTGTGCTACACCTCCTCTTTGCCCTGGTCCTCTCTGCTCCACCCCACACAGGGACCCAACCTCATCAGCAGCGACAACCAAGACCAGCAAACATGTGGTAAAAGACCATTATGTTTAGCCCTGTTGGGATGGTAATTGTTTTTTCATGGGGATGTAAGGTCATTTTTTTTTATTGCTGTCCGAATCTAGAATGTCAGTGTTTTTCTCCCACCACCTGCATAAAGAATTCACGGCCAAGTAAAAATTAAATATGTGTTCTGAGTTTGTCACGCCACAGAAAAATGAGTTATTAACCACCCAGCCAAATTTAAATGATTAAAAAAACCACCAAGTAAATAAAATAGCTTATCAAAATCTTGAAAAAATAAGCAGTGTTCTCTGCTCGCTGAAACCACGCCCACTCGCGGGAAAGCTGCCGTAAGAAGACAACACTCATTGGTGGGCACGTACTGCCAGGACAGGAGGATGAATGCGGGGGAGGGAGAGTTGATTCGGCCCCATTCTGCTGCGGATTATCAGTGAAACCCAATTGTCTCTGATAAAAGTTTATAAAACTATCCGGTGTAAAATGATCACTGCAGAGGCAGGTGTTGGTGGTGATCCTCAGCTCTCCATCAAGGTGGCTCTTCACAAAATTAATCCACCTCTTCTTGATATCATCGTTTTTTGTTTTGTAAGCTGTTTTGTAAGTTATCACAACCAGGTAATATGCATTTACGTGACGAAGGCATAACTAGCTAGCAAACTGTAGGCTGTAGTAACTAACAGTACTGACAGTAACTCGCGATTGAGCGGGTGAACTGATGCGAATGTGCTCTAGTTATTATGGTGTTAAGGAAGGGGCCAGGCTCAGTGGCTCCAGTGTGTCATCAAGCCACCGTTTTAGCCCCGCCCAAAAAATCCTGAACACAGAAATGGTGAAAAACTGTAACTCCACAATTCAGTACTACACAGTTCACAGACTTTGTAACGTGTTTCAGCAATACATTTCTAACATTTATAATGTGTTTAGAAACAAATCTCAGAATTGCCTTTACAGGCCACTGCCAATCATTGTACGGTACCTGTTGCGCTTTGCGGTAATGTGCACACATTTAAAATAGGGACACTTTTATTAATTTTATTATACTCATTTATATAAATTAGGACTTGCATAACTGATCATTTTAGTCAAACAAGTAGCCGGGTCAAATAAGTGTTTCGTTAAATTGTTGCTGCTAATTTCCACATTCTTAAAATGATATCCATAATTTTGAGAGATAAAAACACAGAAAACTATTTAAACTATAACACGCCATTTTACCTATTTTTCAGTATAATTTTTTTTCTTCAAGTTATTTAAAAAAATATTATTAAAATATGAATTTATTAATTGTCCAAGAAATAACAATCATGTGACTGACTGCAGAACTCGCTCCTCCACTGTGAAATATTCGCGATCTGAATGCATGAGTTTTATCACTGAAGCGTCATACAGATTTATTTTTACAGACGTCCCCATGAGAAACAATCACTGTCCAAATAGGGTTGACCGAAGCAATGTATACCATACAAGAAATCATACTGTATTTTAAAACATGAATAATGTGTGTCGCTAAGCATGGAATGCAGTAGAGTGACTATATGCACAGCATGGCCTTGAGTGCCTTGTTGTTTTTTAAAACAACATAATTAAAATATTATGTGGACACATTCTCATTAAATACTAGCATTTTACATTGCATCCTTGCAGTAATCATGGTCTGAAACTTGATTTCAAACATTATTTAGTATAGGTTTAGGAAACACTTTAATTTGATGACCCACTTTAGACATTTTACTAAGTAACTGTGCAACTACGTCAACACCTAACTCTAATTTAACAGTCTACTAATACTCTAATGTAGTTGCAAAGTTACTTATAGTTAGTAGAATGTCTAAAGTGGACCATCGAATAAATTGTAACCCTGGTAGAAAAATCTGTTAAACTAGAAACTAAATTTGGATTTATTTTCTTTTGTTAAAAAATGTGTTTGTTCAGACTTTTTAGTTTCCCATAATGAATAATATTTCATTACATGCTTGATTATGGAATCAAACAGGACATTCTTCTGTCTCTTGTATAGTTTCAGAGGGAAGAATCTGTGACCCCCTGTGTGCGGATGCAGGCTGCTGGGGGCCGGGACCCAGTCAGTGTGTGTCGTGTGTGAATTACAAACGTGGGACAGAGTGTGTGGAGCAGTGTAATATCCTACAGGGGTGAGTACAGTATAAATAAGCAGATTTTTAATTTGTTGTTGTGCTAGTTTTTTGTGTTTACTTACATAAAAACAAGTAGAGTTCTTATAGATTATTGAATTTTGAATTTTGTGCAATGTTGTTTCATATACGTTGTATATGTCAATGACTGTTAAAGGAACACGCCGACCTTTTGGGACTTTAGCTTATTCACTGTATCCCAGAGATAGATAAGTCCATACATACCATTTTTATCTCCGCGCGTGCCATAACTCTGTCTGACGCACCCACCGCTAGCCTAGCTTAGCACAAAGACTGGAGGTAAACGGCTCCATCTAGCCTATTGCTCAGTAAGTGACAAAATAACACCAACATTTTCCTATTTACATGTTGTGATGTGTATAGTTACATCGTGTACTAAGACCGACGGAAAATTAAAAGTTGCAATTTTCTAGACCGATATGGCTAGGGACTATACTCTCATTCCTGCGTGATAATCCAGGAACTTTGCTGCCGTACCATGGGTGCAGCGGCGCAATGACCACTTATATTATTGATTTCTATTAGGATGTGAAGAAAGTTTTTGAACTAGTATAACAAAAAAAGTGTTTATTAAAAAATAGCCTACCCTACCTTTAATGTAATATAGGGATGTGACGGTGAGGACATTTTCCCACCGGTTAATCGACATGTGACAACACCAGTAATCACCGGCGGCGGCTTTTAAAATGCTAATTTCAAACTGAAAGTAAAATGTGAACGACCGCAATGGCATTCATAACAGTGCGGAGCAAATTGAGTGTTTTCAATAAATGTTTTCAATGAATTCAATCAAGCTTTCATAGAAATGTACTAAAAACGCACCAGTGGACACCCACGGTGAATGAATGTTAGTGCGGCTGTGCTAATTGTACTTTCGGTTTGAAATTAGCACCAATTCGGGGGCGGGTTGCTTGAATGGTGGGTTCATTAGCCTATTATTCTTAATGAAAAACACAACAGAACAGTACAATGATAAACTCCCTTAAATAGAGGCTTTTACATCTCGCTTTGAAACCAAATCTTCCGCGATCATCTTGTCATTCAGCTCACTCTCGTGATGAATGAAATCTGACTCCTGCTGCTGCCTGTGCTGCGACTCGTTCGGCGCACGCTGCACGTTCAGTTTTTAATTGTAGTGTCTGTTTTCTAACTGAACTAAATTATTTTATTACTATAAAAAATCTAAACGACAGTGGGGGGCGGTGCTGCGGTGGGCAAGTGATGTAACCGGTGTTTCGCCTGAACACCGGTAACACCGGCAACACCGACTATTGCAGCAAGCCTAATGTAATACAGTAAAGAATGCAGATTTATATCCTGTCAAATGCATTTCCCACAGGTCATTCCGGGAGTTTGTGAATGGATTTAACTGTGTCCCTTGCCACACAGAGTGTCGACCAGTCAACGGCTCTGCCTCCTGTACAGGCCCAGTAAGATGCAAATGCAAAATTCAAATATATATATGTTTTTTTTTATTAATATTGTCACCAAAAATATAAATTAATTCATCATTTACTCACCTTTATGTCGTCAAACCTGTACGACATTCTTTTTGTGGAACACAAAAGAAGTTTAGCAGAATGTTGTTCACGCTGCTCTTTTCCATACAGTCAAAGTAAAAATAACACAAACGTACCATAAAAGCACCAAAAGTCCGTCAACTTTATTGTAATTTTTAGTACATCACATGTTACTTGATAAAAGATGAACACAGTTCCTCAGTTCCAAGAAGTGATACAAAAAAACAAAACAAAAAAACGTTTCCTTTTGTGTTCCATGGAAGAAAGCAAGTAATACAGGTTCAGCATAACGTGGGTGAGTAATGATGTCTGGATTTTCATTTCTTTTTTACATTTTCAATTTTTCACATTTTTAATTCACATTTTTTACATTAAAGAAGCCATATTACTAGAATATTTTGCATGCTTTAATGTTCAAAAACACATTATTTTTCACATATTTTACATAATTGCAGCACCTTTTTCCCAGTCTGTCAGTAACGCTTTGTTTAGTTCTTGTCTCTATGAAGCCCCTCCATCCGAAAAGCTCTGTGCTCACTGATTGGTCGGCAGGAACAGTGTGTTGTGATTGGTCAACCGGTTCGAGCATTTCAGAAATGTTTCAACACACTACTGACAACTCAACCAGACCTCGTCCCTTTTTTTGCTTTGGGCAGGAGTTATTTAAATGAGGAATATTGTGACGAGTACGTTCCTGGAAGAAAATTGAAGACTACAATCAAGGCATTTCAGGGAGTTCAGAAAAAGTGCTTTGCTGACGTAGAGAGTATTTCCTTTTGGAGTGGCTTTGTAACTTTGCAGGCATTTTTCATGCTCAAATGGCAACATTAACACTAAAGAAAGTTGAACATGTAAAAAAAGCATAATTATGTCCACCTTAAGGTTTTAACTGTGTTTCTTGTGCAGGGTCCAGATCAGTGTAAGGAGTGTATGCACTTTCAAGATGGAGACGCGTGTGTTGAGCGCTGTCCCAGTGGGGTGAAAGAGGACCAGCACACAGTGTGGAAGTACTTTAATGCTACGGGACACTGTCTGCCCTGCGAGACCAATTGCACCGTCTCGTAAGTCCTTCACTGAGTTCACTGATTGTTATCCCATTTTTTTTATATAAATGAGCAAAAATGTAGGATTTGGTATAAAAAAAAATGTTTTGTATTTATTGTCAGGTGTCCATTGGATGATAGGGGGTGCCCCATCCAACAGAAAACTGGGTAAGACGTAAATATGCAGAATACTAAATAATAATAAATAATAAATATTATTTAGTATTGTTTCCCAAAGCAAGCATCACGTGTACTGCTCATACTTAGGGTTAGGGGTTTGAACAAACCTCTAATCTCAAGTTTTAAACTACGATAACTTGTTGTGATACCTCAAATTACGTGAATTTTTAAGGAGAGGTGGACTTACTTTTCTAAGTGATTTAAATTATGCTTTTCGTCTGGTGGACATTAAAGGGATAGTTTACCCAAAAATGAAAATTATCCCATAATTTACTCACCCTCAAGCCATCCTAGGTGTATATGACATTCTTCTTTCAGACGAATACAATCGGTGTTATATTAAAAAATTTTCTGGCTCTCCAAGCTTTATAATGGCAATGAATGGCAGGCCAAAATTTTAAGACCAAAAAGTACTCCACACGGCTCCGGGGGGTTAATAAAGGCCTTCTGAAGCAAATCGATGGGTTTTTGTAAGAAAGATATCCATATTTAAATATTATAAAGTAAAATATCTAGCTTCCAGCAGACCGTCTTCCGTATTCAACTTACGAAGAAAGTGTAACGCCTCTCGCAGTTCAAAACATTTACGCTACGTCCGACATCATCCACGTGCCAATTACACTTTTTCCAGAAGGTGGTCCGCCAGAAGCTAAATATTTTACTTTATAACGTGTTAAATATGGATATTTTTCTTCCACAAACCTAACGACTTGCTTCAGAAGGTCTTTATTAATACCTTTTATAATGGATGGATGCACTTTTTTGGGCTGCCATTCACTGGCATTATAAAGCTTGGATTAGCCATGACATATTTTAATATAACTCCAATTGTATTCGTCTGAAAGAAGAATGTCATATACATCTAGGATGGCTTGAGGGTGAGTAAATCATGGGCTAATTTTCATTTTTGGATGAACTATCCCTTTAAGGCAGAAAAAAATTATTTACTTGAAAAGAGGGACCTGAGAAATATCTAGTGATCTGAATATCTAGTGGTCCTGTTTTCACATGCTATAAGGATTCATGAAACATGGACTGGGCTCTTTAGACTATGGAAACACAACAATTTAAAAAATTAAAAGTCTAGTTATTAACATTAGCTATACAGTACAGCTTTAACTATAGACTGCACTAGATCTAATAGTTTTTTGACGAAATTCCTGCAGGCCTGGGACAACAGTCGCAATCACAATTGGTGGAGTGTTTCTCTTTATCATTTTACTGGCACTGCTGGTGTTTTACCTGCGACGACAGAAACACCAGAAAAAGAAAGAAAACATGAGGAGAATTCTACAGGAGCATGAGGTCAGAACTCTGCAGTGTTTCATTTGCATGTAGAATTAGATTTTCGATCTTTATTTTTAAAACTAAGAAAACATACTGAATCTTTTATAATTCAAACTCAGTCCAAAAAGAGCATTTATTAAAACTAAGATACAAAAATCTCTTATGTCAGCTAGATGAATGCATTAGGTTTTGTCTGCCAACATTTACACATCAAAAATACCTATTATTTGATTTAAAATCAGCTGATTTTGAAATTTCCGTTAACATGTTGCAAGCTATTAACTCAATTTTCTAATGAGAATAAAAATACATAGCACATGCAAATACTGCGTAGGATAATGCATTTTAATTCTTTATATATATATATATATATATATATATATATATATATATATATATATATATATATATATATAAAAAAATTTGGTACTGAATCAGTAATATAAATATTTACATGAAGTACCTACTGAGATTTTAAGTTAATATTTTAATAATTTAACAACATAATCATGATCACGGTTCTCTGATGTTATTCAATGGTCACATAACGTACAAATAAGTAGATCAAATTTGTAATATTTTTTAAGTGTTTTATTTTTACTTTGTAGCTGGATTTTGTGCTGTTCTTGGCTCTTTTAATTGTAATGAATATCGGTTGGTCATGCTAATGCATTTCTTCAGTTATAGAGTCTGTTTGATTTGACTAGTTCATGTTTAGTTCTGTAGTCTTATGGCATCTCTATTTTCCCTGAAGCTGGTGGAGCCACTGACCCCGAGCGGAGCGATGCCGAACCAGGCTCAGATGCGTATTCTCAAGGAGACAGAGCTGAAGAAACTCAGAGTGCTGGGCTCTGGAGCCTTCGGCACAGTCTATAAGGTCAGACACTGCACACAAGAGAGTTATCTGTTACCCTTCCTCATCATCTCAATGTTAGTGTTTTAGCTGACACATGCAGGCTTGGATATGTGACTATCATTCTGCCATCTTTACTCACAAACACATTTTTTTCACCTGAGCTGCTAGGAAATGACTTCATGATAACTTCTCAAATCTCAAACCCTTCACTAGTGACTATGAAGGCAGCATATGGAGAAAAAATCTTTATTTCATGTTCAATTTTGACAGTTTTGAATGACCATTAACTTAGATGGTACAATGGTGTAGTTGTGGCCCCTACAAGTAGTATACTGAGATATTAAACACAGGTTTAAACAGTTAACCTCAAATTTTATTTTTCTACATCAGGTGTTCCCAAACCTTTTTGTCAGCCGAAAGTAAAATATTTACTTGAAGTACCCTCTGTGTTTTGAAGTTAATATTTCAATAATTTAAAGATAAATTTGCATTTTCACAGTTATCTGATGTAAGTTAATGGTCACATGACATGCAAGTAAACAGATTAAATATTTAATCCTTTTATAAGTATTTGATATTGACTTTGTACCTGAACTTCAAAGCGGACTCAAACCTCTTTTTAGTTGTGATAGTATAGTCCACATCACTTTCACACTCACAAACCACCTGCAGTTCCCTTTGTGAACCCTGTTTGGGAAACCCTGTTCTACATCATTGTTCTTAATGCAGTTTATCTCATCTCACCAGGGTATATGGGCTCCTGATGGGGAGAACGTCAAGATCCCAGTGGCTATCAAAGTTTTACGTGAGAACACCTCACCCAAAGCCAACAAAGAAATCTTGGATGTGAGTGTGCTTCTTACATTCCTATATTTTATTGAAATATTAATTTCCTGTTATAAACATTCAAAAGATTCTTCTTCTAAATGATAAGTGTTTATTTTGTATGTGGATATGTGTGACTTTAAAGTGTTTTATCTATGTGTGCTTCTATCCACAGGAGGCATATGTGATGGCGGGTGTAGCGAGCCCATATGTGTGCCGCTTGCTAGGCATCTGTCTCACATCAACGGTTCAGCTGGTTACTCAGCTCATGCCGTATGGATGCTTGTTGGACTATGTCAGAGAGAACAAGGACCGCATCGGCTCTCAGTACCTCCTCAACTGGTGTGTACAGATTGCAAAGGTAAGATGTCTACAGAATGTCACGTGCACTGATGGTGGAAGACTGGAATGTTGTTGCTGTTTAGTGTTATCTCAATTTACTGGTTCACACAGGATTTTGTGAGACTATGGGGGAAATTTTTGGTGCACTTTGTGAGCAAAATTAGGACTCCAACACCTTGTCAGAGGACTCAAACCTCTTTTTAGTTGTATCTTTATAGTCTCTTTATAGTGTCTCAGTCCACATTACACTGGTGGTTTTAGGATGCCAAACAGTTTGAATATAATAATAATAATAGTATTATCCCTAAGACAATAATATATTACTATTGTAATAAATACATGTAAATGAAAGCGTCTCGGTTACGTATGTAACCCTCGTTCCCTGAAGGAGGGAACGGAGACGTACGTCGGAACTGACAGACGAATTGGGGATCGTTTTCAGAGACCAATCTACTTTGAGTGTTTTAAAATGAGCCAATGAACATTGGCATGCGGTTCACGCATTCCACGCTCCTCCCCGCAGCGCGGGTATAAATAAGGAAGTGGAAGCATCGCTGAGGAGCCGAACTAGTGACTCGGCCGTTCAGCGGAGGTCTCCGTTCCCTCCTTCAGGGAACGAGGGTTACATACGTAACCGAGATGCTCCCTTTCAGTCGGTCACGTTTGACGTACGTTGGAACTGACCGACGAATTGGAGATCCTACCAACACGCCACAGGCGCTGGCCCTTCCAGCGCCCTGCTTGAGCTCCCTGGACCGCCCATATGTTGGAGCGGGAAGACAGGGCTCTAAGCAGAGAAGGTCAGTCTGCAAGACCCACTCAGTGTGACTATTGGATAACGCTGAGAAAGCGTGCTAGTCTCGAGAGATGGAATGCTGTGGAGCCACATCCTTTAAAGGAAGGAGAGGTGGCAAATTACACATAAGGACTAACCTAGCATAAGGACAACATGTGGTGGTTCCAACCTGATCCCAGGGGGGAAAGAACACCATCAGAGACGACAGAGCGGCCTCTGTCAAGGGAAAGACACGGGGCTAGCCAAGTAGGGTAGCTGGTACCGTGGAGGAATACACATATGGGGTTCCGTAGGAACCGCTACATATGGATACCCAGCCTACGCACACGTTCCACAAGCATACGAGTGTAGGCATGGCGTCAGACGGCCGCAACGTCTGACACTGAGTGGTGACGGAGGAGCTCATCATGGTTAGCCATTTCTGGGGAACACAACTGGATATAATAGACGCACGTAGGCTATAGAATCTAGCGAACATGTTAGGTGCCGCCCAGCCCGCAGCTCTACATATATCTGTCAGCAAGGCGCCTTGAGCCAGCGCCCAGGAGGAAGCCACACTCCTAGTTGAGTGCGCTCGCAACTCGAACACATAGAGGCGCCTCGTAGAACACATAGAGGCGCCTCCCGTCCAGGGACCAGACATGGAGTTTCCAGAGGTCTGGACGTGGGTGCCATAGAGTGCCCCATCTCTGAGAAAGTAGAGTAGAGTGCCCCACTCTCCCGGAGGTGTCGACTGTCGTGAGAGCTCGTCGGCTGTCCGATTGAGCGCACCCGGGATGTGAATGGCACAAAGCAACCTCAGACGCTTCTGACTCCACAGGAGGAGATGGCGGGCGAGTTGGAGCATGCGACGGGAACGTAGACCACCCTGACGGTTGATGTACACAAAAGCATCAGAATAGCATTGCTTTACTAAATGGCCTTTAAATGGCAGGAGGCATCGTGCACATCAAAAACAGGCAAAGCAACAAATATTATTCAACATATATAGCTTTTTACAGAAAATATTCAGATGTAACCCCCTATGTGATCATTAACATTTTCATAAGTAACTGTAATTTAATTACACTTTTCTCAGTAACTGATTACAGTTATATTTATTTTGTAATTAAATTACATAATCTAGTTTTTTTTTATTGACCAAATGTTTAGAATGACCCAGGGTTAACTATTTTAAATGTGAAAAGCCCTATTCATGTTGCAGAGCCTTGTCAACTAGATGACCATTGTAACCCATCACTATTCTATTCCCAAGACTCTTGTGCTCATGTTCTCATATCTGGTTCTTTGTGTACCCAGGGAATGAGTTACCTTGAAGAAGTGAGGTTGGTTCACAGAGACCTTGCTGCTAGGAATGTCCTAGTCAAAAACCCAAACCATGTGAAGATTACAGACTTTGGGCTTGCCAGACTACTGGACATAGATGAGAAGGAGTACCACGCTGATGGGGGAAAGGTGTGTGTTTTACATGTTGCTTTGATCGAAACTGATTTGGAAACAGAGCTTGAGTGTGGATAAATCTACTCTCCTGTATATATTGAGAATAAGGCTATGTGTGTGTTGAGTAGGTGCCAATCAAATGGATGGCGCTGGAGTCCATATTACACAGGAAGTTTACTCACCAAAGTGATGTATGGAGCTACGGTCAGTATCTGCATGGGTTTACAGTTGCTCTGCTGTAACTGATAACCCTCTGGTTTAAAATAACCTTTGAGGCTTGGCTCTTTCCATCTCAGGGGTTACTGTATGGGAGTTGATGACCTTTGGCATGAAGCCATATGACCTCATACCAGCGCGGGACATTCCAGAACTACTAGAGGGGGGAGACAGACTCCCCCAGCCGTTAATCTGTACCACAGACGTCTACATGATCATGGTCAATTGTTAGTGTTCATTTCTAATGATGATAAGGATTAGTATAGACATTTGTGTGCTTATTTGATTTAAATATGTATCTCAGATTGATTGTCTTGACACAGTAAATTCTTCTGTGACTTCTGCATAGTGAATTTAGCTTGTTTTACAAACTGAGACAAATCAAAAGTATTTTCTATGGTAATCAACAAGATGTCACAGCAGCTGTCCATGGGGATTCATTTGTATTGAATATGTAGGGGACTTTTTTGACCATATGATCTTATTCCAGGTTGGATGATCGATCCTGACAGTCGACCGCGATTTAAGGACCTGGTGGAGGATTTTACCATCATGTCACGTGATCCCCCACGTTATGTAGTCATCCAAGTGCGTAAATATATAAATATTTTATCATTATGAACTTATAAGGAATAATATAAGGCTACAACTGTCAACTACATTGATAAGCAATTAAATATAATCTGTATATAGTTACAAATAATCTATTGATTATTTCTTTGAAAAATTGTATATTCCACATCTTACCCAATGCTTTCCTTCAAAAAATATTGGCAATAATTAATAATATGATTGAATTGTATATAATAATGTATGCTATATGCTATACAAAAATGGTTTAATAAATAAAGATTAAAATGTTTTTTTTTTATGTTCCTGTTTAGATAAGATGATCTGCAAAATGGGAATATGTATAAGAATATAACAGCAATATGGGAAATTAAAATGTTTCACTTTAAAGTGCCAATGTTCTCGTGCATAGTGCAAACTAAGCAATAATGAGATTTGTTGTCAACCATTTTCATTATTAGTTTATCAATGAGTGAGCCCTAAATTAATATTACTATACTCATTTTCAGTTATTTCTTGACATAGATATGCATAGATCATGCTGATTCTGTTTTTTTTTCAGAATGATGATCAGATGAGTCTGTCGAATCCTGTTGATAGTGAGTTCTTCCGCATGCTGATGGCAGAAGAGGGGGGGAATGTGAAGGAGTTGCTGGATGCAGAAGAATACCTGGTGCCTCAGCCCGGCGGCATCTTCAGCACACAAGGAGAAATGAGAGCCAATGGACCCAGCAGACACCAATCTCACAGGGTCAGAGATGATTTCATTCTCTCACCCGCTCCATTGTGTTCATAGAACACACATTTCAGAATGCAATGACACATGAAACTGTGCTTGTGTAGCTAGAAGCGTTGGCATTTGTGTACTTGCATAGAGTTTGATTCTGGCTTTTCTCTCTAGTACACAAAGAGGTCCAGCAGCCCCTCAAATGCTAGTTTAACGCTTGTCCTATTTTAACAATCATGTAACTTTTTTTGTTTTTCTTCTTTAGAGTACAGACCAAGGTTTAGAGGTGGATGGTATGCCAAGCGGGAGGGATTTTTACTCCTCCGTCAGCACGCTGGGGCAGAGTCAGTACCCGACTCTTCCTCTAGGGGCAACAGCCAATGCCATGTGGTCTGGGACACAGTACCCACCTCTAGTACGGAGCATATCACACCTTTCCGCTGGAGGCCAATCGGACTCTGTGTTTCTGGACAGTTATGTGGAGGACAACGGCCCTCCATCCAGTCCTTGTCGTTATTCTAAAGACCCCACCATTCCCAATGGCTTAGATGGAGAGCTGGAGAACTGGAGAGCTGGAGCTGATGGCCCTATTGGTTTCCTTTCAAATACACTGCCACGTGGAGTGCACACACAACCTGGTGAGTGAAACATATAATTTGAAGTAAAGGCAACACATTATACTTCTGTAATGTGACATATTTCTGGTTAAAATGGTATTTTGCTCATTTAATGATTGCATCCAACAGAAAGAGCATTTTCCTAGGCAGAGCAAGTTGATGAAATATTACAGAGACATAAATAATATACAGTACTGTGCAAAAGTCTTAGACTCGCTAGTATTTTTACACACAAAAAGTGGGTTTAAGCCAGTTATTTATATCTTTTACTGTAGTGTATCGGTAGGAAATATCAGTTTACATTTATAAATTAATTGCCATTAATGTTAATAATCCAGTGAGATTTTTGTATGCATAAAGAGTCTGACAATAGTCTCTATGCTCCATATGGAGATCTGATCTCATCTTCATTGAGTCTGTCTGTGATTAAATGAAGAAACATAAAAAAACTGAGATGAACTAAATCCAGAAGAACTGTGGCAACGTCTCCAAGACAGTTGAAGAAACCTTCCTGCAAAACTACATGAATAGGTGTAGGAATAGATGCAGGTGACAAAAGCCGTTTTAAACGCAAAGGGTGGTCACCCCAAATATCGATTTGATTTAGTTAATAGAAGTTAATTCATAAATAAAAGATATTTATGTTATTATTTTTGACAGCATTCTCACTTTAAAGCATTCTGACAAGTGCCTAAACTTTTCACAGTACTGTAGTTTTGCAGGAAGGTTTCCTCAAGTGTCTGGGAGACGTTGCCTTAGTTTTTCTGGATTTAGTCTGTCTCAGTTTTTTCTGTTTCTTCATGTAATCACAGACAGACTCGATGATGGTGAGATCAGACCGGCTGCTATCAGACTTCTTGTGCCTAAAAAAAAAAAAATCTCACTGGATTATTACAATTAATTGCAAAATGAATGTTTGGAAATGTAAAAGAATATTTCCTACTGACACACTACAGTAAAAGATATAAATAACTGGCTTAAAAACATTTTTTGTGTGAAAACACCAACGTGCCTAAGACTTTTGCACAGTACTGTATATATAAATATCATAAATAATCAATATATATCCAGTCCAGACATCTTATTGTCAAAAATATAGATATTTCTATATGAATCAATACTGAAATATCTGAAATGGTTACAATACTCCTTTTTCTGCAGTATAGATGTACAGATACGAGCTGTGTTCTCACTCTCTCTTCTCTCCGACGGCAAACACACCTCTCACTCACTTGTCTCATTTGCTCCGGTTCCCGCAGGTTTTGCGCTCACCCCAAAAGCGCGCGCACCACTGACCCATATAAGTGGCATGCTGCGCGCACATAAAGCCGCCTCTCAAACAGCTTGCGAGTACCAAATTGACTTCTTTTTCTTGGCTTATTGCGCTTAAATACAAATGCCTGTCTTGGCGAGTATTCAGATAAAAACCACACATGGTACCACACTTATTCATTTATTCAGTCATTTTCTCGTGCTAGCAATACAAAGTTTCAAATATCGTCCAGAATAGTACAAGCTAGAACAGGGAGGGATTAAGAAATAATGAAATAAGAGTAATAAAATAAAATCACTTTTATCACCATAATTTCAACACATTATCTTTAAATGTTCTCTTTGATTTCAGAGTATGTGAACCAGGACGTCCCATCAGAGCGTCCTAGCACACTTCCACGTAAAGCAAGTGAGAGAAGATTTGTTAATGGTCTTTGTACAGGGAACAGTGTGGAGAATCCAGAGTACCTGGTGCCTATGGGCAGCATCTCACCCACTTCACCCGCCTTCGACAACCCCTACTATCATGATATCGCAGCTAAAGCTCAGGCAGTCGCCAGAGCGTCCATAAACGGAGGTACAACTCACAGGCAGCCCAATGGCTACATGACCCCCACAGCAGAAAACCCAGAATACCTGGGTTTAGCAGAGACATGGAGTGGTCAAATGGAGTATACTTGAGAGGAATCATTCGGTACAGTTTGTGTGCAAGCATGTGGAGATGAATGTAATGGTGAGGTTGTGTGCATGAGCGAACGAATGAGCAAAAGACGTATTTTGTGAAGGGCGTTCCCAATGGGAATGGATTCTAATGGCTTTCTATTAAATTACAACAAAAACCTATGTAGCATTCTGTGGAGTTTGAACTTGAAGATGGATGCATTTTCTTTGTCTTTGCCAAAAATCAGCTTTTTTGCATCTGACAAATACATGGTACGTTTTTCGAGACTGCTTGAATGATGTTAACACTGGATGACGTCTTTGGATATATGTAATACACTATGGATTTTCATTCGAATTTTTACTTTTGGTCATCTCACTTTTTTTTCTGGAGGTTCAATTCAATTCCAAGCCAGGGCCGTACACACTGCTTTACAGAGCGCTGCGTGAGAGCTGGACACAATCAAAGCTGCTCTGTTCTGTGTGTAAAGGCCCTGGGTGAGCAGCTACAGTGCCAGTAAATGAAAGACTGACATTATTGCCGTACGAAACGGGTGTGGTGTGTTCAGCCATGCAACTGGCTCTGAAGATTCATCAACATTTCTCACCCGTGGCATATCCAGGTTTTCACATTTTTGGGGTATTTTTTAAAATTCCTTATGTTTGAGCAATGACTATCTTCATTATAGGATGGGTTTTACAGTTTTACAGATGTAGAGCAAGAGGTGAATCTCAAATATTGTCCAGGTCATATTGCCCCCTAAATTGAAATAATGCGCATAAATACCTACAGTATGTTAAGGTTTTTGCTTAAGATTATAAGCAAACATTATAATTATATATTCATTATAATTAACCACATTTCCTCCTCAGATTCTCATTAGTGCACATAGAAATTATCGTTCAAAAGTTTAGAGTTAGTAAGATTTTTTAAAAAGAAAATACTTTTATTAAGGAGAGATGCATTATATTGGTCAAAAGTGACAGTAGGCATAAACTTTGTCAAAAAAACCTTGCGTTCACTCACAATGAACACAAGAGTTTTGCAAGTGAAAGCAAAAGATTTAGCAAGGGAACACAAAGTTTCTCAGGGGAACGCAAAAGCACTGACTTTATTTTTCCTCCCACCTCATATTTTTTTCCACCACCATGTCCCCTTAGGGGCTCCATACAATTCTGTTTTGACTTTTTTCCCCTCAGAATTGTGAGATATAAACTCAGAATTGCAAGGGGGGGAAGTCAGAATTGTGAGATTTTTTTTCCTCACAAGTTAGTAAGATTTTTAAAAAGAAAAGTATACTTTTATTAAGGAGAGATGCATTATATTGTTCAAAAGTGACAGTACACATGTACTCTGTCAAAGATTTGTATTTCAAATAAATGCTGTTATTTTGAACATTCTTTTTATTCCAAAAAAAAAAAAAATCATGGGGAAAAATGTATCACGGTTTCCACAAAAATATTAAGCAGCACAACTGTTTTCAACACTGATAATAATCAGAAATGTTTCTTGAGCAGCAAATCAGCATCTAACTGAAGACTGGAGTAATGATGCTGAAAATTCAGCTTTGCCATCACAGGAATAAATTACAAAAACAGTTCTTTTAAATTGTTAGAATATTTAAAAATCTTACTGTTTTTACTGTATTTTTTATCAAATAAATTCAGCCTGGGTAAGCATACAATTATATAATTAATTAAAATAAATAATGTCAAAATGCCTCACTTATACTGGTAAAATGAATTTTCTTTAAAGGTGCAGTGTGTAGTATTTATGAGGATCTATTGACAGAAATGCAATATAATATACATAACTATGTTTTCAGTGGTGTATAAAGACCTTACATAATGAACCGTTATGTTTTTATTACCTTAGAATGAGCCATTTCTATCTACATACACGCGGGTCCCCTTACAGTGAAGTCACCATTTTGCATCGTCATGTTTCTACAGTAGCCCTAAACTGACAAACTTCTCTTCAGAGCGCTAGTCACTCTCTGCTCTCTCCGCTCTCTCCGATGAAGACATTTTTGTCCTGTGTTGGTGCCCGTAGCTTCTCTATGTGATTCGAAAGGGAGGGGTGAGCATTGGACAGTTGCAATTCACAACCTTACCGCTAGATGCCGCTAAAATATGATTTATTTTCATTCTTTTTGATTTTGGATTAAAATATGACCTGGACAGATCTTGACAGCTTTAAGGAGATTCATTCAAGGTGAAATACGTTTATCTCCTTGTATATTTTTGTTGTACTTTTTTTAATGTTATCTAACTGAGTTGCTTCTTTGCAGTGATGTATACAATTTGGTATTAATCGATGTGAAGGGGCACTTATTATTAGACTGGCTGGTTTATTTGTAAAGTGATGTTGCAAGCAAGAGAGTAGATGATTTGACATCATTATGCAGTAGTTTTGAAATCAATGTTTAATGTGATCATTCATGTTTATAATGCCTATTATTATTATTTTATAAGGACTTATTTAAGGCACGACACCTCCTACTCATTTAAATTTGCCTCACATATACGCAGAAAGACGGCTAACACTAAACACAGTGTTGTGGAGTAAATACTTCACGTTTAAGAATGTGGTCTAATTTCCATATATTAGCAGCTGTGGCCTCTGGGTGGACGGACGCCCGTTCAATGCCGCCATTGTTCCAAATGACAACGTGTGCCTTTTGTTATACCCGACTCCAGAGTCCAGTTAATATGTCACTTCTTTGAGGAAAGAAGTCTATGTTTTGTCCTTGCCATGTCAATACGCATTCTGTGGTGCCATTTCATACATTATGCAGTCCTTTTCACTAAACCACATCTTAAATTCCAGATGTGTGAAAATCAGTTGTCGATTTTTCTGAATATGAAGTGAGAAATTTAGCTTTGGGAGTATGTGAATGAGTAGTCACAGATGATGAACTGTGAGTGAATTGAGTTGCTGGAGTGAGAGAGTGATATTATGTGTGCTAATGGCACTCCAGTGCGTTTCCACGTCAACCCAAACAATGACATGATTGTGTTTCAGAATAAGAGATGGGGAAAACACTGTTGGATTTCTGCCTTGTCTCTGCATAGCCAACACAGTCTACAGAGTTTTTTGGTCCAAATGTGTAAAAATAGATAAAAAATAATACAGCAATCTGTTCATACATCCTGAGCAACCCGATATAACAACCTTGCGTTGAGTTTAGGGTCGACTATCTTTTCACTTGTTTTCCGACCAACAGGATATTAGGGAAGCTTGTTTCTGCCACAGAATAAAAAAAAGGTAATTGTAACTTTTTATCTCACAATTCTGACGCTTTTATTGCAGTTGCGAGTTTAGAGCTCACTATTCAGACTTTATAACTCGCAACTGACAGTTTAAATCACAATTATACTTAGAATTGCGAGTTTATACCTCGTAATTCAGACTTTATAGCTCGCAATTGCGCAAAATAAAGAATTGTGAGATATAAACGTGCAATTGTGAGGAAAAAAAATCAGAATTGCAAGATATAAACTCACAATTCTGACTTTTTTAATTCGCAATTCTACGGAGCCCCTAAAGGGACATGGTGAAGAAGAAAAAATATGAGATGGGAGGAAAAAATATTTGGTTTTCTCGCAAATGTTTAGCAAAATTTGCGTTTGCTCGCAAAATGTTTGCGTTCCCCCAAGAAACTTTTGCGAGCGAACTCAGACATTTTGCGAACAAAGTTTCTCTGGGGAACGCAAAACATTTGTAAGAGAACGCAAACGCTTGAGAACGCTTTTTTTTCCTCCCATCTCATATTTTTTCCATCACCATGTCCCCTTAGGGTCTCTGTACAATTCTAACTTTATTTCTTACAAAATTAGTTTTTTTCTCAGAATTGTGAGATGTAAACTTGGAATTGCAAGGGGAAAAAAGTCAGGATTGTGAGATTTAAAAAAAAAAAAAATTCCCCCTCACAATTCTGACCTTTTTTTTTTTTTTTTTTACAATCGCTAGTTATTTTCTTGCAATTCGAATATAATAACTCAGAATTTAGCGTAATTCTGACTTTTTTCTCAGAATCGAGAGATGTAAACTCGCAAATGCACAAAAAAAGTCTGAATCGTGTGATAAAAAGTTGCAATTTTCTTTTATATTTTTTATTCCATGGTGGAAACAAGTTTCGATAGGACATCTTTCCTGTCTGTAAAATGTATTATTTAACCAATTTTGTTTGACGCCACTGATACAGAAATAAGTCACTTCCCCTTTTGACCTGTCCAATCTTTCTCTTTTGATGCGATTCTATACTTGCTTGTTTACTTTAATACTCCTCCCAAGATGCGTAAGATGTAAATTCCAGCATTTACATTTAAGGCTGGACCACACTACACAACTTTTCAAATCTGAACAGATTTTATACTAGACATCACACACTTGCTGACTTTGTAAATGGTTACAGAGAAAAACTTGCTATCATACACTAAACTCCTGAGGATCACACACTACCAGACTCTATTCCGAACACAACATGCTAATGCAGAAGCATGGGCATCGTTGCTAGGAAACAAATGACAAACGAAAACGTATTCTAAAATCAGCTCCAAATATCAAACATTGATATCCTCCGACTGCATGGAATCAAAGCTAAAAAAACAGCATCTTTATACACCATCATACACTACGCTTTCTTCTGTGAAATAGGCTGTGTCAACTCCGACTGCCTAAAATCTCAATTCGTTTAGACTGCAAATCGGGGCAGAAAGTTTGACAATGGAATTAGGCACCAAGCATTTGAGATTCAGTTTTTAGGTGATGCCAACCGAAATGAATTCTGGATCCAATGGTATATAAAGTCTATGCAAGCACACTGAAGGAATTGTAAAATCTGTTATTGCCTTGATTTGAACGTAAATATATCTTCTGAATGTTTAATATTGAATGTTGAATACTTTTTATATGCATATTGTCCAGATCTCAGTTAGTGGTTGAATGGTATTTGTTGACTTGAGTTTGATGTAATATTGCTTTTCTTCTTGTGAGCCAGCAAATTTAATTGTAAATATACTGTATAATAATTGACTGGATGCACTGTGATCTGTACACTCAACTTTGAGAACTCTAATGGTACTAGTGGGCACAAATCATCTGAGAGATACTTTAAACAGTGCTTCTCTGGGTAACCAGACTAGTGCCAAGTGGCTTATTTTAACTCAGTTACTGGTAAAGAGGTACATTTTGATGCCTAAAATAAAAAAAGAAATTAAATCAGAGAAAACTCCAATTCATGTGATTTCATGGGATCTAAAGCACCAATCCATCTTTATTTATGTAATTTTGACATTTGGCTGAGGAATATATTTACCTGATGCCCGCAAATTAGTTAAAATCTCCCGGAATCTAGAGTGAGCGAGCAAGAGCGAGCATGCGAGACAAACACTGTGCTCCAAACCGTGTAGCGCGCGCACGGCATAGAGGGAGGGGGGAGCAAGAGACCTTGCGTGTGTGTGCTAGTGTGCGGGTGTGCCTCATGAAGCGCATGTAAGACAGAGAGCCTCCTGATTGGCCTGTTTCGGTAAGTCAACCAATCAATTGTCAGTGTGGGCGGGCTTTTATCTCTTCTCCCGAACCGAATTAATCAGTTCAGTGTATATCGAAACAGGAGCGCCATGGCAGAGGGAGAGTTCCCCAAAAATCGAAAGTATAAGACACATTTTAGGCCAGACTACACGAAAGTGTACCCCTGTCTTATAAGCGTTAAACATAATGACAATATTGCACGCTGTACAGTTTGTAACAGTGACTTCAGCATTGCCCATGGCGGGTTAAATGATTGTATAAAACATGTTGAGGTGAGTTCAACAAGTTTCATTTCAGTATGTGTATATTTTTCAGGCCGACTAGTTGCCAAGGCTACACCAAAACAACAAACTCTTTAGACCTGTTTAAAGTTGCAATGGAATATAAATAAAAGCAGTTTTCATAAATAGTATAAGCAGCTTATATAAATAGTAAAAGTGATCTACATATTCTGTTATATTCAGTTGTATTTCGGTATACAAGTAAAGTCATGTTCTGTGGTGAAATGTCATATCCTTGTCCTCCTTTCTTTTTTTATATTTATCCACTGCTTCGGGATACCTCCCTGAAATTACTTTTTGCAGGTTGGGATGTCTGAGGTTAAGTACTCGTGGAAGCGTTTTGGCTTTTGAATGTTGTCAGTGAAAAGACAGCTGAAAACTCATCTCTTCCGCGATAGAAAAATAGATACTCAGAAAATAGATATTAAAGAACTCAAAACATTATCTTAAGTCCAAAAAGAGAATTTATTGGCATCTCGATCTGAAATCTATGTAAGCTTGTTTCCGCCACGGAATAAAAAAAAAATGTAAAAGATTATTGCGACCTTTTTATCTCACAATTCTGACCTTTTCTTGCAATCGCGAGTTTATATCTCGCATTTCTGACTTCATCTTTTTTGCGATATATTAACCTGCAATTCTGACTTCTTTTCTCAGTATTGTGAGATATAAACTCGCAATTGCGAATTATTATGGTAGCTTTTTACGTCACGGAATAAAAAAATGTGAAAGATAACTGCGACTTTTTCGCAATTCAGACTTTTTTCTCACAATTGCAAATTATAAAGTCAGAATTGCGATATTAACTTGCAAAACGGACTTTTTCCCCTCAGAACTATGAACTCATTTGAAAGTTTACATTTCACAATTCTGACTTTTTTTCTCAGAATTGCGAGATATAAAGTCCAATTCTGCGCGTTTTTAGCTCATAATTCTGACTTTATAACTCTCAGTTGCGTGCTATAATGTCAGAATTTATATAAACTTGCAAATTGCGAGGAAAAAAAGTCAGAATTGTGAGATACAAAGTCGCAATTACCTTTTTTTATTCTGTGGCGGAAACAAGCTTCCATAGAAATCTGTGGCCTTGTGATGTAAAAAGGAAGAATTCATGAACACATGGCTATCTAGTCATAGTGAACTGATGAGTAAGTAGAGACTGTTATTCCTAGACACCAGAAGAAGATAACATTCATACTAATGATAAGAGCAAGTTGGGGGATGTTGAGGAAATGTTCAGGAAATCTTATGGAGACAGTGCCACACAGAGGTCAGTAAAGATCCAGCAGACACACTTTACTGAAATTAGTTTTTAATATGGAAGTGTAAGCTTAAAAAAAAAAAACTTAAAAAATTTAAATTGTGCATGCACATGAATTTCCTTACAAAAATAGTATTTTATTTTAAAATGGAAGTTGGATTGGATAGTGATAAATATGCAATATATATATATTTTAAATTATATAAACATTCATCCCTAAGTATTGTTTAAAAGAATCCCAGGCTGCACGGAATTAAAGTGGCTGAGAGAATGTTAGCAGAGAAGACAAAGAAAAAACTTAAGCTCAAATATACAGTAAGAGTTCTGATTTGTTTAACATTTTTTGGTCACTACATAAATCTCATACTTCCATTTATGTTGTTTCCTAGCTGAACTAGAGCTGAACGTTGCTCAGGTTACTGCGGGAGGAATAATTGTAATACAATATGCTGTTTTAATTTATTGTTACTGGTTTTATTGTTGCAGCATGTTTATTATGATTAGTCTCTAAATGGTGTGGTCAGATCAAGTAGATCTGCACTAAAACAAAAAGTTTTGGATTTAGAAAGAGTTTGGAACATTAGAAAGAGCAGCTATAGATACAGTAGCCACTGCCAGGCTGAATTTACCATTATATGGAATATGATGATTTTATTTTAAAGTAGCCTATATGTAAAAATAGATTCTCAGATGTCAAAATGTTTGATACACTGATTTTTTCCAAATAAGGTGAATCTAGAACAGAGATAGACTGATTTACCCAGATTTTTGATGGATAGTTACACTTAGCAATAACAATAAGCACTTAGCTTCTTTTTTTAAATTTATATATATATATATATATATATATATATATATACACACTCACCTAAAGGATTATTAGGAACACCTGTTCAATTTCTCATTAATGCAATTATCTAATCAACCAATCACATGGCAGTTGCTTCAATGCATTTAGGGGCGTGGTCCTGGTCAAGACAATCTCCTGAACTCCAAACTGAATGTCAGAATGGGAAAGAAAGGTGATTTAAGCAATTTTGAGCGTGGCATGGTTGTTGGTGCCAGACGGGCCGGTCTGAGTATTTCACAATCTGCTCAGTTACTGGGATTTTCACGCACAACCATTTCTAGAGTTTACAAAGAATGGTGTGAAAAGGGAAAAACATCCAGTATGCGGCAGTCCTGTGGGCGAAAATGCCTTGTTGATGCTAGAGGTCAGAGGAGAATGGGCCGACTGATTCAAGCTGATAGAAGAGCAACTTTGACTGAAATAACCACTCGTTACAACCGAGGTATGCAGCAAAGCATTTGTTAAGCCATAACACGCACAACCTTGAGGCGGATGGGCTACAACAGCAGAAGACCCCACCGGGTACCACTCATCTCCACTACAAATAGGAAAAAGAGGCTACAATTTGCACGAGCTCACCAAAATTGGACAGTTGAAGACTGAAAAAATGTTGCCTGGTTTGATGAGTCTCGATTTCTGTTGAGACATTCAGATGGTAGAGTCAGAATTTGGCGTAAACAGAATGAGAACATGGATCCATCATGCCTTGTTACCACTGTGCAGGCTGGTGGTGGTGGTGTAATGGTGTGGGGGATGTTTTCTTGGCACACTTTATGCCCCTTAGTGCCAATTGGGCATCGTTTAAATGCCACGGCCTACCTGAGCATTGTTTCTGACCATGTCCATCCCTTTATGACCACCATGTACCCATCCTCTGATGGCTACTTCCAGCAGGATAATGCACCATGTCACAAAGCTCGAATCATTTCAAATTGGTTTCTTGAACATGACAATGAGTTCACTGTACTAAAATGGCCCCCACAGTCACCAGATCTCAACCCAATAGAGCATCTTTGGGATGTGGTGGAACGGGAGCTTCGTGCCCTGGATGTGCATCCCACAAATCTCCATCAACTGCAAGATGCTATCCTATCAATATGGGCCAACATTTCTAAAGAATGCTTTCAGCACCTTGTTGAATCAATGCCACGTAGAATTAAGGCAGTTCTGAAGGCGAAAGGGGATCAAACACAGTATTAGTATGGTGTTCCTAATAATCCTTTAGGTGAGTGTATATATATATATATATATATAAATAATCCAAACAGCAATATTCACTATATTGCCAAAAGTTTTGGGACACCTGCCTTCACATGCACATTAAATTTATTGACATTCCATTCTTAATCCGTAGGGTTTAATATGGAGTTGACCCACCCTTTGCAGCTACAACAGCTTCAACTCTTCTGGGAAGGCTTTCCACAAGGTTGTGTGTTTATGGGAATTTTTGACCATTCTTCTAGAAACGCATTTGTGAGGTCCGGCACTGATGTTGGATGAGAAGGCCTGGCTCGCAGTCTCCGCTCTAATTCATCCCAAAGGTTTTCTATCGGGTTGAGGTCAGGACTCCGTGCAGGCCTGTCAAGTTCCTCGCTCATCCATGTCTTTATGGACCTTGCTTTGTGCACTGGTGCACAGTCATGTTGGAACAGGAAGGGGCCATTCCCCAAACTGTTCCCACAAAGTTGGGAGCATGAAATTGTCCAAAATGTCTTGGTATGCTGAAGCATTAAAGGATTAGTTCACTTTAAAATGAAAATTTCCTGATATTTTACTCACCCCCATCTCATCCAAGACGTTCATGTCTTTCAGTCAAAAAGAAAACGTTTTTTGAGGAAAACATTCCAGGATTTTTCTCCCCATCATAGCCTTCCAAATCAATGCAGTTTCAAAGTGCTTCGAAGGGCTTCAGAGGCTCTGCGTGATCCGAGACGAATAGGGTCTTATCTAGCGAAACGATCAGTCATTTAAAAAAAAAAAAAAAAAATGAATATACTTTTATATTGCTCATTTTGTGCTGCTCTGCGACGTACCAAGGATTGCACAATCCTGGCAAACACCAAACCCTCGTCCATCGGATTGCCAGTCAGAGAAGCGCGATTCGTCACTCCAGAGAACACGTCTCCACTGCTCTAGAGTCCAGTGCCGGCGTGCTTTACACCACTGCATCCGACGCTTTGCATTGCACTTGGTGATGTAAGGCTTGCAGCTGCTCGGCCATGGAATCCCATTCCATGAAGCTCTCTACGCACTGTTCTTGAGCTAATCTGAAGGCCACACAAAGTTTGGAGGTCTGTAGCTATTGACTGCAGAAAGTTGGCGACTTCTGCGCACTGTGCGCCTCAGCATGCGCTGACCACGCTCTGTGATTTTACGTGGCCTACCACTTTGTGGCTGAGTTGCTGTTGTTCCCAATTGCTTCCACTTTGTTATAATACCACTAACAGTTGACCACAGAATATTTAGTATTGAGGAAATTTCAGGAATGGACGTGGCAACCTATCACGGTACCACGCTTGAATTCACTGAGCTCCTGAGAGCGATCCATTCTTTCACAAATGTTTGTAGAAGCAGTCTGCAGGTGCTTGATTTTATACACCTGTGGAAATGAAAGTGATTGGAACACCTGAATTCAATGATTTGGAGAGATGTCCCAATACATTTGGCAATATGTATCTGGTGGGTCTCCAAAGAACAGCCCCCCAAATTATCATATTTTTATTGAACATTGTTTTAATAACAAAGTAAATACACAGAATATACAGAGTTCAATTCCAGACTTACAGAGACATTGTTTGGTTAGGTTTATCATTCCAAAGGTTTGTCGACAAGTGTGATTGTTTCCCAAGTCACACTGCCTGAAGAACATTTCACTGATGTCTAAAGTGAAAGAGACATGTGAAGGTCAGGTATGGTAACCCATACTTGGAATTTGTCCTCTGCATTTAACCCATCCAAATTAGTGCACACACATTAGGAGTAGTGAGTATTGAACACACATACCTGGAGCTGTGGGCACTGGGCAGCCATTTTGCTGAGGCGCCCAGGGAGCGCTTAGGTCATTTTAGGTCATAGGATCAGTCATTTCCTGCCGGTACTGAGAATCGAAACTGCAACCTTTGGGTTACCAGTCTGTCTTTCTTAACCATTAGGCCATTAGACTGTCCATTAGTGTTTGTTGTGTGACTTTGTACTCTACTAAAAATACCAGTTTGAGTTTTCATGCTAGTTACTAACTGGTGGGCAGCAATAATTGTTTAACCAATATAATGGAACTACATTGTGTTCTAGCATCCACAACACAACATTGCTCATTGTTCTGTTATGATAAGCCAGTTGATGGCGTGTTGTGATTTTAGCTGACTGGCAAGGAAGGATCAGACATGTGTTTTTGAATGTCTTCTGAGTGTGATAAAGCGTCCAGGTTACCAGGCAATGAGGGAAAGCGGAGAGACGCACAGAGCGGGGCATCTCTAAAAATGGTCTTAAGCGCTGGAGTTGACATTGCATTTGTTTCTAGTTTATCAGGTTCACAGTCATCTGATGCAGCTCCCATGTGAACGCCACTGGACAGAGAACCCTGGGAATTTGACTTGAACATGGATTCTGGCTGGGTTGAACTCTGGAAACACAATGTTAAATATAGTTAATTTGGTTTATTGTTCATTCTAGTAAAAAAAAAAAAGCTTCACAAAGATAATGTTTACTTCTGCTTGTCATAAATTTACTGTGGATGTGGCTTAGCTAAAGGTTATTTAGGATCAGGATGGTTTTGGAACAACATGGAAGTGAGTAAGTGAGGGAAGGAGAATTTTCAGGTGTGAGACCGATCACCTACCTCAACATTTCAATTTCAGTTCAATTTAGCTGTACAGCAGCTCTAAAAATTGAACTCATTTAATAATTGATGATCTTTAAAATGAAACTGAAACAACACTGAACTGACTGAACAATGACACTATTTTCTTTTTAGAGCTGCTTTACAGCCAAATTGAACTCTGTTTGCATTGAATCGTTACTTTTCTGTTGATCATTGTAAAGCTGCTTTGAAACAATCTGTATTGTATAAAGCGCTATAAAAAATAGCTTCTTTGTGAAAAAGAAGTACACTTGAACATACTTTTAAAAGTCTATAATAATATAATTAAAACTATATATATTTCATTGCAAATTCCGGACACTTATTTGTATATTTTTTACAATTAAATTAAAATGCATTATAGTTTACATTTATATTAAATGTGCATATCTTTAATGTAATTTCATAATTACTTCTTAAAATATGGTTAAAGTGTAATGCCAAATATACAACAAGCATTTATGGAAAATCTAAAATATACTTTTTTTTCTCCTTTGCAATTTTTTTTTTTCTTATACAAGAATGAGCCAACAGCTCTTATATGTTTTGTGGGCAAGTGTTCTACTGTTTGTGCCACTTAGTCCAACACTTTAATGTTTTTTTTCTATTGAAACTTGTGTCATATATTTCAATATATTTGTGATTACTCATTTGTAGTGATGAAGCTGAATTTAGTATGTATATATGTATAGTATGTTAGTCGACACATCAAAATAAGTGTACTTCTTAAAAGTAGGACAAAAGATTATTAAAACAATGATTTAAACTTTTAATTTTACATTATTACAGTGCACTTTTTACAGGTGTACTTAAAGGGATAGGTCACCCAAAAATGAAAATTAGCCCATGATTTACTCACCCTCAAGACATCCTAGGTGTGTATGACATTCTTCTTTCTTACAAATACAATCGGAGTTATAATACCCTGGCTCTTCCAAGCTTTATAATGGCAGTGAATAGAGGTTTTATTTTGAGTGCATTCATCCATCATTTAAGATATGGATGAATGCGGGGGGTTAATAATGGCGAAGCGATGCGTTTGTGAAAGAAAAAATATCCATATTTAAAACTTTAAAAAATTAAAATAGTTATTTTAGTATATAAAGTTTTTAATATGGATATTATAATCCCCCGGAGCTTGGAAGAGCCAGGACATTATTTAATATAACTCCGAATGCATTCGTCTGAAAGAAGAATGTCATATACACCTAGGATGTCTTGAGGGTGAGTAAATCATGCGGTAATTTTCATTTTTGGGTGAACTGTCCCTTTAAGTGTGTTCAGAAACATAGTCATGAGTGTACTACAAGTGTACTCTCTTTAAGAACATTTAAGTGGCTTTATAATTTAATAAGTCGTCATTAATATTATATCATCTGCAAGTACTTTTTTAAAAATATATACTTTTAAGGTACGAAGTAAACAACAAGTGCACATTCAAAACAATTAAGCAAACTTCGTTTTCACAAGGGAAGTCTGGCATTGAAAAAAAAACTTATTGGACTGCACTTTTACCTGAATGGTAGTGCTTCTACTGTCCAGTTGAATATTTGGAATGGGGAACATGCTGTGAAGTACCGGTGTGCTGCTTCCATACAGTGTAGTGGGGTCAGGAATGTGGTTGTCAGGTAATACAGTGCTATATGCTGGTGGCACAGAGGCAATCTGTCGCTGGAGAAGCTGAAGAATCACATTGATGTCTGCTGTCATTCTTGTCTCTAGCCTGGGAGAAAGGGAGCAGAAAACTGCAGTATTATTTGCTGGACATCTTGCCTTTAACCATTCAAATATCAAATTATGTGATGCATGAGAACCAGTGGCGAGAACCAAGAGCTTGACAGCCCCTGGCCACTGTATGCATTGATGTAGCAAAGAGAGTGGTTTGGGGCTTGGCTACTGTAGCAGGCTAAGCCAGAGGGTGTTTAGCCACTGTGGGACCATGGCTGACGCATTGGAAAATGTAACTCCTCCGGTTCTACAGAGCACCGCTCTGAGCGGGATTTGAGCAGCGTTTCTGGCATGGGAGGCGGGTGTGCTAACAAGGGTGCTAAAAACTACAACCTCTAGCGTCAGTCCCTAGTGCACCTCTTGAAGCCAGGAGAGTGAGGTTTACCTGCACAGCTCTTACTAGCTGGTCTTCGTTACACTCACCCCCTTAAACCTCACATCCATCCGGGTCATGGCACAAATGTAAACCCTCCGGTTCTACTCGCACTGCTCAGAGCGGTATTCGAACTGGCATAGGAGGCAGGAATGCTAACAAAGACACTAAAGGCCGCTGCCTCCAGCGTCAGTCGCTAGTGTGCCTCTTGAAGCCAGGGGAGTGAGGTTTACTTGCACAGCTCTTACTAGCTAGTCTCCGTAACACTCACCCCCCTAAACCTCACTTCCATATGGGTCACAGCACCAATGTAACCCCTCCAGTTGTACTCACACTGCTCAGAGAGGGATTCGAACTGGCATGGGAGGCAGGCACGCTAACAAAGACGTTAAACTGCAGCCTCTAGCGTCAGTCGCTAGTGCGCCTCTTGAAGCCAGGAGAGTGAGGTTTACTTGCACAGCTCTTACTAGCTGGTCTCTGTTACACTCACCCCTCTAAACCTCACTCCTATCCGGGTCATGGCACCAATGTAACCCCACCTGTTTTACTCACACTGCTCCGAGGGGGATTCGAGGCCTAGCTGGCCTCCGTTACAAAAAGACATGGGAAAAGACATTCAGCTTCGGTTAGAGAAGTGCAAGTCAAAAATCGCTTTAAAACCTTTAAAGATTAAGCAGGTCATGAACACGTCAAAGCAAACGGGGCATTGTGATGGGATGTGTGTCCAGTGTAGACAGCCTTAAAAGTTTTGGTGCGTCATATAAAAAAATGTGCCCGGTACAGATACATTGGTTGGTTTTTTTAAAAGCAAGATGCTCACGTTCGCTGTACAGAGTGTTAAGCCTACTCAATTGCTTACTCATGACACATAGCAACACAGCTAAAAGTATTCCTTATATTGAGCTTTTATTGAAAGTAGCCTACTTTTACCAGTTGAGAGACATGCCTTCAGAAGCACCGTTAAAGCTTTGTTTGACTTGGGAGAGGTGCCACATGCATAGGTTGTTTCAAAAGTGCTACTGCTGTTGCAGAAACTACATAATTTCAGCCTTAACGGTTTCTTTAAGATGCATCACCTACCTCATAAGCTGGCTCTGTAGGAGCTCCAGGCTGGAGTCAAGTTCGCTGGGATGATGATCTGCAAAGAGCGGTGGAGGACATGAGGTCCGGACTGCCTGGTGGTCAGTCCAGTAATGGTACAATCCAGATGGAGGAGGAGCTTGTGTTAGGAGGAGATATTGAATAACAGCAATCCAACAATTCAAGAAAAACATTCATATTTACAATATGTCATTTAAAGTTCAAGTTTAGGAGATTTTAAAGGTGCACCAAGTAATTTTTCCAACTGTGAAAATGTTTAGCACTAAAATAGTGGTTGCAATGACCTTAAATGACCCCAAATTCTGCAATAAAGTGCTGCAGAGACGAAGTATTCTTGTAGGCCAACCCGGAAGTTAGCATCGCCCTCGTCCCCGACGAGGTTTAATGTCCCAGGCAACCTCTGCAGTCATATTTAGTCACTTGTTAGCAACTGCTTTTTCAAGACAAGTAAAATTCAGAAAGGGGGTATTATTATTTTATGTCGTAGAATAAATCGTGAAAATATCTTGAGCTTCTGTTAACCACAGAACTTTTTTTCAGGCTTTTAATCAAAATCTCATTCCAAAAATTCCCTTCAAAAAAATGGAACTGGAACTGCTAAAATGCTAACCCGTTTCCGGGTTTTGGCCTACAAAGATATGTATTCCCTACGGCATTCAATGGTTTGGCTTCAGGACCCAGATTTGACATTTTTGTAATGCTGCATCCACACCAATAACATATTAGTATAAAGTCCAATAAATATTGTATACCCACCCAATTGCCCCATATCCATGCCAGGCTCTCTGCTGATCCCAAAGGCACCACTCGGTGGTATTAGTGTCACAACAGGAGAGGGGTAGTCCAGATGGTCTGCCTCAGAGGTATACAGCTCACAGTGGCTGATGGGAGACTTGCTGAGGTTGTCACTGGACTGCAATGTGGAGCTTCCACAGCTGCACAGCTCCTCCCAGTGCATGTTAGCGGTTAGAGAATGGTGATGATCCAGGGCCGAACACGTCTGAGATGGGAATGAGTCATTCTGGTCTATTCCATCTTGAGTAGCACGACAATAAATCAACAAAAAAAATCTAATTTTGCAGAATAATTTGTGCTCTCACAATATATTTGCTGAATTTGTATTCATATACTAGTTTTTTTGTTAGTAAGGTGATAAACATGTCTTTAACATTCTGCAAATTTAATCTGTCTTGTGATTTCGATAGTCAAATGTCTGGCTCTAAAATGAGGGCAGATGTGAACAGTGGTGAACTGTGAATTAAATTATTCTGAAATATGTCAAGTTTTAGTTTGTTTGCTACAATTAAAATCTTTTTTACGTTGTAAATTTATACAGTTTGCAAAATGTGGACTTCTGGACACAAGTCTCAGTGGGTATTTTTGTGTTTGTTTGTGAGTGTTCTACTCACCTGGCCTGTTGCGCCTGTCTAGTGAGTTTCGTCTGTGTCGTATGCGGCTAGCATGGTAACCGCAGTCCAAATTTTTGCTTTCCATCAACTGTTCAGCCTGATTACATACCAATTAAAACAATGATTACTGTACAGTCAATATTTTAGATTAATTTATATTACATTAATGACATGTTATCCCTTGTGGAAAAAGAAGTATACTTTAGCATACTTTTTAAAAGTGTACTTATTACGGAAATAATATACTTTAAAAAGAATAGACTTAAGTGCAAAATTAATGTAAAGTTTTCATACATGCATGTTAATTGATTAAATGAAAATGCATTATAGTTTAAAGTTCAGCAAATTGTATTTAATATAAATTTAGAGTGCTTTTTCAACCACTTAAGTAGGACTAAAGTACATCTTTATGGCCTTGTTTCACAGACAGGTCTTATTAAACCAGGATTAGGCCTTAGTTAAATTAGGACATTTAAGTATCTTATATAAACGTGCCTTAATAAAAAAAACATTACTGGTGTGCATCTTAAAACAAAAAACTGGCACTGAACATATTTTAAGATATTTGAAGAAATGTCAGTGCAAGTTGCTTTCAGTTAAAACAGCTCAAACATGCATTTTAGTCCAGGACTAGGCTTAAGGCTTGTCTGTGAAACCGAGTATACACCAATCAGGCATAACATTATGACCACTGTCCAAATATTGTGTTGGTCTCCCATTTACATCCACAAGCAACATCCACATGGATGGCAGGACCCAAGGTTTCCCAGCAGAACATTGGCCAAAGCATCACACTGCATCCACCGGCTTGCGTTCTTCCCATAGTGCATCCTGGTGCCATGTGTGCCATCCATGTGATGTAAAAGAAAGTGTGATTCTTCAGACCAGGTCACCTTCTTCCATTGCTCCGTGGTCCAGTTCTGATGCTCACGTTCCCACTGTTGCCGCTTTTGGCGGTGGGCAGGGGTCAGCATGGGTATCCTGACTGGTCTGCGGCTACGCAGCCCCATACGCAACAAACTGTGATGCACTGTGTATTCTGACACCTTTCTATCAGAACCAGCATTAACTTCTTGAGCAATTTGAGCTACAGTAGCTCATTTGTTTGATCGGACCACACGGGCCAGCCTTCGCTCCCTACGTGCATCAATGAGCCTTGGCTGCCCAAGAACTTGATGTTGCAAAAGAAACTATTGACTCTCTCTTTTCCAGCACTTTAGACACAGTTGCTCCTCTGTGCTTAAAGATGAAAGAAAATAGTCCAACGCCGTGGTACAATGAGCACACTCGGGCCCTCGAGAGCAGCCAGAAAAATGGAGCGCAGCAGGAAGAAAACAAAACTAGAGTTTTTCCGCATTTTGTGGAAAGAGAGCATGATTGTATACAGAAAGGCCTTAAAAATAGCAAGATCTGCTTATTTTTCATCTCTCTTAGGAGAAAACAAACACAACCCTAGGTATTTATTTGATACAGTGGATAAATTAACAAGAAATAAAGCTTCAACTTCTGATGTTTCCAAACAGCATAGCAGTAATGACTTTGTGAACAACTTTACGTGCAAGATTGATAATATTAGGGAGAAAATTATAACTATGCAGCTGTCGACTACAGTATCTCATCAGACAGTGCATTGTAGTGCTGCATTTGATACTATCGACCACAACATTCTTTTAAATAGACTCTCAAATTATGTTGGCATTAGTGGAATTACATTGGCATGGTTTAAATCATACTTATCTGACCGTCATCAGTTTCTAGCAGTAAATGAAGAGATGTCATACCGATCACAAGTTCAGTATGGAGTACCCCAGGGCTCAGTGCTAGGACCACTGCTTTTCACCCTGTACATGCTACCCTTGGGAGATATCATTAGGAAGCATGGCATTAGTTTTCACTGTTATACTGACTATACTCAGCTCTATATTTCTTCACGGCCGGACAAAACTTGCCAATTCACAAGATTAACTGCATAGCTGATATAAAAAAAATTAATGACTAGTAATTTCTTACTACTTAATTCTGAAAAAACAGAGATTCTAATTATTGGACCAAAAACCTCCGCACGTAGTAACTTAGAATACTGTCTAACACTTGATGGCTGTTCTGTCAAGTCTTCAGTGATCAGTTAGGAACCTGGGTGTGCTCTTTAATTCCAATCTTTCATTTGAAAGGCACGTTTCTAGCTTCTGTAAAACCTCATTCTTCCATCTTAAAAATATATCTAAACTACGACATATGCTCTCAATGCAAAATGCTGAACAGTTAGTACATGCGTTCATGACCTCAAGGCTAGATTATTGTAATGCTCTACTGGGTGGTTGCCCTGCTCGCTTAATAAATAAACTCCAGCTGGTCCAAAACGCAGCAGCTAGAGTTCTTACTAGAAACAGGAAGTATGACCATATCAGCCCGGTTCTGTCAACACTGCATTGGCCCTATTAAACATCATATAAATCTTGCTAATTACTTACAAGGCACTAAATGGTTTAGGTCCCCAGTACTTGAGCGAGCTCTTAACGCATTATACTCCTTCACGTCTATTGCAATCTCAAAACTCTGGCCAGTTGATAATACCTAGAATATCAAAATCAACTGCAGGTGGTCGATCCTTTTCCTATTTAGCACCTAAACTCTGGAACAGTCTTCCTAGCATTGTTCGGGAAGCAGACACACTCTATCAGTTTAAATCTAGACTAAAAATCTTTACTATGGCATACACATAGAACATTATCATTTTATATTATTCAAATCAGTTAAATGATTATTTTAGGCTGCATTAACTAGGTCTGCTGGAACCGGGAACACTTCCCATAACACCTGATATACTCATTACATCATAAGAAGTTTGGCATCTACGCTAATGTTAGTCTCTCTGTTTATCCCGAGGTTTACTGTAGTCAGCCGGATCCGGGCCGTATCCAGATCAGATGGTGGCTATTCAAATATATTGATCTGCCCGCATTGACACTATATGATAATTGAACTGAGCTGGATGACATCACTGCTATCACTGTGAAGCTGCTTTGAAACAATCTACATTGTAAACAGCGCTATATAAATAAAGGTGACTTGACTTGAACCTGTCGCCGTTTCACCACTGTTCCTTCCTTGGACCACTTTTGATAGATAGTGTTGCAGTTTTGGAGATGCTCTGACCCAGTCGTCTAGCCATCACAATTTGGCCCTTGTCAAACTCACTCAAATCCTTACACTTGCCCATTTTTCCTGCTTCTAACACATCAACTTTGAGGACAAAATGTTCACTTGCTGCCTAATATATCCTACCTACTAACAGGTGCCGTGATGAAGAGATAATCAGTGTTATTCACTTCACCTCTCAATGGTTATAATTTTATGCCCGATCGGTGTATATGTAATTTATTTCTACTCTCTTTGAAATATGGTAATGTAATCTCTATTGAAACTTTGTACTGTATGTCATGTGTTTAAATATATTTGTAATTACACATTTGTAATGAATTGGTTTACACTTTATTTTAAGGTGTCACTGTTACAGTGCAATTATATATATATAAATTTTTATAATTATAAATATTAAATTAACAACATGTACTTACTATAGGGTTAGGGTAGGATTAGGGTTTGGTTGAGGGTTAGATGCATGTAATTATGCATAATTTACTTTTATTACTATGGTAAGTACATGTAACATATGTAACAAGGGCACTGTAAAATAAAGTGTTACTTTAAGTTGCAATGTAATACATATAAAATATATTAACTTTAAAAGTTTCATCAAATAAAACACTAAAAGATTATTAACACATAATGATTTAAAATGTAATTTAAAGCTAAAATTTTAATTTGACATTAGCACAAAGTTAATTCTTAAGTGTGAATGCTAGATTTGTCAATCTTTATAATATTACATTTTGTGAGAAATTAATATTATTAACATTAATTCATCCATTTATTAATATTTCCTTGAAAGATACTGTAAATGTTTATCTTTTTTTTTTTCAGTATCCAATAACCAGTGAGAGGTATGTATAAGTGTGTTTGGGACGTTGGGTTTACACACGTCTCGTAGGTTAAAGGTGATTTCTAGTTTCCTCCAAAAGCTCCTTCCAAATGCAGGGTACATGTCCAGCACCTCTAGAAGGTCGTCTCTTTGGATACGGTGAAGGTCACAGTAGGTAAGTGCAATAACATCAGCATTACAGCGACCAGGATCTGCATACAGATTCATGGGCTCGCCAAAGACGTCGTTCTTTCCTGTACATGAAACAGGAAGTAGTTTTTATTATGTCTCAAACCGCCAATGGATCAGAAAGCTGTTTGCTCAGGGTTAATATTAATCTCACCCAGTATGGCCAGCACAATGTTATGTTGCGACACTTGAATGGAACCCCGGGAGACGAAGTGGAGGGCTCTGAGCAGGTCGCCGTGGTGATAGAAAGTGTCTCCAGGTGGGGAGTGAGTGGTTTTGAAACGCACAGCGAGAGCTCTCAGACACGCTTTATTCGCCCCATGAAACACTTTACAGTTCTGCAGCAGACTACGATTCAGATGCAGGCAAATGTCAGCTTGCAAACACTCTGGAAAACCTTTCAGGACCTATAATTAGAAAATAAGATTGGGTTTTTATTATATAGATTTACCTATACAGGAGTAGACAACAATGATATTTGGGTTATTGATTCTAGCTCAGTATAACCTACTGCATTCATATTAATGCCATTGGTGTAGGACCAGGCATGTTGGAAATATTCCTCCAGTTTCTGCCTCAGACCTCCAGGTATCTGATGGAAGCGGATAAACTCTTTAACCCGCAGCAGCTGAGTGTGATAGCGTGTTGTTCCAGAATAAAGCCTCTGAATTATTGCTGAGACATTCCCAAATATGCTGGCATACATAAGAGCTAAGACAAAAAGTAAATAGGAGAATATTTAGTTAACAGTGGCAATTTTTTTAACATTGAACAAAGGTAAGGTATAAGGGTTATTAAAGGTTGCAGTAAGCCCACTGCACACCTGCACAAGCTTGGCTGTTTTTGGCAATTCATAATAAATGATGAGTAACCACTGTTTCACATAACCAAGATATGCTGTTGTTGTCGAATCACAGCTGATTCATCCATACTAGTGCGAGCTGTCTGATGTGACAGCTGTAGTTGTGTTGTTGCATAGCGTGTTCATTATTTTGGGGGAGGGTGTGTTTCTTTTGGGTAGGAGTGTGTTTGCTTGGGTGTCGATTTCAAATATCAACAGTGTTTCTCAGAAATGGCTTATTGCAACTTTAACTAAAACTGAAACTAAAAGTAAAACCATAACCACATGGTATAATGCATTCACATTATATACATCCCCACTGTGCTTACAAGCTAAAAGACTAAGACTAAAAATAGTGTTTCAATATTTTACTGACAGATGAAAATAGAGCATGATGGAAAATTTACAACTACATCCATCAAAGTGAGATGATGATTATGTGTTGGCTGCGCATGTCAGTAAGAAAAAGACAGAATTATTACCATCCCATGAGGCCACAGAAGGCCAGTTGTCATATTCCAACAAAACTTTCATGCCAATTCGGCAATGAATTGGTGGCATATGAATTCATATAATCTTTCATATGTTTTCATACAATCTGCTTGCGCTCCATTGACAGTTAGGAGTGGACCTTCATGTTTATAAAAGCTTCTCAAAGTACAGAGAGAGCAACTTTTGTTAGGGTAAAAAAAAACATTTTTGCCTCCCCAAAGAACATTTCAAGGAACTGTTCTTACAAGAACTATTTTTTAGAGTGAATAACTTTTTTAATAATCTGAAGAACTTGCAGTGCAATGGAAAGGTTCCGTGGATGTTTAAGGTTTATCATGGAACCATAGATGCCAATGATGAACTTTTATAGAGTGTAGTTCACCAGCATTAGCTTTTAGGTCTAAATGTTACTAGCCAAGTAGTCTGAGGAAGGGACAGTAGAAGTGTTCAGTACAGTGAGACAGAAATAACTAATTTCAGTGAGAAATAAAGACCTTTTTACAGTTACTTACAGCCAATGAGCATGACACAGATAGAGAACATCTTCTCAGAGTTGGTGTTTGGAGAGACGTTCCCAAAGCCCACACTCGTCAGACTACTGAAGGTGAAATAGAGTGCAGTGATGTATTTATCTTGGTTGGAGGGTCCTGAGCTGGCATCGCTGTCGTTGTAATGCTTTCCCAGTTGATCGGCCAGGTTATCCAGCCAACCTGTCTTCATGTAAGGCCTCTCCACATGGCCAATGGCATACCAGATACAAGCCAACCAATGAGCAATCAGCACAAAGGTGCACATGAGCAAGAAGAGGACTGCAGCTCCATACTCTGAGTATCGATCTAATTTTCTGGCCACACGGACCAACCGCAGCAGACGAGCTGTCTTCAACAGGCCAATGAGAGTGGCTGTCGTCTGCAAATTGGATGATGGGTGGTCAAAGAAAGAATAGTGAGCATCATGACACAAATAGTGAGTCCCAGTCATATATTCCTTGTGAAACAGAAATACTTTTAAAATGAGTATACTTATTACGGAAATAATATACTTATTACTTAAGTGCCAACTGAATGCATTGTTTTCAGAACATTGAGTTGAAATTTAAATGTACTAATGAATAACACACTACTGTTAAAATTATAATCAAGTACTTTGCATGTGCTTTAGTATGTTAGTCAACACATACAAATAAGTCTACTTCTTTAAAGTACAAAAAAAGATTATATTTATTTTAGTTTTAAAAGGAAAAACTTTTAATTTGACATTATTACAAAGTGCACTTTTTTAAAGTGTACTTAAAGTAAGTGTAAGGAACAGTCTTGAAAGTGTACTTTCTTTAAGTATACTTAAGTGGCCTTTTATTTAATTATTATTTATCTGCAAGTACAGTTTTTATTTTAAGTACACTGCAAGTGCACATTCAGTATACTTAAGTGATAGTCTTTTTTTATTATTAACCAACAAAATCATGGTAACAGGGTTGACATTTTAAGACCGCCCCCTACTGACAAACATAAAACACGAAGTCATAAAGATGACATTTTAATTTGTCCTTGAAGGGTTCACCTTATAAAAGGCCACGTAAAATCAGAGCGGGGTCAGCGCACAGTGTGCGCAAAAGTCACCAACTTTCTGCAGAGTCAATAGCTACAGACCTCCAAACTTCGTGTGGCCTTCAGATTAGCTCAAGAACAGTGTGTAGAGAGCTTTATAGAATGGGTTTCGATGGCCGAGCAGCTGCATTCAAGCCTTACATTACCAAGTGCAATGCAAAGCGTCGGATGCAGTGGTGTAAAGCACGCTGCCACTGGACTCTAGAGCAGTGGAGACACGTTCTCTGGAGTGACGAATCACGCTTCTCTGTCTGGCAATCCGATGATCGAGTGTGGGTTTGGCGGTTGCCAGGAGAACGGTACCTGCCTGACTGCATTGTGCCAAGTGTAAAGTTTGGTGGAGGGGGGATTATGGTGTGGGGTTGTTTTTCAGGGGTTGGGCTTGGCCCCTTAGTTCCAGTGAAAGGAACTCTTAATGCTTCAGCATACCAAGACATTTTGGACATTTTCATGCTCCCAACTTTGTGGGAACAGTTTGGGGATGGCCCCTTCCTGTTCCAACATGACTGCACACCAGTGCACAAAGCAAGGTCTATAAAGACTTGGATGAGCGAGTTTGGTGTGGAGGAACTTGACTGGCCTTGTGGAAAGCCTTCCCAGAAGAGTTGAAGCTGTAATAACTGCAAAGGGTGGGCCAACTCTATATTAAACCCTATGGATTAAGAATGGGATGTCATTAAATTTCATGTGCATGTAAAGGCAGACGTCCCAAAACTTTTGGCAATATAGTGTATCCCTTATACATTTATATCTACTTATTCTACAAACTGGTTCTTAAAAAAATAACACATTACTGTTTCTTATCGGTATCACAAATTAACAAACACTCAGTAGAAGTTCATACCTCATCTAATCCAGACCTAAAGATGAGCAGATCAAATGGAATTGCAGCCACCATGTCAATGAGAAACCAGCCTTTGATATAATGGATAGCGATGCGCTTGGGATGGGTCACCACCTCATCATTATGATTCACGTACGTCGTCCTGAAGGTAATCACAATGTCTATGATGAACAGAGAATCCACTATCACGTCTACAACATTTAAAGGGTTACAGGTGTAACCACAGGTGTGTCTCCTCTCCTCCTCCAGCTCATTGAGGAGGAAAGCAGCAGAGTACGGGGTGAAGACCGCTGTGTAGAGCACTAGCAGGAGGATGATCCAGTCCCACATGGCTTTGAAAGGACTGTAGTGCAACATGATCCACTTGTGGACGTCTGTTACCTGGAGCTTGTACACAGGCAACACATCAGCACCAAGAGACAGTACCTGTGCGTGGAAAGAGATGTTCAATTTTAGCAAGAATGTCTAACAAATGGAAATCGCTACAAAAGGCAATAAATCTGGTGCTTTTGCTCAAAGCTAAACAAGAGAGAAAAAGATGGGGTTTTTTTTATCATTGAGCCTAATTTGAGTTTGATGCAAGTTAAACTTAAAGTCACCATGAAATCAAAATGATAACTCTTATTTTTTTAACTCTTATGTTTATCATAAATTATTTATAAGTGCATGTCATTGTTTATTTATAATATTTATTTTAATTCAGGTGTCCTCGTAATCTTTCATCAAAATAACTTCCCCTCTCTATCGCAGTGACATCTCTTCTGTTCTCTGATGTAGTGTTTACTGGCGTGAGGGCGGGACAACCTGTCACTCACATGAGATCGACCAATAGCAAACCACAACAGTTCAACCACTCAATTTCCGATGGACAAAATCAAGTCCCACCCTACATTTTTCTTGTTTGAGAAGCCATTTCACTCGAATATACATCACAATACGGAAGAAAAGACTTTCACAACTTCAGTTTCATGCCGACTTCGATAGCTAAGAAAAATCTGGTTTCTAGTGAGGTACTTAGAATGGAAGTGAACAGGGCAAGTCCATAAACATTAAAATACTTTGTTTCAATAGTACATCCACAATATATAAAGAAATGCATGTTAAAGGAACACGCCAAATTTTTATCCCCCAGAGTTAGATAAGTCCATACATGCCATTTTTATCTCCGTGCGTGCCATAACTCTGTCTGACGCACCCACCGCTAGCCTATCTTAGCACAAAGACTGGAGGTAAACGGCTCCATCTAGCCTACTGCTCAATACGTGACAAAATAACGGCAACATTTTCCTATATATATATATATATATATATATATATATATATATATATATATATACACTCCCCTAAAGGATTATTAGGAACACCTGTTCAGCTTCTCATGAATGCAATTATCTAATCAACCAATCACATGGCAGTTGCTTCAATGCATTTAGGGGTGTGGTCCTGGTCAAGACAATCTCCTGAACTCCAAACTGAATGTCAGAATGGGAAAGAAAGGTCATTTAAGCAATTTTGAGCGTGGCATGGTTGTTGGTGCCAGACGGGCCGGTCTGAGTATTTCACAATCTGCTCAGTTACTAGGATTTTCACGCACAACCATTTCTAGAGTTTACAAAGAATGGTGTGAAAAGGGAAAAACATCCAGTATGCGGCAGTCCTGTGGGCGAAAATGCCTTGTTGATGCTAGAGGTCAGACGAGAATGGGCCGACTGATTCAAGCTGATAGAAGAGCAACTTTGACTGAAATAACCACTCGTTACAACCGAGGTATGCAGCAAAGCATTTGTGAAGCCACAACACGCACAACCTTGAGACGGATGGGCTACAACAGCAGAAGACCCCACCGGGTACCACTCATCTCCACTACAAATAGGAAAAAGAGGCTACAATTTGCACAAGCTCACCAAAATTGGACAGTTGAAGACTGGAAAAATGTTGCCTGGTCTGATGAGTCTCGATTTCTGTTGAGACATTCAGATGGTAGAGTCAGAATTTGGCGTAAACAGAATGAGAACATGGATCCATCATGCCTTGTTACCACTGTGCAGGCTGGTGGTGGTGGTGTAATGGTGTGGGGGATGTTTTCTTGGCACACTTTAGGCCTCTTAGTGCCAATTGGGCATAGTTTAAATGCCACGGCCTACCTGAGCATTGTTTCTGACCATGTCCATCCCTTTATGACCACCATGTACCCATCCTCTGATGGCTACTTCCAGCAGGATAATGCACCATGTCACAAAGCTTGAATCATTTCAAATTGGTTTCTTGAACATGACAATGAGTTCACTGTACTAAAATGGCCCCCACAGTCACCAGATCTCAACCCAATAGAGCATCTTTGGGATGTGGTGGAACGGGAGCTTCGTGCCCTGGATGTGCATCCTACAAATCTCCATCAACTGCAAGATGCTATCCTATCAATATGGGCCAACATTTCTAAAGAATGCTTTCAGCACCTTGTTGAATCAATGCCACGTAGAATTAAGGCAGTTCTGAAGGCGAAAGGGGGTCAAACACAGTATTAGTATGGTGTTCCTAATAATCCTTTAGGTGAGTGTATATGTATGTTGTGATGTGTATAGTTACATCGTGTAATAAGGCCGACAGAAAATGAAAAGTTGCTAGACTGATATGGCTAGGGACTATACTCTCATTCCTGCGTAATAATCCAGGAATTTTGCTGCCGTACCATGGGTGCAGCAGGTGCAATGATATTACGCAGCGCCTGAAAATAGTCCCCAGCACGCTCTCTGTGCAAGCAGGTTGTCACGTTGGTTATGTTGACGGAAGTTAGCCTGTTTTCAGCCGCTGCGTAATATCATTGCGCCTGCTGCACCCATGGTACGGCAGCAAAGTTCCTGGATTATTACGCAGGAATGAGAGTATAGTCCCTAGCCATATCAGTCTAGAAAACTGCAACTTTTCATTTTCCGTCGGTCTTAGTACACGATGTAACTACACACATCACAACATGTAAATAGGAAAATGTTGGCGTTATTTTGTCATTTATTGAGCAGTAGGCTAGCTGGAGCCGTTTACCTCCAGACTTTGTGCTAAGATAGGCTTGCGGTGGGTGCGTCAGACAGAGTTATGGCACGTACAGAGAAAAAAAATGGGATGTATAAACTTATCTAACTCTGGGGGACACAGTGAATGAGCTAAAGTCCCAAAAAGTCAGCGTGTTCCTTTAACTTTGTTGTCATGATAAAAAAAAAGTACTTTAAAATTCATCAAAGTTGTGTTCATTTGTGAAGATTATTATGATGAACAAAACATGTGAATCATAAACCTTTGTTGGTCACAGAGCTTATTTTTTGCAATAAAGCCAATGGAATAATCCTATATTTTTTTTTCTTCGAGGGAACCAAGCTGATGCACGGTTGCAAGTTTTAACAGAAGAAATAATGTTAATAAATTTGTAAGCTTTACATTTCTGCTTTTAAATCCTTAAACATTTTCCCCATTCACCTTGCAAGTGTCTTATAGCGGGAACCCTAGTTGAGCACATATTTTATATTTTAAAACCATAGATGCAGAAAATCCCATTATATTTATGAAATTTGCATAGTGTTTGGGGGCTAAAAGACGTGGATAAAAGATGGAAATCCTCTACAATTTGAACTGGAACATCCCTGCTTGTAATTCACTCCCTGTACTCAGTCCCCCTAAATTATATTAATTATCTTTTTGTAATACTAAAACATATTAGGTTTTTACTACACACAGGAATGGAGCATCTGAAGAAACAATAGTTTGAGATCAAAAGACACGTTTCACAAAATATTTAATGCATGGTGGTATAATTAGGGGTGAATTTGATTGGGACAGATTTTGCCATTGAAATGACTGGGGAAAAAGTCAATCAACCTGAATTCACCCATTATTAATATATTAATGTGAGGCGGTGCAAATGTATGTGCAGGAATTTACAATCGTGGGAACAGTGAATGAATTTTATAGTGATACAAAAAAAGCTTTTTTTTGTAAGATCTAGATCTAAATTGGTTTCATGCACGAAAAAATTACTTTTAATCTTACCACATCAACCTGAAAAATAACATAAACTAAAGTCCTTTTTATGGGTTAGCTCAAGTGGAAATAGATCCTTGAAATATCAGCTACAGGTTACAACTTTTTTAGTGTGCCACCCTAGGCTTTTTACTGTGCCACTCAAATAAATTGAATTGAACTGAATTGGCCTGGACTAAATTCCACAAAACTCAACATTATCATCATGTAATATTTTCTAACTATAACAGATGTGCATGAAATCTTTAATTCTTCAAGGAGCAAATGTATTACACTTTATGCATGCGCAGTGACTTTGCATTATTATCCGAAGCTCCCCAAACTATGACAACAGCTTAAAGTCAACATGAAACAGAAGTTGCAATAGTCTTTTCTTCCCTATTGTGATGTGCATCTGAGTAAAACGGCTTCTTAGACAAGAAAAAACAAAAAGTAGGACGGGACTTGATTTTGTCCATTAAGAATTGATTGGACTGTTGGATTGATGTGGTTTGCTATTGCTGTGATCTCATGTGAGTGACAGGTTGTCCCGCCCTCACACCAGTAAACATATCATCAGAGAAGAGAAGAGATGTTAAGTTATTTTGATTAAAATCACAAGGGCACATGAATAAAAGAAAAGAAGATGTGCACCTATAAATAGTTTATAAATACTACAATTTTCCATAAAAATAAGAATCATCAATTTTGATTTTATGGTGACTTTAACCTCAAAAATGGGTCAAATGGTTACAACTGAATGCCTAGGGATGTGAGAGGTTTGTGTTCTTTTTGGAAATAGACAGATGAAATGAAGGAAGAATTATGGGAAGAATTTGGGTAGACAGACACATTAAGGTTTCCTTAAATAATCATCAAAACAATATGCATGTATACAATATACATGATGATACTCTGTTTTGGACCAGGGGCCACAGGGGTTATGGATTTTTGCTATGGCAAAAGGCCATTTCTCTTGCACTAAGGGTTCATGTGTCTGTCCTAACGATCTTTCCACGAGTGGTTTTTGGCCACATTGGTTTCCATGTGCCAACTTCTGTCATTATTCAGACATAAACTATCAAGTGCTCAATAGGATTTTTTTATTTTTTATTATTTTTATTAGGATCTGAATTTGTTGTCGCAGCACAATATACAGAATTTTTTTACAAAAACATTATCAGTCTCCAGATCTTCATCTAAAATCTAAGGCAATCCCAACAATACATCCTACCTGCGTGACCTTCTCTGTCACGTTCTGTGTGCGCTCCTTCACCTTTGGGGTAACAAGCTCAATGTTGCAGGGTGCTGAGGATTGATTGGATCGACGCAAGTTTAGATTGAATGAAGGGAATCGGTTTAAAGTTTTCATCCGTTTAGAGCTGGAGTTCCACAAACTTGACTTCAAGCCTTTATAATAAAAGAAAAATAAAATGGATTGAATTCAGAACAGTGATTTAAAGAATGACATTTTACTATATATATATATATATATATATATATATATATATATATATATATATATATATAGTAATATAAATAGCAATGAAATTTATTTTTAAATGTTTACTGTAAATTGTTTTATGATTCATTCACAAAGAAAGATAATGCAAAATGCCCCAATATTACACGTTGATACATCTTATATAAAGAACTATATTAAAATGTAAGAACAAGGCAGGATTAAATGATTACAGTCAGGAGACAAAATAAGTTCACAGTTGTTTCAACTTTGTCTTAGATGTTTCCCTAGAAATCTCTTGGGAGAAATAACAGTACAGCCGACACATGAGTCAATTAATACAGAGTAACATTAATGTAGATAGCATTGCTCAGATAATATGACCTTGGAAGGATTTGATGAGATGCTAGAGATCTATGACTTGTTCTTAGACTTTGGTATCTAAGCAAATCTAAGCACATTTTGAGAAATTATTAAGATCTTCTGAAGCTCAACAGGATACATATGAGATTAGTCTTTTTCTCAGGAAGAACATCTGGGAAGCAGGAGGTGTCTAGAAGAAACATTTAAGATATTAAGGAGATTTTTTATTTTCTATAGATATGAAATGACCTATAGCCACATAAACACATTTTTCTTTGATTCATTTAAAGAACCAGGCTGCTCCCCTTAACAAAAGGAAATCTACTTACTACGGTTTTATAACCAGAGTTGCTGTTTGTCCCAAATGGTGTTAGCTTCATATTGGAATAATAATAGAACAATAAAATCATCCACTCATAAAAGCAAATTCTGTATCAGAAATTCCTGGTATCCAGAGCTTCGTACGATTTGCAAAATCACATCTTTAACAGTTTTGTGACTCTAAGAAAATTTAAGTTCTCCTGTAGTCTTGTAGTGTTCTTAGTCAGCTCTCCTGATGTTCTGATGCAAATATTTGCCAAAATGAAAGTTTCTGTTGCTTTTATTAACCAGTTTTTGGAATGACTAGCAGATTTTCTATTAGTGGTCATCGTATGAATGAGTTTTTCAAAACATACCTAAAATCAGTTGTAAATCCTTCAAAGAAAGTGTCTTCATGTGTGGAAGCTCCTCCTACGTCACTGTTGGGGACTCCGTTCTACATCTGACCCTAACTGAAAGACACGTCACTACAGTAAAGTTATATAATAAATTCTCTCTTACCGTGGAAGTGGTGCATTTTGTCAGTTCTCGCCAAGTTAGCCGCCAGGGCAATCTGTTACAGACACAGCTTCATATGGTACATAATCCAAATGCCATTCCTGTACAAACACATTGCTATCTCTGATAGGGTCGTCCTCTTGTGACTCGACCCAGAACATCGACAAACAAACCCTCACATGGACAGAAACCTGTCTGTGTTAACCAGTCAGCTGCAAGCTGCAGCAGTGGCCACTCTTAAACAAATCAATTACATCACAATCAAACACGTTCATGAAGGCACAATTATTTCTTATTGGTGTTTTCAGAGTACTTTTGCCTTCAGGACCAACCTCCTACCAAAAAAAAATTAATATGTGAAGATATTCAGTGTTGGATCAAATTCACTTTACATATAGATTGAACTTGTGGCCTTTGATGGGGCTTTACATTGACCTATTAATAATTCATCATTATTCTATCACCAAAAACAGGAGGTGTCCTTTGATCAGTGAAACAGAGTTTTCTGAAAACTGACTGGCCATGATTTTGATTCTTTATTACTGTACATGCATAATTATTGCTATATTCATAGTTATGTCTGTTAATGAGTTCCCAAAATAAGGCCATTAATTGGATAGTTCACCCAAACCTGTATACATTTCTTTGTTCTGCTGAACACAGCCATTGACTACCATAGTGGGGGGAAAAATATTATGGTAGTCAATGGCTGCCGGGATCTGCTTGGTTACAAACATTCTTCCAAATATCTTCCTTTGCGTTCAGCAGAAGAAAGAAATTCATACAGGTTTGGAACAACTTGAGCGTGACTAAATGATGACAGAATTTATATTTTTGGGTGAACTATCCCTTTAATTATCACATAAAGTCTAATATCTTCATAGATGGAGGAACTTAAGTTTCGTTCAAGTTCTCCTGTGAAGTTCGTATTTACTGTACGTCTGGTGTGTTCAAGTCATTTATGTTAGAGCACAATGGCAATGAACCTTTTCTACAAAACATTCAGCAACATTTTTTAACTCTACTTCAACAAAATGATGAATATAGAATGTGTACGTTTTTGGTGTTTTTAATTCAATTTATGAAGGTGCTTTAAATTGAATCGTTATATATACTATTGTAATTGTATAATGCTATGGTATTTTGTACATGCAACTTTTTATTTTAAATGAAAAAGACTATAATTTCATTAATTTCAACAAATTTACCATCAATACAGATGCTATTGCATCCCCTATATTTTCTCACTGCCACGGTAAAGGAAGTTCGGAGTTTCCCCACTCGTAATTACGACATTGTGATGCCTTTCATGTGTGTTCAACTCATAAATACAATTTTTCAGACATGACTTGAACAGATCATTACCATTTAAAACACAGCTGGTATGTATCTTTTTTTTTTTTTTAAAGGGGCAATATTTGACCTCTGGATTTGAATTTTATGAAAAGAAATTCTAACCTTATCAAAAGCACAAACCTTTAATATGTCAGTTTGATTCTACTGATAAATCAGAACAATTATGGCTGACTAAAAATGAAATTAACATATTAACATACAAATACAAAAGTTGATGAAAGTAGGAAATCTGAAAATAGTAAATGCTCTGCTACTATACATTTGAAATAATTGTCTGTTTTAGGTTTTGATGTAATTTTAAAAACATGTGGTGTCAGGTTTTGGAATTATTCATTCGTATTGGTGTTTTTAGTTTAGCTCATGAAAAATCAATTCATAGTAGTTATACATTCAACAACACTTGCCTCTGAGACAGTGAATACAGTGTCTGCCGAAGTACTAAACCCATAACTAGAAAGGCAGAGAATATTATGAAAAATATCAAATGTTTAAATGAGTAATTCAGCCTGAATTTTAAATATTGGGGGGGGGGGGGGGGTCACTTCCTGTGTCATTTTAGCCTCAAGCCACGATTAATTCCTGACCCTGATTCTCACTGTTCAATAAACATTTGCATAGAGCAGCTTTGTTTTTCCTTTTTGTTTTTAGGCTGTGGGAAAAAGTCCTAGCAAGTTGCCTTTCTATCTCTTTTTATACAGATTTTCAAAAATACAGTAAATTATTTTTCAATATTCAATTGTGATTAGTGCCTAATCTAATCTTATAACAAAAGTTTTATGATCAAAACATTCAGTATATAATGCTACTCAAAATAATACACATCTATGACTAATGTGTCTTCTTTATTTCCATGATGAATCAACAAGGTCAATCAAGCATTTAATCATCACACAAAACATCCAAGTAAAGTCCAATCAAATTTGGCCAAGCAGGTCATTTTCTTCCAGTTGCTCTTAAGGCATGTAGAGCATTAATTAATCCATCTATCTGTGACTTACAGTATCGTAAACACTAGTTCTGTGCGTGGATGTTATCCCATACCCGGACCACATCAGGGCAGTCATTGAGAGCCTCCAGCAGGGTGAACGCTGTCTCTAGCTGAGTCTGAGTCAGGAGAGAGGGGGTGTGAGGAACAAACTCCAGCCCGGCTGATAGTGTGTGAATGCCCAGACTTTCTAGAGCACCCCGCACAGCCTTCATGGACGTCATGTCACAGACAAACTGAAAGGTACAGAAGGATGGTAATTAATAATTGAGACAGTTTCTAATGACAAATTCTACAAAATCTTCTAATTACAGCAGGCATTTAATTTCACTGAAATAAAAATGGAAAATTTTTATGGAATATTGCAATTTTAATCATAAATGATTTATCAGTGCACAGCATTATTTTTTAAAAACTCATGTGCCCTCGTAATCTTCCCCTCAAAATAACTTCCTCTCCCTCTTGCAGCATCATGTATTATCTTCTCTGATGACACGTTTACTGATGTGAGAGCGGGAAAACCTGTCACCTGTAAACCTGTCGACCAATAGCAGACCACAATTCAATCAACTCCCTATAGACAAAATCACGTCCCACCCAACATTTTTCTTGTTCGATAAGCCGTTTCACATGGGATGTTTCTCAATACTCAAATTGATGCTTCCTCATTTCCTCGCTCAACCGTCCTCCAGCACATGACCCGGAAACCGATCGAACTCAGCCATCTTGAAGGGCATCTCAATTCTCCAATTGCACCACCAGGAGGCGAGGATTGAGGAGCGAGGAAGCTTCCTGAGGAGTCATAAGC